>RJWH01000860.1:398368-542619 GCA_004363575.1 Solenodon paradoxus
AGAGAGACAGAGAGACAGAGAGAGACAGAGAGACAGAGAGAGAGAGAGAGAGAGACACAGAGAGAGAGACAGAGACAGAGACAGAGAGAGAGACAGAGAGACAGAGAGACAGAGACAGAGACAGAGACAGAGAGAGAGAGACAGAGAGAGACAGACAGAGAGAGAGAGAGAGAGAGAGGGAGAGAGAGGGAAAGAGAGAGAATGAATTCGCCCTTACTCAGCCTTTTTGTTCTCTTCAGGCTAAAGTGGATTGGACAAGGCCCACCACTCATCTATGACTTAGATCTTCATCACTTTCAGAAGTACCCTCATAAATATTTGGCCATCCAAGGGCCTGTCCAGTGTGCACATAAAATCTACCATCACAGTATATAGATGCCCTTGAGATGCTGAAAGCACTGCCTCTATGGCCCTGGAAAGCCTGTGACTTTGGAGTCAAGCAGTTTTCCACTGAATTCTGGTTCCTCTGCTTACTAGGTCTGTGTCTCCAGAAATTTACAGGACCTCACTGAGCCTGAGTTATCATAACTGGCTCACTCTGGACAATAATAACTATTTTCTCAGTTCACTGTTTGTCACTTGTGTGACACAAGATGCAACCAGCCTGCCCCAGTCATCAAGTACCTGGTACTAGAGTCCCTACTCCCTCCACTTGGGACCTGGGAATTAGGATTTGTGTTCTGCTACTGTGACTATAATAGAAGCACTGGTGGCTAAGCTCGAATGCTCTGGACGGCCGGTCCAGTCGACTTGTAAACTCTATTCCAGCCAGCTCTTCTTGTTCACACAGTCTCCTGTTATTAACCTACTGAGCTGCGTGCTAATTCCAGAGGACTTGATCAGAACTGCCCGACATGCTCTGACTCAAAGATGAAGACACCCCAGATCTCCTTTCCTCCTCACCAACTCCGGATTGCATTGTATCTCTTCAAAATCTGTATGATGACCATCTAACCCTCAATGCCTCAGAACATGGCCAATCTTGGAGATAGCATCTTTAAAATGGCGATTAAGTTAAAACGAAGCCATAGGGGTGCAGTCCACTAAGAAGAGAAAATTCGGACTCAAGTGGAGACACCAGGAGTCCAGACACACTGAGGAAAGGTCCATGAGGACACGGAGCAGGTGACCCTCTACAAGCCAAAGGCAGGGCCTCAGGAGAAGCAGGGCCTTCTGGACTTCCAGCCTCCACGACTGTGAGGAAGTTAATTTCTGTTGTTTAAGCCACCAGGTCTGTGGTACTTGGTGGAGCCTGACAACATCGACAATCTATACTCCCTTTTCTGGACAGCACTGGTCTACCTACAGCAGCTTCATTCACTGACATGTCCTCGGACCAGCGATGATGAGGACTTTCTGGCACCTCACTTACCTGGACAGGGGAGGAAATGCAGGTTGACCCTCAAGCCCAGCATCTGCTCTGCTGCTCTGCTCAGAGCAGGCAGTCAGGACATTCTCTCCCCAGATCTGATGGAAATGGTCTGACAGTCTGGAATTTTTATTTTTTCTTCAAGTGCACAGATTTGGATTCATCATACTTCTTGGGTCATTTTTGTAAAATAATTCTTGGTTCTTGAAACGCTCTAATCATTGGCACATGCATGGCCTGTTTTTAAAAGAGTTAACTAATTATCCTTCCTGTAAATAAACTTCTTCAAACCTCTCATCCAACATGAGAACCAAAACACTGGCAGTCATTCACATTTATTTTTTAAAGAGTAATGAAGGCAGGCAGGCAACAGGAAGAAAGGAAGAGAAAGGAGGAAGAAGCATTTTATTTATTCAGTTGTTGTTTCAGTTGTCCCCCCGTCCCAGGCTGTGAACCCATGTCCTTGGGCTGCATTGTGGACTGTGGAGCTTAACACTTGAGCCATCAAGCTCACCAATTTTTCACATTTATTGATGGCCTCTTCTTCCATCTGTAACAATCCTCACCAGACGTAAGTGCCGTACTGAAGTTTGTGTTTATCATTGCTTTATTTTAAAATAAGCTGTTTTAATCCCAATGATGTGTATTTCTTTAAAGCGCATTGTTTCATTCATTTGGTCAATATTTTTAACGTATAGGCATCAGCTTGTGGCTAGTTTCCTCTGCTTCACTTTCAGGCACTGCGTTATCTTTTCTGCATCCCTTCTCAATCCTGGGAGTGGCACTTGTACCTGCTCTGTTTTCATCCACCAGCTATGCCAGAGCTTCAGCCACTTCGCTGATCTTTTCAATGAACCAACTTCAGGCATTATTGCTCTTCTCTATTAAATCGCATTTTCTACTTCATTGCTTTCTACTCTCCTTTTTTTTAGTTTATTCCTTCTGTTTTCTTTGGGTTTATTGTTTTGTTCTAACTCTTTCTTTATTCTTTCTATCTTGTTTTATGTAAAGGAACGGTGCAGGCAGGAATAAAGGTGAGCAGAGGCAGGAATGAAGAGAGAACAGGAAGAAGCACTTTATTTATTCTATTTAGTTGTTCATCCTGGTTGTTTCCACAGGCCCTGGGACTAGAACCAGGTACCTTGGGATGTATGTGGGCTGCGCAAAACCTCTGCTCCACCAGAGTGTGCTGAGTTCTAACTTTTCAGCTAGACAACTTAGGAAATTCATTTTGAGCTTTTCTTCTGTTGTGCAAGAGACAACTAATATCCTGAGTTTACTCTTAGCTATTTTCATTGCATCCCACAAGTTTTAATAGTATTTTCATTGTATGCTGTCCTGCCCAAGTAGTTTAACTTTTCCATTTTGATTTCTTCTTCAACCTATGAGGTTTGGGGGACATTTTTAAGCTGATTTTTTATTGGCACATTTTGTTTCATTGTTTCTCTCTCTCTGTTTCCTCAAGATGATCTTGAGGAGGGAGGGAGCCAGCAGTGAGTGCTAAGTCTTAGTGTTAGAAGAAATGTCCTTGATCTTTCCTCATACTTCTTTGACAAAATAAAGTCCAGAACTCAGTCAATTTCTTGCTTCCCACCTCCCCCAACAAATGCATCTTTACCAGCATGCACTTCTTGCTCCATTCAGTAAAGTTGTGTTTTCCACTGTTGATCTCAACCTCTGCGTTCCCTGAACTTTCCTTTTCAATGATCGCATCTCTCTTTCTGCCTCAGTCCCTTCCCTTCTACAAATTCATTTCCTTCAGAGTACAAACATTTAATTATTTTTCCATTTTCAAAATAAACTAACAAACAGAAGAAGCCTTCCTCATAATCTTACCTCCTATTCAAACTACCATCTTAGCTCTCATTCCTTGTTCTACGAGTCCTTTAAAACATCCGTTTTTCTCTCCACAGTTCTTAGTCTCCCTTGCTGGTTCATCTTCTGTTCAGTTGGGCACACGTATGCCATCGAGGGTTCTTATCTTGACCTGCTCCCAGTGGCCATTCTTTATCAGAGCAGTGTTGTCTATGTGCCGATGTGCTCACGTCCATCCTCGGAAGCTAGTGACTCACTCCCAGAGTTCCCTCCCTGCATCCTGCTTTCCCTGCTCTCAGCAAAGTCATCCCTTCAGGCTCAGTGATAGCACATATGGTAGCACCTTGTCCACCTCCAGGAGGTACATCCTTATTTGTACAGTGGTCCCTGTGTCAGAGGTACTGAGCAGGGTGGGACAGTCAAAGTCCTTTACTTCAATGAGCCAGGTCCGGACACTGGTGATCAATGTCTTAACAACAGAGAGGCAGACATACCTGCCTAGGACCCTTTATTGTTCTGGGCTGGTCAATGATCAGCATTTTCTTAAAACAGATTTTGACCCAAGTAATGAGGAACACAGACATAACTCTATGAATAAATCTTTTGGAGCAGAATTTCAGATGGTGTGTTAGTTTCCTACAGCCATAACAAAATACCATAAACTTGGTGGCTTCAACAATAGAAATGTTTTCTTACAATTCAGAAGTAGACAAGAGGTCTCCATCAAAGTGTCAGCTGGAGGACTGAAGGAAAATCTTGCAGCATCTACCAGCTCCACAGCCTCACTCTTGCAGGAGAAAAGGCGTTTAGTTCCTGGAGACATTCAAACAGAGATCTTTGGGTTTAGGGATTGCAGACACAAAGGAGGGGAGGAAGAGATGCTGCACAGAAACAGGGAACTAGAAAATTATGAAGTTCCCAGGAACTTTCAGAAGGAAGTTGCACTTTATCAGGGATCGAGATTCCCACTGGGCTTCTCAGCAGCAATACTGGAAGCCAGAAGGTAGTGCAACAGTACCTCTAAAATTCTGAAGGGACACGTTTCCTACAGGAAAGTTATTGCAGCCAAATGACAAATCAAATGTGAGGTTTTAAATAAAGGTATTTTCAGATATGCAATGCCTGCAACTTTACTTTAATGCTTTGATAAATGTTCTCCATCAAAAGAAGAGAATAAAACAAAAAAAGGAAGACATGGTGTCCAGGAACAGAGGCTCACCAATGAAAAGGGATGAATTGAATTCTCTAGAAGATAACAAAGACATACCAGAATGATGGCCATATATCAATTTAAGAGAAGGTAGATGGTTCCAAGGGAGATACTGCCACAAAAACCAAAGGGATGTTCTTTTGAGAAATCTGGTAGAACTATTTGTTACAGAAGCATAGAAAATTAAATAATGAAAAACCATACAATTATTAGTTCCAAGAAAAACAAAGTTGTAGAAGAGAGAAAATATAATCATAATGTGCTGATGATATAGCTCCACTGTGAACAAAATTTTTTGTCATAATAATGTAAAGCGCTATTGTAATTTGGCCAAGTGTTATCATGTAACTATGTTGGGAGGGTGTGGGGAGGAAGCATGGCTGTGTGTATCCATGAGGTTCCCACATAAGACTTCCCATAGACCTGTTGTACAAGAAGCCACAGATAACATCTAAATTAGAAAATTTTTTTAAAAATCAGTGTGTTAATTAGAAAATTGGAAGTAAACATCAGAAATAACACAAAAATAATTAGAACTGGTTGCCTCTGGGGTATGGTATTCATAGGTAGCGAGGGTGGGTGAAAAGGGGCAGCTTTTGCTTTTAGACCTCATGGTACTCTCTGATATTATAAACTATGAACATATAGTAAGTACTTTGATAAAATTTCAACTATGGTAAAATATTTTAAAGAGAAGTTTTGGATATTCTTTTTTTTTTTTTTCCTGTGTGAACTGCCTCAGCTGTGTCCACCTCTGCTAGTCCATGACCTTAGGTGTTCAAAACTAGTAGCCCATGGGATTGACTATTCTTCAACCTGTGATTATCTTCTCATCCCAATGAAAAAGCATCACTATTGATGGGTAAAAGGTTTTAATTAAGCTTCAAGTTAGCATGCTAAATAGTGAATGAGAATGACTCACAGATCTTCCAATATCCTATTTCTACCTGCCTCAGTGAGTAGTAAGGAATTTATAGCTAAGGCTGTCTTTATAGAGCAAAAAGTTGAGAGATTTGGGGTGTGTTTACTTTTAAACTCAGGTAAGAAACCCAGAAACATTTAAAGCAACTTCAGAACCACCCAGATTGGTAGAAATCACCTACTTTGGAAATAAAAGATCTAGTAATCTCCAAGATGATTACATGCTTCCAGGTAAAAGCAGTTCAGCTTTTCTCAATGTAGGCTTTTGATGGTGTTCACCCAACAAAGGCCAAGGTCCAGTGCTCAGCAAGCCCCTACTCCCAAGACTTGTCCAGGTTTGTCCTCTGAAGCTCCTGCTAAATTTTATTGATAGATTCACTGCAGAAAGGACTGTTTGGAAATTTATCTTTTGGCATGTAGGCAAGGCTCGGTGAGCATTTTTTCCGTTGATACCCTGTGCAAACTCTGACGAAGCATCAGAAAACCCTCTAAACATACAAGGTCTCCAACCAGAAGGAGGCAACAGGCAGGAATAACCCCTTAATCGTGGAACCCAGTTCCCACAGGGTTAGAATGCAGAAACCCTTGTTAGGGAAATAGGCAGAATTTTAGACAGGACAGCAGAAAATAAAACCAACTCCGAGCTTGTGTGATTGTGTAGTCTCACACTCAAGCTGTCGCAATGGGAGCACAACTCCAACAAAAGCAAGGCTGTTGATTGCATGTTCTGATGAAAATGTTGTCTGGGTGGGGTAGAAGCACACATTTCCCATTTATTCATTGAAGTTCACATCATGGTCACTATGCAAGGACAAGAGTTACACGTGTCTCAAGTCTAGGCATGTTCTCTCCTTGGCCCCAAATGGCCAGAACTGTAGATTATTTGGAGGGAAGAAAAGTTGTAGTGGACAGTAAGCTGCCTCCCCGAAATCTGCATTTTACTGATCTGGGGGCTTGGGCTGCTGCCTGACTTTATCATCTGGTGATATCAATGCTGCCATCCATTCCCACTCCTCCTGAGACCCTAGGAAGCATTCTGAGGCCAATGTGCCCCAGTCAGCAAAGGTTCTGTGCCCCAAATAGGCAGCACAGCTGCATGGAGACAGAAGACTTACTCCTTGAAGAAAATGTCTGGATGACTTTTCCACATAATATAAATAAAATAAAGGAGAAAATTGAAAGCCTCCCCACATACATGATATTTCTCATATGGAATATTCTGGCGATCTTTTGAAACACCTGACTTGTACTGGCCAACTCTTAGAGAAGTTCCTCACTTTAAGTGACATGGCTTTAAATACATGTTTGTCTGAGAACATTTCATCGAATCTCAAACAGGACATCATCACTGTGAGAAAAGACAATTGTCTCTGGAAATACACCCGACTTTGACCAGTCTTTGAGTTTTTCCAGTTGGCTCATATTTGAAAATAGAAATGTCATTTTAAAAACAGATCAAAGATAGTAAATAATTATTAGACATTCAGGGTGAATTCTAAGTAATTGTGTGAGATTGCAGCTATTTCAAAAGTGATTTTGTTTTTCAAGGCTAAAGAGAGTCCATTTTTAGCTTTGAAAAAAAAATTAGTCAGCATCTGGGCAAAAATTGTTCACCAAGTTTCCATATCTCCAACGTGGGTCAGCTGTGATTTTTAGGTTTGTTTTTGCTCAGATTCACAAGGCATGGAATCAACCACAATGAGTAAGTGAAGCTGAGGTAGAGAAATCCAAGCTGAGAGTTTGCCACCCAAAGCTGACATTTTCCTGGGAGAGAAAGGGGGTCTATCATCCTGAAGGTGCTTCCATCCCTTCTAAGTCTGGTTTTAGTTTCACCTGCCTGGGGACCAGCTGTGAATATCCAGCCTATGCTTTTGAAATTACATCACCTCTGTGTTCACCCTTTTATAGTCTCAGACAGCGTTATCCAGCTGACCCTTGAACAGCACAAGTTTGAAGTGCGAAGGGCCACTTAGCCACAAATTTTCTTGTAAACAGATGAGGCAAACCTAGGGTGTCGATAAAGACAGTACAGTACAATCAATGTCTCTTCTCTTCCTTATGATTTTCCTCTTTTAATTTTTTAAATTGAACAATGCAGGCAGGAATGAAAGCAAGCAGGCAGGCAGGCAGGCAGGAAGAGAGAGGAAGAAGAAACACTCTATTTTTGTTTCATTTTAGTTGTTCACACTGGTTGTTTCCTCCTGGATCCGGTACTCAAAAGCAGGGGCACGTGGCTTGTCTCCTTCAGAGGCTATGAATGTAACTGCTCTTCCACTAGGGTGTATAGTAGCGCTGATCAATGGCTTAAAATAAACACTAAAACTCACAGGGGTTTAAAAGGACCATGGTAAATGGGAAGAGTGTCAGAGGAGGAACCAGAACATTTGTGTTCTTAATTCAGACTGGGACTTCAGTTTCCTTGTCTCCAAGAAAAGGTGTAGATGTGGTCTTCATGAACTCATAAGAGTTAACATTCCTTGTGTATGTTTCTATGTAAAGCTTTTTTGAAGCTTGTATGTGCCCTTCTAAAAATCACCCCTCCTTCTTAGTTTGCTACCAGACCCCTTTTGCATTTCCTCACACTGTGTGTGAGTGTGTGCGCACATGTGAACATGCCTGTGTTATTCTGGTATGGAAGTGACATCACAGCACACATATTGTTTAGAACTTGATTCTTTTCATTTAATAACTGACAACTTTGCTTCTCAGTACATTCAATTTCATCCTGTTTATGGGCTATAAAATTGTCATAACACAGTTATTCCTCTATTAAAAAACACTTAAGTTGCTTCCATGAATGTACATGTGTCTTTGCACGTGTACATAAATATTTCTGTAGGGTAGTTTCTAGAAGAAAGAGCTTGCAAACTTTCAATTTTGATGGGTATTTCCAAATAAACTTCTTAAAAGATTTTTGTCCTTTCATTGACAGTATACAAGAGTGTCTATTCCCTCAGTTGTAGCAACACTAGATGTTATCACTCTTTATTTTTTGCCTCTCTAATATGTAAAAATTCAGTGCTTTAAATTGTTCTTCCTTATGCTTTAGCTTATATCTACCTGATTATTAATAAGGTGTAAATGTTCTTTGGAAGTATCGACTTTTGTTTATCTTTCTTCTCTTTTGTATCTTGATTTCATCAAATGTCTGATAATCATTTGTTGATCCTTACTACTAATGAACAAATCAATAAATGCAGCAGTATGAGTAACTGGCTTGTATTTCTTCCACAATAATTTCCTGCAATGCACAGGGCAGTTTCCCAAACCCAGAGTGATCCTATTCAAAGTATCGTTAGTGCTGGGTTTGAGAAATTCTGAGCTACCCCAACTTTCCATTTGAGGGTAAACGTTCCAGTGTCTACATGGCTTTGTTCTTTTAAAACATTTTGTGGTATAATTTCAGCAATATTTGGTGAGAGCCAGTAGATGCATGAGTTTAGTCTGCTTTCGTAAACAAGGAGGTACATTCTTCTATTTTATTGATACACCTTGGGTACAGCTTGATGTTTGTATTTCATTCTTTAACTCTTTTCTTCCTGTTATAGTTTAAGCACAAGTGGCATCTAACTAAAATGCATGCATAGTACAGTGTTAAGGGACCAAACATTTAAAACAAAATAAACAAATGTTATCCCTACTTTACCATCGTGGTGATAGTAGAGAAATTGAAGGTTGCTTATACTCCAGAAGTATGTGTCTAAATTTGATATTCAAAAATGAGAGCTCACATTGCAGGAAAACACAGAATGTTAGAATTGAAAAAACATTACAGACGACATCTGGGGTAGGTTAATGGCCTTCATGACACACAGTCACCTACAAATTGATTCTAGTCTCAGCCATGGGTTTTTCTTTATCTAACAAACATCAGCAAATGCAATGCACAGAAAGACATGCTAAGTGCTTATGCAATGGGACATGGCCCTTTTGAGACACTGCTTAATCATATCAGAAAACAGGTTAGAAGCCCAGAACATCCTTTCTAGAAAGAAAACATGGGAGGAAACAAAGGCATCCCAGCTGACAGCCGTGACTAACCCCTAGACATGAGAACGACATCCTCTTATGAACACTCATGAGACTGGCAGGAGAACCACCCAGGTAATCGTAGCTCAATTGTGTAATTGTCAACAGATAAATGTTTATTGGTATAAGCTACTGACTTATTAGGTGGTTGATGATACCACAATAGGTAACTGAAACACGCACAACACCCTCCTTTTAGAGGTGAGACAATTGAGAAAGTCATGTTCTACAGAGTGTCAAAACTCCCAAGCTGGGTCCGCACGTTATAACTATAGCCCACGTTATAACTAAAGGTGGTACCAATGACACTCTTTCAACTACTTCCAACAGCCATGGCACATTACGTCACGGATGCATAATGATTCTCAGTTTTGCATGTAGGCTTATAGGACATCCTTTCCCTCTTATTTCTTAACCCTGCCACCACCACCACAAGTGGGGAAAGAAGGAATTGAATGTGTGACAGTTACTTCTAGGCACTAGCAACTTAATTTTCTATCTAATGTAAAGACAAAAGTTAGCAAAAGTCTCCACAAGAGTTACATTAAAGAAACATACTTCTAGGATATTCTGGATGTTTTGAAATGAGGAGCCTATTAATTCTTAGTGGTGTTAGGAATAGGAAGGGGCAATCGTAAGTTCTAAGTTAGGCATTTCTCATCTCTGGGCAAAAAGTGCCTCCCCAATCCTGAAATATCCAAATTCACATGGCATAGAAACACTACTCTTCCTCTTAGGATGATTGTGGGCTTGGTGCCATGGGACACCAAGAAGTTTCGTGACTCCTCACCAGGATCCAAGTCTCTCTCTCACACTCTTGGGAACAGCAGCTGATGCTTTGCACAGCATGTTTCCTCCAGAGTTCTGTCCATCATAGTCGTGATGATTTTGATTGGTCAATTACCATGGAATTCAGGTTTTTACATGTTTTTAACATCACCCAGGAGGCGAGGCAATAAAATTTAGTTGCAAAATAGACAACAGAGATGGCAGGTAATGAATAGGCTCAAAGGTGAAGGGTGAGGGTAGGAGCACCATGACACCAGCGGGGTTGAGGTGAGATGAATTATGAGTGGCATGGAAAGAGGGGTGGTACACACATAGAGGGAAGGGGCAGAAGTCTTCATATGGTCTGTTCATGAAACAGAATCCAGGTTATAAGCACTAGTCAAAGGTTGCCCAGTTAAATGACACAACTGAAGTGAAGTTTAAGTCTATAACCTACAAATTCAGGTTGTCTCCATAAAAGAAGAGACAGATGAGTTTCTAAAATAAAGATATGGAGATAAGCAAGGCTTATTCAAAGAGTAAGGTGAGCCTCTGAGACTTTTATGAAGTAAACTATTGACTCATATGCTTAAAAAGGAAGAAAAGTGCTCTGGGCCAAAAAAAAAACCCACTCTCTAGTAGATCCTGACTTCCCATAAATGCAGACCCAAGAGAAAAGATTTTCTAGTTGTTTGTTTTTGTTTTTGCAGTTCAATGTTTTGTGTTCTACAGTGATATTTTTAGTATTTTTGCAGAAGAGTAACTTTACTATCTGTATTATTCACTATAATTTATTGCACCACTAAGTATAGTGAACACTTTCAAAAGTCAAAATAAAAATGCTACATTCTAACACTTTTATATCAACAGGAAATATCATTATTACTGTTTCATTCTTCCTTGTAGTTTCATACTTGCAACTAACTGCATGTGTTACTTCACATTTGTTACTACCATGTATAGTTTCTCCTTATATTATCTCATATTCTGAAATAGTCTCAGATGCAACTTTAAAAGATTTTTATTTTAAAGTCACTACAGTTTTCACTTGAAAAGTCATCTCCAACTTGACAAAAGTAGTCAGAGAATAAAATCACACCTGTGCTGGGATTGAACTTAGAATGAATGTTCTTAAACCATAAGTTATCCCCTCTGCGCTAAAAGCAATTAAAAAATAATTATGATATAACTAGAACAAATCATCCCAAAGACACAAACTTAACTTGCAATTGTCAAGAACTGTGAAGAATCTGAGATTCTACTCTACCTGCAAGGTAACCAGGCAGATTGTAACAGTTCACTGGATGCTGGCAGAAGATACAAACTCCTGAGTCAAACAAAGAACAGTGTGTTTCTAAAAGCAATATCAGTATCCAGAGGACCATCATTTTCTCCCACCCGTTTTCTGAGCCCCAATTCCCACAGGGTGATGTGCAGAAGGCATTTCAGGAAGGGGACTCCAACGTAGGAAACTGGAATCTTGTATAACAGACTCCCAACAACCTGCCCTCTACCCTGGAGGAAGACATTATCTCTATTATACTGGACAAATATGCCCTTAGATTTGGAAAGAGACTCTATCTCTAACTTCTTAGAGTCTCTGATATGCAAAAATCTTTAAAATGATGGTTTGGAACAAAATCTATGAGAATCTCTATTTGTAAAACATGCAGAAATGTGAGAGACTCATGGAGAATTGTCTTGCAGTTGGCTGCTAGAGTTTCCCTTCTTTTCAGATACAAGAAAAGAGCATATCCAAGGGCCAGAATTCAGTACAACCAAGTGTGTTTATTTTTTTGTGAATTGACAAAGTGATGGAGGCCAGCTAGGAATTATTGCTGAATGCACTCAAGATGAGAACAATGGTTTCCTCCTAAGCCCCCAATATATCAATTTTATGATCTCGTCCTCCCCATGAAGAAACATCTAGCAGCACGCAGTGGGAATTATCATTCTGAATGTCCAAAGTAAGTGCTGTGCAAGCTGTCTAAACACCATCAAACAAAAACACAGAACCTTAGAATCATCTTTGCAAATGTCTGCAATATTTCTTGATTAAAATGTAAAGGTGTTTTAGAAATCTTAAAATAAACTTGGGGTGGGTACTGATTGAGAAGGGACATAGGGAAATTTTCCGGGGTGACAGAAATTCTTTATAGCTAGATGGAGGTATGAGTTACACGGTGTACGCTTTGCAAAACTCAGGTCACTTTTTCCTTAAGAACTGTGCCTTTCCCTCTATGTAAATTATGCATCAATTTTAAAAATTACACAACTCTCAGGGGCCCATGTTCTTACACAGGTAACCCAGATTTCTTGTTTCACATGCTTATTTTTTCCTTTACATTTTACATACTTAATACCTACCTCTCCATCATGTTGCATGTACTAATGTCTCTGCTGGATAGAATGCAGAGGCAGCTAGTGAAGTAGAAACTCAAATCAGTTAAATAAATTGCTTGTTAAAAATTCAGCTTAGCACAGTTCCTGGCATCCAGCAGGTGCTCACTATGTGCTTCCTGAAATGAATGATTTGAAAGTCAAGAGTAAAATTGGTGGTTAAGGGTTTGAACACAGGACTGCAAAACTGTAGGTCAAGTGTGTTTGGATTTATTCAGACATTTCTCATTACATACTGCATTTAAAAGCCATCTTATAGATAATTCAAAATGCTGGAGGTAAATGAATTGGACCTTTATGTCTTATTTCAATCAGAAGAAATGTTGGTCCCGAATGGCAGTGCGAGTCCCTCCTTACCTTTGATATGTCCTTTGTTCTAATGATACAGGGGAGAGTCGGGGAGACTAGCAAAGAACAGAGCAATGCGGCTGGAGGTGGGGTCACAGACAGCACAAGGAATGTGAGGCCCGTTCTGTGGGGACGAGATGAGCGGCTAGCGCAGGCTTCCTCCTGTCTTCATTTTCTAGACTCTCAGTCTGAACTTATCACTAATGTGGAGTTGGAGGGAGAATACTGTCACCAGAAATACATGTAACTCAAAGGTCCCTAGGATGCCACCACTTCTAGATTCAAAATCTGCCAGGTTCAGTTTTGTTAACTGAAATCTCTGACCTACTTAATCAGGAGCACCTAACCTGACAGGGTTTCTATCAGTTGCCACACAACCCAAGGGAATCACACAGAACAGACTGTCTTCTCTGCTTTCCTCCAGATTTCTGCACAACTTTGCCTCAAGAAGAGTCTTACAGGGTTGTTCCTGCCCTCACCCCATGAACCATGTCCCTGTCAAGGCTTCAGTCTCCTCATGCCCTCAAAGACAGTCATCTTTGAATAGCCATTACAATCTATGTGTCTAGGCCAAGGTAGGGGAAGAGTTTCCTTCCCAGTTTTTGACTGTTTCCAGGTCCAAAACACAAAGTCTTGCATGAAAAGAGGTCCTTCTACCCGCCTCTTCATCAAGTCCCCAAACTAGTCACAGCATCGTGACAAGGGACAGGTGCTATGTTGGTCCCCATCATCCCTGTTTCATACAATCCATACAACCTATCCCTCCTCGTTCTGTTCCTTCCTGCCCCACTGGAAACCGCTGAGCATATCAATCTTGCAAACAGATTTCCTTGATTGACCAATTTAAAAAATAACTAAATCCTCGGCAAGCACAGCTAGGACCCCTGCCATATCAGCTACTCGTGGGTTTTGAGTAAAAGCAGAAGTACCTGCCTGTTTTTTGAGAAAAGGGTTTCCAGATTTGCTGTTCTTGATGACAAATGCATAAAACATGATATCAAAGAGCTTCAATGCTTGCTGCTTTCTCCGTGCCATCCCCAAACATTCCAATGATAATTTGTGGAAAAGCAAAAGACCTGAAAATCATTTGAGACTTTGGAGTCTCAAATGTCATTATACATTTAATAACAATAGGCGAACTCAGAGAGTACATGCTTTGTGCCAAGCCCTATTCTAGGTCCTTACACAAAGTAGTTTCTCATGGTGCTCATTTTGAGACTAGTAACTGAGCCCCAAGAAAGTTAAGTGAATAATAAATAAGGTCATACATAGAGCAGAGTTAGGTTAAAACCCAGGCAATCTAACAGAGAGAATAATGTTTTTAGCCTTTAGTTCTGTCTCATGGAAGGTGCCAATCTCCAGGGAACCTGAGGCCATGGGTATGGGAAGAAGAAAGTAAGATCTTGGTTGTCAAAGACCTATCTTATAAAGCCCCTTCCCCAAAAGAGAGAAGACTGTATGTCAAAGGATGGACCAGGCATTCCTGGGGACACTACGACATCAACACTCAGAAGAATGAAATGGTTTAAATCTGTCCGGTCCGACATCTCACTGAGAGTGTAGCAGACAACCAGACAAGCATGCTTAATTTGATTTAAGGCTTGTGTGGTTTTGGCTCTTAAAAGAAGTTGGAAGCAGAAGAGCTGTACTTAGACTCCTGGGAAGAGCTATGCCCAGGGGACAATGAGTCAGCACTCTAAATGGATATATAGCCTGGCGAGGCATCTTCACATAGTTCCACTCACTGAGTCACTTGTGACTGGGAGCAGGGAGGACAAGAGTGACAAAGAAAGGAACCTGAGACAGGAGCCAAGACATTCGATGGTTCTATTTGTTCCAGCACTACGTCCCCCAACAGAGAAGTCAAAGAATGTTTGTAAAACTAATTTGTTCTCCCTTTGCCTTCCATGATATGAGACGGTATAAGAAGGCAGTTCAAGAAGAGGTAATAAGCCCAGAAACTAGGAGCAAGGAATGTTTGAGCAAAGCTGTATCTGAAGAATGAGTGAAGTTGACGGGGCCTGGATATATATGAATTGAAGAAGTATGTAAGCCTGTTGGGCTACATGTGCTGTGAGATACATTAACCACTTGGGGTAAGGAATAGATTTTTCAGACTCTCTCTTGAGCATCTGAAGAGTGTTCATGTAAGAGGATCTCTCCCATCCTATTTTATATAATAGTCATAGGTGGCGTTCCAAATTTTATTTGACTCTTAATAAAATGCAAGACACTAATACCAACCAGTAAAGGTCTTTTCTAGGAGGGTTTATACATTGGAAGTCTTCTCAGAGTCCTAAATGTTCTGAAGTGAAACAAATTAGTCAATAGTAAGTCCATTTTTAGGTAGCCAGAGCTACCAGGCTGAGGTGGGGAACAGGCTGAATTGTATCCCCCTCACCAAATTCATTTGTGGAAGTCCTAAAACCTGGACTTTAGAATGCGATTGTACTTGGACCTTTGAAGAAGGAATTCAATTAAAATGAAGTCAGTAGAGTGGGCCATAATCCCATATGACAGGCAGTCTTACACAAGGAGAACATTGGAACAACAACCCACAGAAAGGGAAGAGTCTGCGAAGACACAGAGAAGATGGGCACCTACAAGCCTACCGGAGGATTCAGAAGAAATGAACTCTGCTGACATTTCCATCTCAGACTCGAAGCCTCCATAACTGTGAGACGATTAGTTTCTGTTGTTAAGCCACCTGGTCTGTGTTACTGGGCCTAGACTCAAGCAGTCCCGCCTTTGGTGAATATCAGAAGACGCAGAACACATTTGTTTAATAGGAAAGGCTTATTACTTGTCACAAGCAAAGAGAAAGGCAAGGAAAGGCTTTCAAGCACTGCTACCCCAAATAGTCTGCTTGTGAAGGCTTTATAGGGACTGGTTTCAGCACTGAATGGTGATGGATGGTTCTGATTGGTCTCAGGACACCGTGGTACAGGCTTGAGCTGCCACTGAGGGATCCGTGCTCAGTCTTGCCCCAGAGACACTGTCATGACTGTTGCTTGTTTTGAAGTGAACATAAGGATTAAAAAGAGGCACTCAATGCCTAAAAGGACCATCCTTCATGTCCAAACAATCTCAGTGAAAGCTGGCAGGCGGGGGCAGGCTTTTCACCGCCCCTGGGTGTGCAGGTTCACCATCCCTGCAAACAGCAGCGTGGCCACGAGGCAGCCTATGTGTGAGCCCGCTGGGGTGGGGAAAGCCTCATCCACGCAACCCTTCCCTCAGCCTTTCTCTTTGTTTCTCACCAACGCTCAGGAAAGTTGCCTGGCTATGCTTTCCATTTGTATTTATTTTTCATTGCATCTTGCCTTTTGGTTTGGAGGAGGCTGCAGAACTCAGGTATAGCAGTGCACCTGCCACTGAACCTCCTAAAGCCATAGGGATAATTGGGCGCAAAGGTTTCCCATTCCCAACCTCTATGGGCTCTTCTTGTGGGTTTTCTTGCTCTCTTCCAAAGTCCCTTTGTCAGTGGGATGTACCAAGTCTTTAACATGCATGCATTTGAAAGGAGCAGATGAAAGCTGCTTCTGTTAGCTGGCCTAATTGGAGAGAATTGTGGTTTCGAGGTAAGGATGGGTCTAATAAGTCAGGGGGGAGGAGTGCACAGAGAGGGGGCCACTGGAAGGAGAGGGTTCTTTTTGATGAAAATGTGGGCCTCCCCACAATCATTCCTCTTCAGCTGCTGCCTCTGCAGATGGATCCTTTAATTGAATTTTCCTGTGGGCCCGGGGGAGGGAGGCATTTCAGGCCAGGAGAGCAATTGAAGTGAATCTGATGGCTTTGGTTTCCTTTCATCAGGAGCTGAGGGCCAGGTGGGCTGTTTGTTAGTCTTAGTGTTTTTATTCTATGTCAGTTACCCTCTTCTACTAGTCAATTACCTGAATTTTTGTTCCTTTTTAAAAATTTCCATTTAGAATTATTTGCCTGCATTCTGATCTTAGCTACCAGAGAAAGCTTGGAGGAAAATGAATGAGAAAGGAAGAGTTTTGCTTGATTTCTCCAGATTCAGCAACACTTGGTGAAGCATCTACTATTTACCTGGGCCTGTGTTGTGTTCTGAAGAAGACAGTGTAAGCCTTCTGACAAATCACCTTCAACCGGGAAGAACACTCTCAAAAAGTAAGAGCAAAGATGTATACTAGCTGAGTAAGATCTCGAGTCATCATAAAGTTTTCAACTGAATAGGCAACAGACAAAAATGAATGGGGAAGGGAACCCTAACCAGTCCCTAGAAGAAAGAGAGATACCAGATGACCTCACTCACAGGTGTAATTGAATAGACAAACCAAAGTAACAGATGAAACAAAACCAAACCTTGGACACTTGCAACAAAACTTAGGTTACAAATAGGGAATGGGATGGGGGTGGGGAAGAGGTGGGAGGAGGGTAGAAATGGTGGCAGAGTCTACTGGACAATAATGAAGAACACCTGGTGTTTGGTGGAGGGCAGGGTATGTTCACACACACACACACACACACACACACACACACATACACACACATTTATATGGAATGGGGATCCTATACATATGAGTTTATTTTAATGTGTAAAAATAAAAATAATTTTTAAAAAGTCCCTAAAGGTCTGAACCACTGGGGAATCTTCAATTTGTCAATAACCTATAAATTAGCTAATGAAAAAAATGCACCTACTGATGTTTGAGACCCTCTCTGTCTGGGAAATCCTCAGGAGAAGAGCAGAAGAAGGCCCAGTTCTCTTCTTGAAAATGATGAACTGTCCCTGTCATCAGGAGTTTGCTGAGAGAATTAAAGATGTCAGAAATTCTAGTGTGACTCCAAGGAACACCATGAGGTAGACTGAATGTCCACGTCTTCAGTCACCTTAGTAGGCCCTCGTGAGATGGGGAATTTGGTGGCGGAGAGGGGAGGGAAAGAAACATGCATTGGTTCATTCACTCATTAATTTTTGCTAAATTTTCTTACCCAATTTGACTTTTTGTTTAAAATCTGAAATACAAAGTCAAATATCACATGGCCTCTGAGGTTTAGAGGAGGAAAGAGTTATCTAGGCCCAGTTAATTCTGTTAAATGCTGTTTTGTAGCAAGAAGCATTAGTTGGACAAAGAGTACTTAAAGGAAAGAAAAACATTCATTGTCTCTGTTTAATAGCATCCCTGAATACAAACACTGTAAACAAACCAGGAAGTTTACGAATTCTTCATCTCCACCCTTAGGAGGCGTGGTGGTTCCATTCAACACAGGGATCATTCTCTGGTGCTTAGGGAGTAATGGCCAAAGCTATTAGGGAATGGGCTGAACTAGAGAGAGGAGAACAGAGCTGTGTTTCAAGGGAGGGAGGGGATTTGGATGGAAAGAGAAAGAAAGTTACTCTGAGTAACCTGCTGCTAGCAAAGGTGTAGAGATGGCAATGAAAATGAGAGTGAAGAGAGTTGAGTGTCCTCTGTGGCACGAGTCATGTCCATGAGTAAAGAGGGCAATGTTAGACAGGTGAAGTAGAGTCATTGGGGCAGAAGGAAATGATTCCTTAACAAAAAAATAAAACAAAAGCAAGTATAAGAACTTGTTTCAAATTCCCACTATATCCAGTTACTTTCATATTAATTGCCTTCATTGCCTTCATCACCATCATCATCATATCTTTGTGTAACTATGTGAGGTAGTTAATAGTATGCATTTTAGAAGGAAGGAATTCAAGATTCAAACAGTATAAGGCATCCAGGGTCACATAGCCAGTGCTTGGGGGGAACCTTAGAAACACAAACCAATGTCTACACCGCAGCTGCCTCCCTTCACAGGTTGTGAAAAAACAAGATCGATGTCATTTCATACACTCTTCCAGGTCATGCAGGCAGTTTTCCAGTCTTCCAGACAGGACTCAGCCAAGGCTGGCTCAACTTCCCTACTGAGAGCTCCCAGGAGAGGTCACCTCCACCCACGGTCCTTACTCAAACTGCTACTCAAGTGCCTGGGCATGCGGGGAGCAGAGGGAAGGTGAGTAAAGTCCTCCAAACTATCCAGGGTACTGTTTTAATCAATGGCAGTCCTCTAAATCCAGACCATCCTAATCTTTTCTTAAAGATGGGTACCGTTTAGGTGTCTATTAGTGTTCCCTGCTGTGTTAGGCACTTTACAGTCATTATTTCAATTTTCACATCAACTTTTGAAAATAAAAATTATTACTCTTGTCTTATACATCAGGAATGGCCACTCTGAGAAAGGTGTGAGCTGCAAGTCAAAACTGCTTCTAAGTCTCATGGTGCTCTTTCCCCCTAGGCGGTGCCCCACTTTCCCACCCCACAAAGTCCTAGAGTTCAGACTCAGTAACATTTCTGCAGAGATCAGTTCATGCCACCACTGCTAGTCATATGCCCTGCCTCCTCTATTTAAAAAACAAGGGCACGAACCTTCAACGAGTGCACCCACTGCCTGGCATAGTGTGGATCTTGGTTAAATGCACCGATGAACGCGCACTGGGCCGAGCAGAAGCCGGCACTCTGGAGGGGGCTGGCTCTTTAGTCACTGAAAGGCAAAAGGCCCAGACTCCTCCCTGCCCCCAGGAATCACCTACCAAGGGTTCCCCACTCAGTCATCACTTACTAATGCTGGAAACCTGTGCTTGATGCTAAATAAGCTAACATTTGTGCATCCCTTGTACCAGGCGCTGTCCTGAGCATGTCTGCAGCTGCTGGGATAGGATTTCAAGGCAGTGTTTCCTAACCTTTCCACTGCTGACATTTAGGTCCAATCGCTCCTTCTTGTGGGGCTGTGCCGTGCATCGTAAGATGCTCAGAGGTGCCCCTGGCTTTTACTCACAAGGTGCTGGTGGCAAGCCCCTTCCCTGTTATCATAACACAGAATACCTCCAAGCACTGCTGAATGTCTCTCGGGAGACAAAACTGCCCTGGTCGAGGACCACAGATTTCATGTCTACACTGGTGTGACTCTGATGGAAATGTTGGGATCCACTCGCCTCAGGCTCACTTAGCACAGTCTGAAGGCAACCCCAGCCCCAAATCCAGGCCATTCCAGGCTGCTCTGGACACCTGCCTGTGCTTCTGGGAAACAGGGTCATGCCTGCAGCTGGCCTTCCCTAGAGCCAATGATAATGTGATGATCCCAAGGACCCAAAACAGGATGAATTGCTGCCAAACCCCTGGGCTTTGGGTTTCCTGAGTTGATTTGCTCGGGAGCGGCTGCTGGAGGACGCAAATCCCAGGACAAGCTTTTCAAATCCTGCCTGGCCACTCATGAGCCGGGCAGTCGTACAAGTGACTTAAGCTCTCTAAATTTTCCTATCTGTAAAATCAAAATAACAGGAAACTCTTGTCACCCATGCGGGAGGATTAGACAAGATGCTAAACACACAGCTCCTTCTCCTGTCCCAGGCACATAGTAGGCTTCATAAATCTAAATCGCTTTTGCCTTTGGCCTTATCTCACCAAGAGGAAGGTAGGTTTATATTTCAAATAGAACTAGTGAGGAGTGAACAACAAATTCCATCAAAGAACCTGTGAGATAAATGGGCAGTTGTATTTCTTTCCAAGCATAATTTTCTGGCTTGGTATAATCCAACTCTTTGTGAATCTCCAGATTGTCTCTCCTTGATCGGGCACACAGACTGGTTGGAACACACACACACACGCGCACACACACACACACACACACAGTGCATGGGCCCCTCTGCAGGTGTCTGTTGTCCGATAAGCTTGTTAACAAAGGCTTTTCTGGACCTGCATCATCTGTCAGAGCTACAGGTGCACCTGAGTTCAGCTTACACTCCTGAGTCAGGGGCATGGTTGCCAGGACACGGGCATTTCCCCCCTGGAATAGAAGCTTTGATCAACCAGAATCACAACTTGCTGCAGCCTGGAGCCCAGAGGTGAGTGGATGCATTTCTCTTTGCCCCGTGTCTGAAAACGAGAGCCAGAGCGCCACCGAATCAGAGGACTATGTTCCCTGGGTAACCAGGGCAGGGAGACTCAAGGTGCAGGATGTGCAGGTCACAGGATAAAAAGAACCAGAAGGTAGACAGTAGCAATTCAACAAGCGTCTGTGTCTTATACAGTGTCACTAATTCAATAAAGCCTCCTTATGCCAATGCTGACACCCGGTGGGGCTGTCTCTGCTCTTGGACTTGCTTTCTTAGCTATGCATGTCCCTGAGTATCTCCAGAGAGATGAAGACTGATGCCCAAATCTGAAAATCATTCTAGTTTTTGGTTTTTGTTTTTCAAAGGAAAGGTGAAGGCAGAAAGGAAGGCGAGCAAAAGTAGGCAGGCAGGAAGAAAGAGGAGGAAGAAACATTTATTTATTTGTATTTAGTTGTTCATCTTGGTTGTTTCTTGGGGGCTGGGGTCTTGAACAGGGAACTCTGCACTGTGAAATGTGGACTGTGCCTGATGAACTTAACCACTAGGGCACCAGAGCACACCAAATCTTTCTAATGTTTACCATGAGAAAGATCATTTTGATGGAAGAAGAAGATAAAGCTTTGGGAAGAAATGGAATCGGAGGGACAATTCAGATTTTGTGTGTTCACTTCCTTCTTCTTTCTTCAGGTCAGCAAGCTCCCCTAACAGTGACGAGGGGTTTCTGCATCTACAGTGTGCCTCGGCTGGGCTCCAGGAGGTATGAACTGCTAGAATATTCTCCCCGAGGGCCACAGAACTCAGTACCAGCCTGCGGTGCCCAGCTGAACTTGGGGGTCTTGCTTTGTGAAGTTTGTGAAAAGTGCATGATTCATAGACTCAGCTGTGCTACTGAGGACAAACTTTAGATAACCACATGGCAAAAGCACTCATCCTGTAGAAGAATGCCTGTTGAGGATGGGAGATAGTGACATATATCAAAATTAAAATTGAAAAGAAAAACATCTGTGTTTCCCAAGAAAGAGATGAAGTTATCCAGGACAGAACTGACTGTCTAATAATGGAGCCAGACTCCAGTCAGCGATGGTTTCAAATCCTAGCTGCGAGAGCTCCATCAAGCTGTGTCTCTATTCTGTGACTCAGTTACCACATCTATCCAAATGGTACCGGGGATGCTGTAACACGTGACCACCAATATGGTTACTTACAACAATAGAAATTTGTTTCACAATTATGTGGACCAGAAGTCTAGCAGCCGCGGTCAGCAGGGCCATGCCCCTTCTGAAGTCTCCAGGGGAAGAACTTTGCTTGTCTCTTCCAGCTGCTCGTGTTTGCCAGAAATCCTTTCTTGGTCTATAGACCTATCACCCCAATCTCCACCTATGGCATCACATGGCATTCTCCCTGTGTCTACATCAAATCTCTTTTTATAAGGACATTGTCAAGCAAATTAGAGTTCACCCTAATCCAACGTCATCTCATCACATTTCTAAAGTCCCCATTTCCAAATAAGTCCACATTCACAGGTACCTGAGGTTAGATTGTAAACATATCTTTTTTGGGGGAGACAAAATTCAACCCACAATAATACCCCATAGAGTTGTTGTGAGGCTTATATAAAATTATTCATGTGTCTGTGTAACGCATAGAACATTGTCTGCTACAGAGTAACACACACTGTTAATGGTCATTATTTTATAACATGACTATAAAGTTGGATATTATTGTTCTTCTTTGGCAAAGGGGTAAGTGTAAACTAGATGTTAGAGAAGTTGGCATAAGGCAAAAGACAGTTGCTAGGTCTGGAACCCTTTTAGTCCAAGACTAAACACATCTAGACTGGCTGGGTTTTCTATGGTAATGTAGTTCCTTTAGACTTTTCTTGTAAAACTCATTTTCTAATCCTTGGGCTCTTCTACTTGATCCCTCCAAATTTATTTACTACTTTCAAACTCCAAATTAAAAAGCACTCAGCTAGAATAATATTGACTCCTGATTAGACATTCAAGTCTTAGTCTCTTGACTGTGCTAAGTACAAGGTTTGTTTTGGGTTTTTTTTGTATTTCATTAAATTTATTTTATTGAAGGAACATTTCATCATAACATGATATAGGTTTAAGGTGTACATCATATTATCTGTACATGATACATTAAGTTCATCATTATTTCAGTTTTTCCTTCACTATACAATTAGCATGCTTTACCCAGTTCGCCCTCCCCTTCTCTTTCCGAAACCACTGATTTGCTTTTATTGACTAAAAGTCTGGGGTTTTTTTTTTTATTTAGTTCATTTTATTGGTAGGTTTCTCTATATATCACATATGAATGATATCAGCAATGTTTGTTTTTCTCCCTCTATCTCACTAAGCACAATTTCCTCCATTTCCATCCATGTTGCTGCAAGTGGCAGGATTTCATTTTTTTATATATATATATAACTGAGTTGCTTTCCATCATGTATATATACCATGTCTCTTCTTTATTCACTCATCTTTTGATGGGCACTTAGGTTGTTTCCAGCTCTTGGTTATTGTAAATAACACTGAAATGGACATGGAAATGCAGATATCTCTGTAAATTGGTCTTGTGTTTTTAGGGTAAATACCTAGCAGAGGAGTAACTGAATCATAGCACCAGGCACAATGAAAGAGCTAAGTACCATGCTTAGGTTTAGTGCACCAAAATACACTGCAACATTCTTTGGGCTCAAGAATTTGCAGATAAAATATGTCTAAGATCAGCCACTTGTAGACATTTGCAATGTGCCAAATACTGTTCTAAGGGTTTTAACAAATGCCAGTACACCTCATCTCCATAGCAATTCTGTGAAAGAGAACTTTTCAGATTAGAAAATGTAAGTACAGCAGGGCTAAGACTGTAGACCTGGAACTTGCCAGAATATTTCAAAATGGGGGCCTGATTTGGGCACTCCCCCTTGTAGCTCCAAAGTGTGTGCTGTGGCCCAGGCTGAATGGACTTGTTAAGCTTTCCTTGGACAATAAGTTTCTGTTTAATATTTTAATATTAGCGACAATGCGCTAACATCCTTAAGCTAGATCTATGTGCACATTCTAAACTACTTTTCTTATAGCACAATTCCCATGTCAAAGATAGGCCTGTTGTGAAGGCTTTGGCACATAAAGTCAAATGGCAGGAACAAGGTAAGGAGAGCTCCGTAAGGAAAAATGGGATCATTGAAGTCACGAAATGGAAAAGCATGGGGCGTGTCTGGAAGGTGGCAAGCACTCCAATCTGAATGGCACGTGAAGAGCTTGAAGATGGGAGGCTGAAGAGCTGCCTGCAATGTGGTCTGGAGTCAGCTGTGGAGAGCTGAGCGCGCACGGTGGAGTTTGGGCTGTTCAAGCAGCGCTCGGAGCCAGCATACGCTTCTGAACCGGGGAGTGACATGATCGAATCCCATCCGAAATAATCTCAAGAAAACCTTGCTCTCTCCCCTGAAAGAGCTGTCATTCATCACGATTGCTTTAGTGACAATAGATTGGGGGTGGAAAGGGATAGTATATATTTCACTTATTATTTTTGTGTAGGTTAAATTCCTGAAATTTTCTATTTTGCATGCAGAAAAGCATAGGGAGGCACGCCCTGGTGGAGCAGTGGTTAAGTCAACTGTCTCCAAAAGAGCAAGGAACCTCCTTGGTTTGAGTCCCAGACCCAGGGGCAGTGGCGGGTGGGCGCAAGGAACCAGTGTGAACAGCTAAATAATAAAAATAAAATAAAGATGCTTCCTCCTCCTTTCCCTTCCTGCCTCCCTGCCTGCTTGCTTTCATTCCTGCCCATAACTTTCCTTAAAGATGAAAACAGCATAGGGAACATAATAAACTATATTATTATTTATAATATAAATAATATATAAAAACTTCATATATATGTTATGTTGTATATTGCACATTATAATATTAATAGTATAGTTATTGTCATGTAATAGTAATATTATAATTATACACATATTAATGATAATGATTTATTATAGTTTTATAAAGTAATACATATAAATTATATATAATTATATATTATCAGCATACATTATATAAAATGTTACATATTATATGAAATAGGATATATTGATATATGATCATGAAAATTACCAGTATTATTATAACATTAATAACACTACGATACAAAGGGTAAGCACTCTTCTGACTCTGGAGTTTGTCATTCCTATGCACTTTTTTATACTTTTACTGTGTTTATGAGCACTTTATAAGGGCATGCTGCTGACTTTAATTTTCATATAAACAGAATCATACTCTGTGTGTTTTACTGCAATGTGATTCTTTTTTCACTGTGAAATTGTTTATATGTTCCATTACTAACACACACGGCTCTAGGTCATCTGCTGTTTCCACTGCTCTGTGGCATTCCACTGCAGGACTCTATCATGACTCATTTGTTTTTCTCTTCTTAGTGGGCCTTTAGGTTGTCGTGAGTTTTTCTTTTCTTTTTACAAACCATGCTATTGTGACAGTCCACGTGTCTCCTCAGGTACCTGCCGAGTGGGAAGACATGTCTAATCGGGGTCCTCCTCTGATCTGAATTAAGGAAAACACAGGATTATCGGAGTGGCTATTTCCTCAAGCTCGCAAGGTTGGCACCACCCTGTACGCATAAATGAGAAGTTTACTTCAAGCAACAATGTCTTGGGACATTCCTGTTACAGAGCCAGATGTAAAGTATGAACCTCTCCCTGCAGCCCAAACCCTATAATGTTTCCAGCAGCAGAATGCTGGGAGCTGTCACCCTGTCTCCTTGCTTGTTACAAGTAATGCACCCTCTTTGCTTGAAGTATCTTGTTTTGGGCCTTTTGCCTGATGCTCACCAATGGAATGGGCCCATGGAGTCCAGTAACAATAAGACTTAAATCTCTGCATCAGTGGTGCATTTATATCTTTAAGAATTGCTAAAATTGGCTTGCACAATTTCAGTTTGACTTGAATGTGCCAAATTGCTTTTCAAGTGGTGATACTAATTTACACCCACATCAACAAGGTAAGAGAGACACTGTCCCCGAGCACCGTTGACACATGGTATAGTCAGGATTTTTAAACGCTTATTACTCTCAAGGGAGTTAAATAGTATCTCAGTGTTTTAAACTTGCATTCCCACAGTTACTTGTAAGGAAAGCTTTCCATTTTGTATTTTCATGAACTATTTGGGTGTCTCCCTTTGTGAATCGTCTGTTCAATCCTTGTCTCTCCATTTCTGGATTATTTGTCCTTTTTTTCTATCAAGTGTAGACATTCTTTACACATTCTCGTAGTACTCCCTTGCTGATGATACACATCATGATGAGTATTAATGAAAATAATCCTTCATGGCGATTTTTAGGAAGTTCTGAGCCCTGCTTTAAAGCTAATAAATGGCAAAAAGAGAGTTTTCCCAGAGGGACAGCAACATTTGAGTCACAATTCATTCATGCGACAGACAAATACTACATATCTTCGGTGGATTAATTTCTGGGGGGCGGGGAGGGTAAGGCATAGGAATATAGAAGTAAGCAAGACAGTATCTCTGCCCTTAAGAGATCTGCTAATCTAGAGAGAGAAACAGGCAAAAGCCCTTACTTGATAGTTTGAGTGAGTTTTCCTGAAGGAGCACTGCATAACCTCATACAGGTAAAGACGCGCATCGTTGTAAATCCACCTCTAAGGGGGATACCTGAAGTTCAGCACCACTTCAGTTCTTTCTTTGCCATACAGTTGATAAACGAATAAAGGAAGGTGCTTCTTGGGTGTGCCCTGGTGGCTCAAGTGATGCGGGCGCTGACTTGTGGACCATGTAAAGCCCAAGGACTAGATTGGAGACCAAAATAAATAAATAAACAAATTTCCATTTACATTCTATTACAACCTCACCAACACTGCTGTGGGCAGCCACTTCGTATTAAATAACTTAGCGCGACGATGTCAATCTAGGGTAAATAAAAGATAGACTGTTTCTGTGGGCCATCGGCTCATGAGCGGTTGAAGAAGAGCAATGGGGAAAGCTCTCCGAGTGGCAGGTCCTACTGACCAGTGGGGACAGCATCGCTAGATCAGTGCGTGGCCATCATTGGCTTCCTCTAGTGCTAACACACCTGTCAGAACCAAAGGCCTTGCTAATGTTACAGCCTCTAAGGGTCTGTGTGCTCTTTGTTCCCTGCCCCTCTGTAAACAAGACTCTTTGCTTCTGTGTCTCTCAAGCTACTCTCTGCAACTACGGAGAAAGACTGTCACAACATCTCCTGTCAGGAACCGCAGCAGAGCAAGCCAGGACAGCTGGTAGCACGAAGAGGCCGGGCATCTGCCTTCTCTCTCTGCCAGGCCTCCCTGAATAATGTGAGGTCTTGTGTACACAAGAATGATGCTATTGATCTGCCAACCCTGGACCCAGAGCTCTGCGCTGGTTTTTAAATAGCTGAGATTGCACTTGCACTGGCCCACTTACACACTGTCACCTCCGTCCCCTGGGATCCTGGAGGCACATGTGCACTTGGTTTTAAGTGCAGAGAGAGCCCTCGAGTACTTATCTGGAGAACCAGAGTGTTGGTTGTAACCCTGTCACAGACTAGCCGGGTGGATGTGAGGAAGTCACATTTCTTCTGAATCTCTTTCCTCACATGCAAATGGAAAATTTTATCTGTGTCTTTCATGTCACAGATAAAAACCTACCTATAAAATTACTTTTGATATCGCCTTGTGAACTCTAGACTGTGACACAAGTATGAACAAAATTATTTGCAAGACTAAACTAGAACTGTGTTTGACGGTGGAAGGCACAACTTGAAGGGGTCCACTCGTCGTCATGACCTCACTATCATGTGGTTGAGACTCGGCATATGTGTGACTCAACATACATGTGCACAAACCTTTTTCCTTGGACAGCGATGTACTCAGCCCCAACACAGGGCATCTACAGAAAACACTGAGACCATTCCTCAAGTACGTAGAATATGAACTATCAGAGCCAAAGAGACCTAGCCATCATCTAAGAAATGACCAGGATGAGTTAAATAAGTGGCCTCAAACTTTTTGTTCACATGCTTCTAGAAGTAAAGAAATTTTAGCACACCCTTCTAGTATCTGCTTAGTTATTCGTTTATAAACAGTGGGCTGATGTATAATATCAGTGGGCTGATGTATAATATGTATAACATATATATGCATTTAGAAAATATCAAAGTGTAAAGAAATTCTAATATTCCCTCCCTGCATCACTCAGTGAATCTTCTCCCCACCCCTTGAGAGTGCACACTGAATAATTTTGGAGTCCACTGGACAAAGCTGGAAGTTGAGGCCCTAAGCGATGAGATGATTTTGCTCAAAACCAGGGTGCTTGTTGGTGCTGGAGATGATACCCTGGTCTGAAACTGCTGAATCCTGACAGCATGTGTGACAGCAGAGTTGGTTATACTACAAATGGCCTGAATGGAATGATCACACTTCTCATTCTTGATTCCTTATGCATTGAGAGTGTATTTTTTCCTTGCAGCTCTTTATAAAATGATAATTTCTGAGAACAGACTTGAGAGAGTGGATATAGATTTCCTTCACATAACATTGTGAGAAATAATAGAGCAGGATTGTATGTCACAGATGAAAATGCTGTATTTATGCCTCATTGTAATCCATTCATTGCTTTATGGATCTGAAGTCCCCTTGGGAGTGTCACAAATCCACATAATGTTCCTGAGTGCCGGATTTGGCATTTGGATCTCTGATTTAGCTGTCAGATATGTAAAATCACATGTAGCCAGACAACTCCCCAGGGACTCCACAGCTGTGAGCACAGCAGAGTGCAAGTTATTCCAACAAGGTTGGCAGTAATTGATGCCCAGCTACCATTCCCCTTGAGCGGTCCTTTTGCTGCTTCATCTAATTGTGTAGCACAGAGGGCCTCGGCAGAGTGACTCAAGAGGAATTCTCTTCTCAGAGACATTCCCAAGCTCCACAGAGGTGACTTTCGAAGGGTTACATGCCCTTAAGAGAGACAACAATTATCCCCAGACATCTGACCTTCTGAGTCCATGTCACAGTTCTGCTCACCGCCAACACCCTCCTTTAATTTCTTTCTAGTTTCCTGACCTTCTCCTTCATCCATTAGCCTTGCTGTAGGACCCCACACATGTGTGTGAATAAATGAATGGATGGGTCTTCCTCTTGACCATGTAACATGACCTGAGCATCCTCTGCTACATCCAGGTGCATCCTAATCAGCAGTTGATGAAAAACGTAAATGGACTAAATGAATTTTAAAAGAAAAACAATTTGGCAGGTGAGTTATCATTCTCAACACCAGCATTGTGCCAAGAGAAATTATTTTGTAAGTGAAAGGTTAAAGTAAATGGTCTCCCTATTCCCTCCCAAATCTATCATGGAAGAACAAGAAATATAGACTCAGAAGGCCCGGATTTAAAATCTCCCTCTGACACGTAGTAACTAAAGGAACTAGCACATAAAAGTCAAGGAGTATGTATTAAATTGTTTAAACTATTTCCCTTTTCTACACTTAAGTTTTATCTGCAAATTGGAATGTAATAAATGTCTTACAGTATTTTTGGGATGATTAGTGTTTGATAAATAATTATGTCAGTGAACTATACTATAGAATTGGAAAACAAAGAAGAAATGTCTACATGATGCTCTTAAAAAATAGACACTCAAGCATGCCCTGGTGGAGTAGCAGTTTGATCAGTCACCTTCTGCCGGCAGTCCATTTATATCCCAAGGACCTGGATTAATGAACAGGACCAGAGGAAACAGCCAAGATGGGCAACTAAATAAAACAAATAAAAATTCTTCCTCCTCTCTTCTCCTCCTGCCTACATATCACCTTCATTATTTCTACCTCAACTTTTCTTATAAGGAAAAAACAAGCTAAGATACTCAGACTTTCATGAGACCTAGGAGCTTGGACCATTTCCAGGAATGTTAAGCCTGAAAACATTTCTGTCCTATTAGATTCCCTCCTGAGAACAATGAACTAAAACATTGATGATCTCAATGTAAGTGAATGGTCACTAAATCTAGCCCCACTTGTCCACTGCTCCAAATCTTTTTGGCCTCTTCTCTCAATCCCAGTCACTTCTTCCATGAGCAGGTTTCCTTCTGGCACAATCTCATTGTGCTCACCTTACGCACATAGCTCATGGATCTTACATCCACCCATGGGCTTCTCAGATGCCAGGAAGTCAAACTCCACTTCTGCATCTGCATGTACAACCCAGAAGTGCAGGAGAGTCGAGAGCTCATGAGGCAAACCTTGTCCACAGGGATGGGAGCTGTCCAATGAAGTGACATCCCTCATAAGAGTAGTTCTAAGTTCCATCAGAATTCCTGGAGAGTCCTGGGAAGTAAGACTCCAGTGGCCCTAGTGATGGCTAACTCAATGATGCATCCTTCTCCCTCCCTGCTTCCTGTTTAATGCCCCTGTCTCAGCCCTTTTTCCTGAGACCTGTTGCTAACTAAGACACTCACAAGGCATGGGAGTCTGACTCAGTTCCTACTTCTGGAAGAATTCTAACTAAGACACCACCATATACCAGGCACTGTCATAAATGATCTCATTTTATCCAGAGGATTCAGCAAGTTACAACTCGAGGGCCAAGTCCTGCCCACCTGCCCCTTGCAGTGTGACCAAAGTGCTGCTGGAAACATCCAGCTCATTCTTTTCCGTACTGACTATGGAAGCTCTTGACCTACAATAGCAGAGTTGAATTGTTGAGACAGAGTGTGTGGACACAGCAGCTCAAATATTTACTATCTAGTTCTTTACAGAGTTTGCTGATGCCCGCTCAGCGTGTGATACCTGGGACACCTGTTTAAGTATCATCATGTTAAAATGCAGAATCACATTTCCAACTTCATCCCAGCTGGGGCTGAGAGGGTCCAGCTGAAACTTAGTCTGCGATGGATCAAAAACTCAGCACTGACAGAATCCAGGCAGGGAACAAAGTTAAAAAATAGGACGTGCTTCTTTTTGACACACACACACACCACGCTTATTTTTTAATATAAAAAAAGCATTATTTATTTAGTTAGTTGTTCATTGGAACATGAACACCTTGAAGTATATATGGACTGTGACCGAGTGGAGGCAGTGGACCAAACCACTATTCCACCAGAGTGCACAGTATATATGATTTTGTAATGTTAACAAGAAGTAGGAAGTTTCTATTCTATAAAGAAATATGCTGTCACTTATATTTCCTGAAACAGCCTGTTCTTGTCTCTCTTTTGCTCTCTTCTTTGACATAAACATAGACACTGTCATCTACAATGAGAAGAAACTGCAGGCTGAATGCTCACCCACACATGGCCTCCATGCTGGACAGACAGAAGGATGAACTGGGGAGCCTGACGTGTCTGGAGCAGGGGCCGCCTCTGCTCAGCTCCTGACAACTACAGACAGAGGAAAACTGTGGGTCCCCAGAAGGCTCCAGATGTCAACCCTTGTGATTTGTTTTTAAAATAATGAATAGACTTTTGAATCTCTTCATTATTTCTTCTTATTAACCCTTGGGTTAAATAAGATAAGACTTCAGCCCAGATTCCATCCAAGAGACATTGATACACACATTTTTTAAGTTGCTTTTTCAAAAAATTTTTTTTACCTCTGGCTAAGCTGAAATTAAAATAGCAAAATCAGGGCTGTTATTCAACAGGTGGGCCTGAGTACAGTTGTGCCAATGTTGAGATATACTTGTACTATTTTATAAATGGGCACTGTCCCTGGCCCCAGGTAGTTGATGCTTATACCCACCAGTGGGTAATTTCATTTACTACCATCCTTATAATTGTCACCACACTCTCTCCCTATTGAGTATTTCCATTTGCTCTTAAACAGAGCATTGAATAAGGAAGGGTTGTGTGAAATCAGTTTACTTTAAATTGTCCAGAGTGCTGACTTTACACACTTAACCCTTCTCCCTCCAATCCCATCCCTTCTTTGGGAACTCTGCCCTCTTCTTCCTCTCCCCAGCTCCTCAAAATCTCCCCCCCCAAAAAAAAAAAAAAGATTCCCCAGACATCTCCTTTGCACTAAGGCATAAACGAATCCCACCTGCTATAATATGGCTAGACTCAAACCTTAGGTCATAACTCACAAAGGATGGGCAAGTCTCCATTTTGAACTTGGGTTTTTATTTGTCGATCAGAAATAATGGCTGCACCCAAAAGGGCATACGGAGACTGAAGTGGATGAGGTATGTGAACTACCTGGCACAAAATGGACACCTTCCCAGTCTCCGACCCATCTCCATTCCTGAAGTGTCTCCCAGCCAGGTCCCGTCAATTTTAACTGGAATCTGTTACATGAACTAAAAAGAGAAAGCATTCAGGATCAGTCTTTCCCTGGATCTCTTTGAGAAAGCCTTATTTTATAACCATGAATGACTTCCTCTCTACTGTGCACTTAGAACTTTTTAAAATTATCTATTTAGTTCTGCCATCCTTTAACTAATAATGTTCCTTCATTACCCTGCATATGTTCCATGAGGGTTAGAATAATGCCTATTTCTATCACATCCTTAGCCATGTAATGCCTGATACCATGAATGAATCAGTCAATCAGTGAAGAGGGAAATGACAAGTGTTGGTATCCAGGTGTGGATGAAAAATGTTTTTGGATATGGTCTTTCTCCATCCCTGGTTCTTACAACTTGCAGAGAGAAGGGGGAAATGTATTTTAATTTCTCCTTTCTGCCTTCTCCATCCCATTCAGCTCCTAGCTTCATGATGCTTTCATCTCCACTGGTTAAATATGATCTAGGGGATGTTTGTGAAAGCAATGGTATGTTTTTCCAAAGCTCAGGAATGGGAAGAGTAGGGACAAAGGAGACACAAAACTGACTGTGGCCCTCCCCTCCCCCTGTCTTAGTGTTGAGTGGGAGGAATGAACTTTGGTGTGCTAAGGTCTAGATAAATTCAGAGGTGTTTCCAGATTTTTTTTCTAACTCTGGATATTGCATAGAGATAGGTCTAACTCACAAGCACCCTCCAGAACAAGGATGACAATATTTTGTCTGGGTCTCTCTTTTGGTGACCCAGTCACCAAATTCCCATAGGTCTTGGGGTTATTCCCACCTCCCCCAACTCTACCAAACAATGCTCTGGGAAACCAGGTGTATATCCTACAATTCAACTCAATTTTGACACTATCCTCCTGGAAATAGCATAGTTCCATATGTTAAAGCCTCAGTCTGCAAACCGCTTCCACTCCGCTTCAGACACTAGACATAAGCCCAGGTCGTTACCTGTGCTTCTGATGTACAGGCTATAAATCAGAGGTTCCCAAAACCCCTCCTCAGATTCAGTTAATATGCTAGAGTAGCTCCCAGAACTCAGGGAAACAGATGATTTACTAGATTTTAATAGTTGATTATAAAAGGATGTAACTCAAGAGCAGTAAGATGGAAGGATGCATAGTGTGAGATATGGGGAAAGGGCACAGAGCCTCCAAGCCCTTTGGAAGGCCCAAATCTCTACATGCTCAACAACCCAGAGGCTCTCTGAACCCTGTCCTTGGGTTTCTATGGAGACTAGACTACATTGACATAATGGATGAAATCATTAGCTATTGGCAGCTGATATTACTTCTAGCTCATTTCCTGTGACTGGAGGTGGGTGGGATATTGAGGTGGGAGGTGGGAGTGAAAGGTCCAACCCTCTAACAACTTCTTCAGGGGCAGCCCCTAATGTTAAGTGCATTCCTAAAAGGGATCTCATTAACATAGCAAAAGACGCATTTATTACTCTCAACACTTAGGAAATTCTAAGAGTTTGGGGAGCAGGATGAAGACCAAATATATATGAGAAATATATATTTCTCACATGCACACAAACATATACTTGGACACCCAAATGACCAAATATATATATATATATATATATATATATAAAAATTACATTATTTTAGTCATTTCTCCAGGGACTGGTCCTAACTTAGCCAAATCTGGTCCAAATCTGCACCCCTGAGTCACCCCCAAGGTCAGAGAAGAACAGATGACTTCTTAGGATATCAGTATTAGCAGTGGCCTATGCCAGTTGCATTCCAGAAACTCTCTTTAGCGTTTGGCTTCCCAAGACCACGCCCAGGCAGAAGAAAGTACTGTTATCAATGGAGTCATGTGACTTACCAGCCCCTCCAGAAGAGTTTATTTGGTCATAAATGTTAATGGAGATTATGTTTTTTTGAAAGAGAGGAGAATGAAAATGTTGTCACATTAAATGATTCCCCAGTGTTATAAAATAAATAAGAATTGCAAGACTCTCTGAGCCGAGGTTTATGGAAGCCTAAGATCTGCCCCATCATCGTTGCCTCCTCCCACACAACACATATTTATAGAAACAGAATCAGAATCATTTCTTGAGTCTGATCACACCGATTCCTGGAAGTCAGTGTCCCAGTAGACTACATCACAGAGGGACACCAGGCTAACTTTTATATTCACAATGGGGGACAGGATTTGTGCTTTGGGCCATTTATTTTATGGGCCAGTGTTTTGTCGATCAGTGGCTGTGCATGTACATTAACATGTCAATGAGGATTTGGAGACAAAAAGCAGGGTCCGGTCCCTTTCAGCATGCATTATATTTGGAAGAGATGCAGCATCAAAAATGAATAACAATGCAGGGCCAGTGGCCAAGTTCCACATGCGTGGATGAAGCACTGATCACTGAAGGGTTCAGAGGTGGGAGCAAGCACTTCATTCCTGGGATCCTTAGATACTGAGTTGCTGCAGATGCAGTCAAGTTCCACCAGATCTCTAGTCGCCTCCCACAACAAGCACAAAAGCTGAAGGTGAGTATAATTGTGGTCTTGTGGCTGATGATGAAAAATATGCCTATTACTCTTTAATATATACCTTTATAGTACTATATAGACTTTAGAGTCATATTATAATGTCTTGCAGAGGTTTCATAGAAGCCTATGACAAAAGTCTGGATCACAACTTCCTCACCTATAAAAGAGACTAAATAACAAAGATACTAAATAATAATAGGAGACTAAATAACTCATCATCTCTCAGAGACATGAACAAGCATTTCTTTCTATTTCTGATAATGAAAGTATTTCTCATTGTAAAACAATTAAGACAATGCAGAAAAGTATACATAAAAAAGCAAAATTCTTCTAATATCCCATCACCTGGAAATGGCCACTATTAACTTTTGTTTTTATTTCAGTCTTTATTGAGATACTATTAGATTATAACATTACAACCATGTGTCACATAATGACATTTTAGCCAGTGATGGATCATACACACAATGGTGGTCCCTATATATACTCTAGTGTGTAGTAGGTTATACCACCTACGTTTGTGTAAGTGCATGCTGTGATGTTCATACAAAATCATCTAATGACACATATCAGAATTTATGTCATTAAATATTGCATGACTGCATATATGTTTCACATATACAATTTCAAGATTTAACATCAGCATGTACTATGTTTGATCACCATCCGAAGTCTAATTTCTATCCACCACCATAGAATTAATCCCTTTTGCCCTATTACTCACCCTTATTTCCCCTTGCCTTCTGATAACCACCAAGTTGTTCTTATAGTCTGTTTTTGTTTTATTCCATTTATTCATTTGCTTTGTTTCTTTATATTCCATACATAAAAACATAGCCCTGAATGAATCAAAGAGGTGTCTATATATTTTCAAATTAATGTTTTCATGTTCTTTAGATAAATACCCAAAAGTAGAATTGCTGGATCATATGAAATTTCTATTCTTAATTTTTTTGAGGAAACTGCATACTATTTTCCATGTTGACTGCACCCGTTTATATCCCCCCAACAATGTACAAGTTTTCCCTTTTCCCACATCCTCACCAATATTTATCGTTTCTTATCTTTTGATGATTATTAACTTGCATAGCTTTGAGATAGTTTTGCAAGTAGTTTTCTCAACTTTTTTTAATAAAAATGTATTTGCTTTATACAGTCTCTTAACTTTTCATGCATATATACATATATATATATATATATATTCATATATATCATGGATGTCTGGACCAGGTCAGTGTAGATCTAGCTACAACTCATTTTCATTTATTGTGTAACTTTCTACTCAGCACATCCATTTAGACTGCTTTCAATTTTCACTATGAAAAACAAGACATCAATAACTATCATATGATATGGCATACATACATCTTTGTTCATATATCTGCTTATTTCTTCAGAATTTGTTTTCAGAAATAGAACTCCTGGGCCATAGTCATATACATGTTTTATGCAAGATGACAAACAACCCTATGGCAAGGCTGCAGGACTTCCCAGTCCAATTACTGAGCCTGAGAGCACCCACCTTCCATACTTCACTGCAGGTTCACAGTCTCCTTTCTCTTTGCCAATCAAATGACTGAAAACAGGAACTTTTGTTTTTATAATTGAATCTTATCATTCAAATGTTATTTGTTGCCTGACATGATGCCAAGCAAGCACTTGGCATGCAATAAATATTAATTTTCATTGGTCCTGTTAATTACTAAACTGAGCATCCACTGGAAAGGTTAGAAAGAAATCTGTAGTGTCCTATAAGCAAAGGTATAGGCTATTGTCTTATGCGTTGCTGTTATTTTCTTATGCTCCTACCGTTTTGGATTCCAGTCCCTCTGGATGATTGGTTGGTTGTTTTTTCCCTTAGCATCTTCTCTTAATGTTGTTGCCTTTCATAACCACTTTGAATTTTTCTTTTCTTATCATATGCATTGTATACTTTGCCTTAAATTCCAAGAGAGAGAATAAGCAGGTGGTTGAATGAATCAGTGAGATAAGCCTGTCAGCAGCTGTTAATGCTGGTGTTGAAATGACACCATCTTGCTTTGAAACATGGCTCCTTGGACCTCCCTTCCTCACAGGTAGATTGCAAGTGCAGACCCTTTTCCAGAAATTTAGCACACAAAGAAGGTTTCCTAGGATATTTATCTGCATGGAGTCAGGTGGTTATGGGAGAAACAGTGAAAAGGTCCTAGGCATTGTTGAAGTGGAATGAAGGTGTCCATGGGGCACTGTACCTAGAGTACACTGTGTGTAAGTGTCCCACATGGATATGAAATTATTGTTTCTGGACTCCACTCTGGGATATGAAGCTGAAGGAAGTACTTTTTGGTGAAACTAAGGTGTGTGCCCATACCAACTCCAGGGCAACTTGATCGAGATGAATTATTAACGAAAAGGGCTCAGTAGAGGACCAGTGAAGTAGAGCTCTCTCCCTTACCAAAACTATATCAAATATCCATAGGCTAGGCAGGATAATAAAGACTGTCAGGATTTCTGTAGGAGAGCTACCTGCATTATGTGATGAGGCACCAACAGTATTTTTCATTACCTTCAAATCAGTTGCTGTTTGATCAGTCAATTCAGCTCAATAATTAAGTGGGAGGAAAAAGAGTCAAACTGATTGTTTTATTTTTTCGTAAGAATTGATTGTTCAACTCAGACAAAAATGTTGATCCCATTTTGCATGTGGAGATAGTCAATTTAGAAGAATTGGACTTGCTGACCTGAGCCCAAGGAGACAAATGAAATCTGACACCAAAGCAGAGACTGCCTTGTGGGAGAAGGTGAATGAATCACTGAAAGCCTTAGAGGTTTTTCTTCTGGTTCCTTGGCATTTTGCAGTCTGGTGGCTGTGGCAAAGTAGTTTTAATTATTGACAATCCAATAAACATGAAGCAAATATTTATAATGGTGGTAACTAAATGGTGCAGACTCACCAGTTGATTCCCTCTGACCAGGGCAATTGTGAGATATATTGGAAGATAGGGTGGCTGTGAAAAGAAACCCTGAAAGCAGATCTAAGTGCAGAGCTGGTATTAGTCCCTTTGGGTTCTCTACTCCATCCAGGAAAAGTGGAATCCAGAAGAGATTCTCCCTCTGACCTTCACTGTGTGAAAAATGTTTGCAAGTGAATCTGTTAACTGCAAATGTGTACCTCTGCTCATAACTGAGAATCAGGGGACAGTCATGAGCACTGTCTCTTTGTGTGCTAAATATTAGGGATAATCCTGGAGAAAATGCAAAGTAAAACAGGGAGCTCAGAATATGGGGAGAAAATTAAAACTGGGGTCAGTTGTAAAGTATGAGGTTAATGTGGACTAGAGATTAAAGAGTCAAGAAGACAAACTCTAAAGAACTGTCACAGAAGTTGGCCCACTGATAGCAGTGGTAACAATGGAAACTTAAAGAAACAGACTCCAGATGGCAGTCCTGAATGTCAGAAGTCACGGAGCTGCAGTTATTGAAATATCCAGTAATATGGGAGTAGCAGTCAGTCAGAGACTTGAGAATATGGTTCCTGGGACATGGCAGTTGTAAGCAAAATGGCTGGGCAGTCATCAAGGGCATGGCTTGACATATCATCAAAACAAAGGGAGAATGTTGAGCAGGAGGTTAGAGCCGGTCACTCCAATTCAATTGTCATGATCCCTTGCCCAGCTCCAAGACCTGAGTCAATTTTCAGAGCCAGTATTTGTTGACTGCAGAGGTGCTTGGATCCCCAGGAGGAAGAATCCTGCAACAATGCTGCAAGCATACGCTGTAATGAGTCTTCTGGTTCTTCCCTTAGGGAGTCTATGGTCATGCACTTGAGTGACTGTATGCTAAGAAAAGGAAAATACTTAGAAAGTTTGAGGACAACTAGGCACAAGGTCTGAGTTGAAATTTATATCCAGAGAACTGACCCCCTTCTAGATTGAGGGTATTTGAAGTCAGATAATAAACAGAGTCTGGCCAAAGTCCAACTGATAGCACTGATTACAAGGAAACACCTAGTAGCCAATTGTTCTCAGCTGTATAGTTAAGATTGACATCTGGTCAGCAATTAAGATAATCCTCACTATGGATCATGGTCCAGTGTAAGAGTTAGTATTATAAGGAAACATCTGCAGCTGCCCTCCCTACCATGATAGCCAAGATACGAAGAATAAAAATCATCATCATCACCACTGTGGAGGAGGAATGATGGATGTAAACATGCAGTGGTGAGAGTCCCTGGCATAGTTTTACTTAATTCACCAGTCTGATACCCCCATAAATGACTTGGAATGGACTGCTGAAGAAGCAGTTAAAGTGCCATTTCAAAAACAGAATGCCAAGATCCTGAACCAGATGCCTCTATAGGATGCTATGCTCCCTAGAAAATACATGATGCTCTGGGAACCAAAGGATGTATCTCAAAGTGGCCCATTTAACATCATTCCTAAAAATCCATCAGATATTTTTATGTTTCCTGTCCTGAGAATTCTAAGCTTTTCTGGGTTAAAAGTTATGATTCCCTAAAGGATCCACTAAACCACAGGCCAGTATGATAGGTATTTTGAATTCCTGTGTCCAGGGACCAGCAAGAAAAAATAAAAGCAGTCACTAGCTTGGCACTGGCAATTGACCTTGACCAATAGGAAGAATTAGAGACACAGTTACACAGTGGAGGTAGAGTAGGGAACATGATGTGAATCCAAGCCATCCCCCTGGATATGTTTTGATCTACCTTTGCTCAATTGTGATTGTGAATGGAAAAGTGCAATACCTTTCACTTAAAAAGATAAGCTTTTGTTTATCAGAAGGTTCTTTGCCCAACTCAAAGTGATAGTGAGCTGACATCTTCTAGCTGCTAATTCCTTCTGGTATAGTAGACCTGACAGTCTTCTCAGAGTGACCCCAGTAAAGGACTAAGTAAGACTGTGATCCAAGGACCCAGTCATTTTCACTAACACAGGACTCCTCTAAAGACAAACTTGACCATGGACCTTTGTGTTGGGCTGTGGCAAACTTGTCAGAGCTATACCACAGTTCTAGGCCAAGAAGTCTACTCTCCTACACCATCTCAACATCTGCTACTTGTAAAGCTGATACACCTTTGGAGCCAATAATGTAATGAAGTTTCGTTATGCTAGTCTCTCTACCTTGGGGCATTTTTGAGCACTTTCACAATAACAAGTTTTTTTTAAAGGACAGAGAATTGAAAAGGGGAAAAAGAATGTCTGAAACATTAAATATAGACAAGGAGAAATAAAAGTGCCCAGATAAATCTATTAAATGTGTTGTGAAAATCAGAAAATAGACATAGAAAAATGGAAATAAAATGGGTGTAGTGTCTGGTAATTTTGTTTTTAAAATCAGGAAGCAATTGAGCAGAGGAAACAGAAAAAAAATTGTTCTAATCTTAAAAGCTTTATTTTAGAAAGTACACATAACAAATGAATTGGAGGTAATTTTTTTTTAAAGTTCCTATAAAACAGCACTATAAGTTTGACCTTGTTTCACCAAACTTGGGAAAGAAAAGACACGAAATTGAAAATGTTGATAGAAGCATATGTTCTACTCAAGACAAACCTGTTAGTGGAATAGATTGATGAAAAAGCTTGTCAAAAGGATAGACATCTTTGTGGAAGCCATTAACCTGTGGAATGGTACATACTGGGGAGAAACAGATAAGAAAACAGAAATAGAAAAGATACTGTGGTTCAGGACAGTGCTTCTTAAACCTAGAGAATCACTGAAATTGCTTATGATACCCTTTAAAATGCAGTTTCTTGAGCTCCTACATAATCATAAATTCTGGGGGCTAGATCCTAAAATTTATATTTTTATGACTTGCCAAGAATTTCTGAAAATCTATTAGGTTTATGAATCCCCAATAAACAAACTGCGCCAATGTGTGAGATAAATAAAAAGTGTGATAGTTTTCTAATTTTTTAAAGAGCTATATAGATATGATTTGGTAATGATTGGGGAAAGAGGAGGGTTCAGTTCTATAAACTTATTCTAGAAGCCTCATTTGACTAAAATGAGAACATCTAAATTAGCCTCACTAAATTTCTAACAAGATCAAGGATGCAAATGGAAAAACCACTGTCCTAGATTTAATTCTGACGTCTTAGGATAAAGTAATGTTTAGTAAAGAGGATGAGAAAGGCACCTTAGGGGGAAGGTCCAATTTTTTTAAAAGGGATAGAAAATGGATTCTGTAAACTATGAATGATTGAACTTGATATGCATCTCAGACAGGTTCATATAGTGAGAGTCAGCAGACAGGAAGGTAACAGGATTCAGAGATCAAATTCACAGGTACTGAAAAGCATAACTCAAAGGTGTGAGGAAAGTGGGTTCATTGTACCCAGAATATTTCAGAAATTTCTCAGATGTACAAATGTCCCAACATATATACAAGGTAGGCCAATGAGAAAGAAAAAGAAAATCTAAAACAAATTACAAAACAGCAAACAAAACTAGAATCAAACAAAACTAATGTGTAACTCCGTTATAGTTCCAACATCAAGTGTCCATTGGGGGACTTTCAAAAAATTACAAATGCTCCCATTGCATCTTGAAGTTTTGACTCAATTTGTCTGGGGTGAGAAACTAGCATAAGTCATTTAAAAAATCTCCCCAGATGATCTCAATATCGAATTATAGTTGCAAATCACAGCTCTGAAAGAAAATTTAAAGGACAGGATGAGAAGGAGGATATGAACCAAAGAAGTGATACAGAATACAGTAAGAAAGTGATACAGAATTTTATCAAATGACCTACAGTTGATAAACAAAAAGACAAAAACAAAAACAAATAACTTTCAGCTATATTTGGAGCTAGTTGGAGACCAGGGACAAGCTAGGCATGCTGTGGGAGAAGAAGTCAAGAGAGCTTTGAGGGTTGGAAATGAGTAAATATCTTTCCAATTTTCTAAAATGGATAGAAAATGGATTCTGTAAACTACGGATGATTGAGCTTGATATGGATCTCAGATAAGATTCCAAAATGTATTACTAAAGCGATGCTATAATAGGTACCCAAATGACAAAGAAGTGATTATAGGCCCCAGCATGGGTTCACAAGAACAAGTCGTGTTAGTTCGGCCCATTTCCATTTCTCAGCAGGGGGTTGGCAGATAAAGATAATGGACACACATTTTCATTCAGGCATCTGGACTTTGGCAAAACAATTGGCAATGTCTCTAATGATATACTTGTGGTTAAAATAGAGAAAAGTGGGTCAGATGCTAGAACATTTTAGTGGGTTATTAACTGTTCAGAAGTTATGTCCAAAGAATACTCATTAATGGATTGATGTCAAACCTGGTGAGAGCTTCCTAGTGTTCTGCCAGAGAAATAGTTCGCAGTCCTGTGAGTGCCTCAATGTTTTTATCAGTGACTTAGATGATCATTCAAAGGACATATACGTCATTTCTTCAGAAGCTATAGACTGGTGTGATAACGTAGCTATTTTATAGTAAAAAAAGAATCTAATTTTTTGATGGGTTGAAGTGATAAAAAAAAAAACTAAAAAATAGATTTAATAAGATGAACAGTCCAGCGCTTGAATCCTAAAATCTTATAGTACATGGAAAGGAGACATGTGACATAAAGGCAGCAGAAATTTTTTTTTTAAATCTTGAGCGTTTCAGTCTACAATTAACCCAATATAAGTTCAGAGCAACATAGCTCAAAAAGCTAACCAACTATGATCTAATAAAACTAAGAAATCTACAATGAAGGAAGGGTGACATGCTGTGCTCTGTGTGGCTTAGATTGTAGTTGAAAATTTTCATTCATTTCTGAGTTCCACATTTTAAAAGTGAGGCATGCAGTCTGGAAATTGGTTCAGGAAGAACCCCAAACTAAGTAAGGAACATAAAACCAGGCTAATCAATGAATACACAAAGGTCCTGTCTTGCTTATTCAGAAAAGACATAGAGAGATAAGATGTCGTGTTCAAATAACCAAAAGGTCATCTTAATAAGGAAAAGGAATTAACCTTATCTTGTGTGTTCCAAAATAAGCTAAAACAAGTACCCGAAAATTTGGAGGCAGCTGAAAGACTTTCCAACATAAAAGCTAGTATTAGGTGTGCCCTTGTGGAGTATTCTTCTTCTAGTCCACATACATCCCAAGGATCCAGGTTCACATCCCGGGGATGGGGGGAACAACCAAGATGAACAAGTAAATCAATGCTTCTTCCTTTCTCTTCCTATCTGTGTACTCACCTCCATTCCTGCCTGCACCTTTCCTTTATATGTGTATATATATATATATATATATATATATATATATATATATACATACATATATAATAGAATCAGCTTCCTCAGGAAGCTGAGTTCTCTATCACTGAATGTATTCAGGAAAAATCAGGGTACTCACTACAGGGAATGGGGGACATTTAGATCCTTATGTTATGACTTTAAGAACATAGACTTGTATAGCATATTAGGCGCTTTCTGTCCCTGGAGGTAGGTAAGAGGTGTTTCTAGCTACAGTGAGGGGAGCGGAGGGCAGGGCAGGGCAGGTTAGAAATCAGAGCAGAGTCTTGCCATCTCCTTGATGGAAGATTTATCATCTATTGATTGCAATTCTCTCCTCTCAGAAGTCCAAAATTGGGCTATATATTGCCCAGAAGGTGACTTTGGAGTAGGGGCTAACTGCATCTTGATTATAACAGTGTAGCCCAAACTAAATACAGATTGAATTCCAGTGGAAGTTTAAGTTGATATTTTACTAAAGGGTTCAAGTTAGTATCTGAGAGTTAGGGACCAACCAAGGATGGAGAACTCTCTCTGTACAACAATAGAACAAACCTTCATTCTTGGGAGTCTCAAGGAGGCCATGTAGGACATGTCTTCTTCCCCCAACAACTGTCTCTTCTCTAACAGTGGACTTTTGAAGCCCTCTTCCCCAGTGCCCCTGCACCTTTAGATTAGCAGATGAAAAGTCTAGTCTCCTCTCGTCTCAGGCTTCAGCTGGATGTCACTAGAATCAAGCATGAACATCCTTCAAATACTGCCCAGTTCTGTGGTGTGAATGGATGGGAAAGAAGTGGAAGCAAAATTGCATATGGAGACATGAGGTTGGGCCAAAGAGCTGGCTTTACCGATGGCTTCATTCATCTCCACCAACTAAACTCTAGCCATTTTTCTTGGAAAGTCTCTGAAGAAAACACTTTGCAAGGCAAGAATCAAATTTTCTTTCAAATACCATAAGTTCAAATCTATTAGTTAATACTTTTCCTACTGGTATAACTGACTCATTCTTGAAAAATAATGGCTCTAATCTTATTATTCTATATTATTATTCATTTGCCTCATTCATGACAAGACTTTTAAAAACTAGCATATCCTACTATATTGTCACATGTTTTATTTCCTGTATTTCGATGTTCTCATGTCTAAGCCCTTGATGACCCTGGACACACTATTCGTCCCAGGACTAGCCAATTCCTAGAGACAGCAAACAACGTATGGGCAAGCATAATTTTCAAATGCACACCAAATACCCAGAGCCCAGACCTCCAACTTCATCTATTCTTACACTCTAGTTCACTATCCTTCTGCCCTAATCACTCCAGGTTCCAGACAACTAGGGAGAGCCCCTAGGCTCCAGAGTCCTTCAAATTTATTCAAATTAGTCAACATTAAGTCTGCTGAACTGTCTTGCCCATTTTTTCCTGTGAAAGGTACAGTGAAAGTTATGCCCACATTTTCCCCAATTGTTCTGCCTCCTGATCCTCCCTGGTGCTTCTCCATGTGGCCTGGCGTGGTGTGCCATGCCTCTTGTTCCTAAGGAACTATGAATATATGCTTCTTCCTTCAAGACGGCCATTTCTCTGTGGCTCACCAAACCTGATTACAGAATCCTAGGTGTCCTTAAAACAACAAACTAACTTATCTCCCTAATTCCCTTGCCCTCTTCTAATTCTCTACACAGCAGTCAGCAGGATTTTCCTAAAATATGGATCATAATTGAAGTGGAAACACTTCAATCACACATAAGAAAATTCAAATTGTCTTCTTTGTCCACTGACCATCCATGTTCTGGGCCCTGCCTACTGCTCCAATTCCTCTGCCTGAAGCATCTAGTGGTCTCTGCTCATTCACTCCGCTCCAGTAATGCTGGCCTCATTATTCTATCAACGCACATCCTTTGTCCTCAGGGCCTCTGCACATACTATTCCTTCTTACCTAGGTCATCATGTGACTTGTTTCCTTACCCTCAACAGATTTCCATATAGGTTTCAAGCCTCCCATTACCACCACATCTAGTTTCTCATTTCCATTTTTCTCTAACCTTTGTTCTGCTTTTCTTTGTCTTCATTGACCCATCATCTGAAATCAGGTTTTACCTTAAATCTGTTACTTGCTCATGGTTTCCCTTTCTAGAATGTAACCTCTGTGAGGACAGGGATCTTCTTGGTCATGCTCATCACTGTAAGCTCAGGGTCCAACACTGTGCTGGCTTAACACACACTTAGTTGTACACATGAGCCCAAGTTTGAACGCTGATTGCAGAGCCTTTGAGGGAGAGCACTGAGGTAACTACCTGCTCACCCCAGCCCCATTATCTTCGGCTCCACCTAATCTAGGAAAATGGCACTTGCCTTTTCTGATCTGCCCACTTCTCTATGTTGCTCATTTGAACAGAATCCAGCTATATTTTTTGCTTAAGTGAGCATTCTCCGGGTCTCTTGGTAATAAAGCAGGATGTTCTTTAGAGATAAGCTGACCTTCAATTACCTGCTGGCTCATTATTCCAGGTGGGGAACCTCCAGGCTGCCTGCTGTTTGTCAGAGCACGCAGCAGTGGAGTGAGAGGGGACCCTACAAAGCCAGCCGTGAGGCCATCTGTCTGTGGTTCTAGGTTATCTAGGCCATAAAGCCTGACCAGAGACAGTGGGGAACTAGACAGATAAGGTCTGGGGACTATTGGTAGATTTGGTTTATCCAGACTATCCTCTTGACTCTCATTCCTCAAAGAAATGGGCATGACTTTGTATTTATGAAATGACACTAAACATAACACTTTTGCTAAATTTTAAACATTCATCCACTATCCAAATGTTCATATCATGTGGTTTGAGAATCCAGGCTGTGACAGACAACACTGAGCCCCAGGAAGGAGAAGTTATGTTTAAGGAATATTCCACTTAGAAAGTTGTTTTAAACACAGGGCATTTTGTTAAGCCATTAAAAACAAATCGTAACTAGTGCATGCTAATTATAGCTTCCATTTACATAGAAAGGAGAAAGTCAGCAAATGAGAATAATAATTACATATATGATGATGGTGCTGATGATAACAAGGAGGACACTTGTTGACACCTACTAGGTGCCTGATACTCTTCTAAGAGCATTACATAGAATAGTTTAACCTGCACAACAGCCCTGTATCTACCCCATTTTACAGATGAGAAAACTGAGGGGGAGGGTAGTGAAGTCATCTGTCTGAGGTCACTCACTAATAGGCGGTAGGCATTGTACACCGACCCAGGCAATCTCCCTGAGGACTGCTGTACTCCTGACTGTCGCAGCATATTCATGAACTCAAGTTCCCAGTGACACATTCTTAACCCCTAGAAGGAAGTTCCAGATTGACACAGCTATACACTGAGGGAGACATTGACCCTCTTAGAGTAGGTTCATTTGTTCATTCTTTTATCCATGTCAACACCTACTTCTTGAGCATACTTGTACCAGCTCTAGGCGATGGCCCATGGAGTGGCCAGGGAAGCAGACTGCTAACCCCTTTGCTCTTCTTTCAGCCTTACATGTTCTCTTCTTATATAACCCAGCAAATCCTTCCACAAAAGAAAAGAGAGACATCTAGTCAGACAAGAAGATATAGGAGTGAAGAGAAATGCACTGAATGACTTACCCTCTGGCATCTCGTACCTGACTCAAACTTCACTCCTATGACATATCCCCAGGTGTGCTGACACCTATTTGCAGAGACTCTTGTGTGATCATGCACTTTTTTCCCCAACTACCTGTTCAGTGACATCAAGTTAGTATTTTGAAATCAGCCATGGGGTAAGTGCTATAGCATGAAGTCGAAATGCTACAAATCAAGATAAGTGCGTGTGTGTGCGTGCGTGTGTATATGCATGCCCGTGGCTTATCAGCCCACCATACATACACCACAGACTGCCTCCCCAAGGGACAGAATGACAAGCCTTGTACCATTCTGCTCTCTATAGTAACTGCATTAGGATAATGCAGAGTACACACTTGTCTTCTCTCACAATTCCCTCCAGAGCCATTATCACCTGTCAAGCAGAACTTTCATTATGAGCATTTTCACTCCAAAGAGGCATTAAACCGCCAGTCAGTCACCTCCAGTCTTCCCTGGTCAGATCATGCACAGAGTTAGCATTTCTTCACATCTGCTGACCTCGTCCCCAGATTCCCCGAGGGACTTTCAGTTCTCTCATCCCTCTCAGTGCTGCTGAAATCACTATTCCTGGAGTTAATTATAGTATGACTAGACCTGCATCTGAATCCCAACTCTACCACTATAGTGTTCTTTTTTAGGCTTCAGTTTCACATCTGTAAAATGGGGATAATGGTAGTACTCAATCATGTAGAACTGGTTTGAAGAGTAAACTTTTTAGATATGTAAATCGCATAGCAGTCCCGGGCATAAAATTAGATTATGCATTCTCTCTACAAACAACTCAACACTTTAACACTTGCTGCTGCCTGTCCCTGCCCAGGAACAGTATAAACAGAGCATATGTCCCACCTACTTTGCTACCTTGTTCTCATCACTTATTCTGGAAGGCCTTATCCTAGCTGTTAAATTTCTACATATCCTTCAAAACCTTACTCAGACACACCTTCTCTATGAAATTTTTGCTGATCCTCCCAGTCTCAATTAAATGTTGGCTCTCTTGGAACATCATGAGTTACTCAAATGGCAGCCCCACCTCTTCTGCCTCCCTCTCTTCATGTGGTCTGAAAGTCTGATAAAACTCCAATTCTTGGACTAAGGTGCAGGAAATCATTGTTTAAAATGTGAATGTGAGCTGGGAGAAATACACCTTTTTCCACATTGATGCATTTTAGGTTCCCTTAGCATTGTAATACCCCAGCATCATGGGCTCAGAGCACCAGAAGGGTTTCCAATGCCATGCGCTGACCCACATGTTTCACAGATGAGAAGCAGAGTCAACATCACACAGCTGACTTCAAACCAGGATGCTGTGAATACTGCCTGGTGTTCTGCCCAACCTGTCGGACTCCTAGAGAGAAGGACATAGCCCCGTAAAAGAAGGTTGAGGGACAATAATCAGAGCATGGAGGGATTCCAAAGAGCTGGTTGGGGCCACTGAGAAGCAGGACAGTCAGGGACAATATGAGGACATGGGTCTAAAGGCAGGGAGAGAGTCAGGCAAGGAACACAGAGGGAGTTTCTGGAATCAAAGTCCAGGGAAGCAGTTGTCTACCTGCTTCATCCTTTCACTCATTATTGACAGCTTCCCTCCCCACAGCCCTCGCCCAGTGCCCGCAGAAGCATCCAGTGGGGAGTCCATCATCACTGCACTACTTAGGATGTGGGTTTTCCCATTCCTAATGACACATGGGCTCTTGTCCTTGGAAGAAATACTGAAATCTAAAATAGACATCACCTACTCCCTCATGTCTTTTCACCTATTTCTTTGCTCTGTGGTTTTCAACTTCTATGTGCTTCTCACTACTTGGAATCACTCTCTTCATTATAGTCATTCATCCATTTTCTTATGCTGTATGCTCCCCTACCAGAAGAGAAACATCACGGTGTTGACCACCAAGAACAACAGCCAGTTATTTCACCAGGAAAATGGATTTCTTTGGAAACAACAAGGCAAAGAAGCTAGGGAGTGCCGTATCGAGGCAAAACACATGCAGGCTTCCTCAGAATAAAAGGAGAAACACTCACATACAGGTCTTCAAAGGGCCTTTATAAATGAAGAGCCCACTGGCGGAAACTGGAAGTGTGAAGTGTGGTGACTTCTCATTCTCTCATGGGCTGAGCTGTTACTGAGCAAGAATGAGCCCTTCCTCCTGCAGAGGCAACAAAGTCATGTTCCACTCGAAGATGCAGGGCAGGTCTATTCCAGCAGGATTCTGTAGTGTGCGCTCATGGGCATGCCTGCAGGAGCACACTCTTCTAGCACTGCCCCTCCTTTAAACATGGTTTCTGTACATTATGTCCAAAAGGGTTAGAACTTTGTCTTTTCGTAGTATGTAATAAGTGCTCAATAAATACTGGTTGAATAAATGAATACATAAGCATCATAATCCTACCATGTTGTATTACTTTTCAAAATACATCTGTTTTGCTTTTTTAAGCCTCCATTCTACTGTTCTTTTTCTTCTGAGGTTTGATGCTTTGCTCAATAACTTTGATCTTTCCCACTTTTCTAATGTAAGCATTAACCAGTACTTACTGGTTTAACCGTGTTCCCAAGTTTTGCTTTCCAATAGGTTGAATAAATCAGTCACAGGTATTTTAAAATCTTCATTAGGATTTTTTTTGACTTATAAGTTATTTGGAAGCACGAACATATGTTATGTTTTATTTCCAAAATGAATAGAGGTTTTATGCATTTTATATAATATGTTATTTCTAACTTAATTTGTCTGTGGTCTGAGATCACAAAATGAGTGAGTATCATCTCAAGAGTCGAGCGGAATCTGCATTGATATTTTATGTTTTGAAAACTAAGTGCTGTCTCCCACTGGGTGCCACGCTCTGCATGGGTCCATTTTATCAAGCTGGGTGATCATGCTGCTCAAATCCTCCAGATCCTTTCTTTCAGCTGGGTTGTTACTTCCTTTATCTATTCCATTTTTAGCTTCTAGTTGTTTAAAGTTAAAGGTTTGGTCTATTCTTAGTGCTCATTCTCCCTTGTAAATAAGACAAGGACCTTACATCTCTTTAAATCTGAGCAAGTTTCTCCCATCTTAGATGCTGCTCAGTGTAAGATTTCAGCTTCTTCAGTCTAATTTCCCACACAAACTAGACATTATTAATATTATTATAAGCAGTCTTTATTTACATTTACCTGCATTTTGGTCTTCACTTCTACTTGGGTTTCAGGTGTCTTACCTGGAATAATTTCCGTAATCTGGTTTTTCTTGTAGGCTATTTTGAAAAAAGCTTTTTTCCCTTTGGTATTCTGCACTTTGCCTATTGTGGATCATGAGATATATTTCTTTTTTATTTATCTTGGTTAGATTTTAGGTGTTTCCTAGAACAAATATTGGTGCTTTTCAATAATTTAGGAAAATTCTCATTCATTCTCTGACTATTGCCCCCTCCCCATTCTAACAATCTCCTTCAGGAGCACTGAATAGACAGATTAAATTTGAGAAGTCCAATATAGTAGACACTAGCCACCTGTGGCCATTTAGAATATGTCCATCTATGGAGAAGATTCTATTAAACTGCACAGGCAGACTTTCTCACTCCGTTCTTATTTTTAAACTTTCTTTCATATTTTCCAAATATTTGTCTCACAGGACCATAAACTAAATGATTCATTTAGATCAGTCTTCTAAATCACAATTTCTCAATATCTTCAGTCTGCTTAATTATTGAGTTTCAAAAATTTCAACTATTATTTTTTGTTTCTAAACATATTTACATATGTCTATATCCCATATTTACATATAATATATACAATCATACATTTATAAATATATATAATCACCAATAGTATATAAACACAAAATATTAAATTCAATATACCTAGTAGTGATTCTAACCCAGGATTGTAAAAAATTACATGTTTGTGTGTGTAAAGTCTTTTCAACCCACACAAGACTGAACACTCACCTGAGGGCTGACTTATGGTTACAGTTCTCATGGGGACTTTCTTTTCCACCCAGCTCCCAGGATTGTGACATATGAGATTTCTACTTGTCCCTGTCTGTGCAACAGTGTTTAAATTAAGTGGGACTATAGTTCCTTGGACTCTGAGCATAATATGTAGGAGGTGGAGTGAAGGAGAGTGGAAGAGTTTTTCTGTTGTATCCTCTCCTGAGAAACTGTTGCATTATATGCCTGCCCCACTCATCCCAGTGTTGGCATTTGCTTTTTTCTAGTGTCCCTCTTTCACTTTATTTAAAACTTTCCAATCATAGGAGAAATATCGGACACATCCAGATGGAGAGACATTCTACATTGACCAGGACTCTTCAAAACTGCAAAGATCATGAAAGATAAGGAAAGGTACTGGTAAAACTAGAGGAAACAGAGATGACATGAAAACTCAAAGCACTATCCCCTGCACTGGATTCAGGGATGCAAAAGCGTACCAGTAGGAACATGGTGAGTGCTGTATGAAGTGTGGAGGTTAGCTTATCGCACTCTACCAATGCAATTATTTAGTTTTTACCAATGTATCACAACAGTGTAAGATGGTGACCTTAGGAAAAATTGAAACTGGAACTCTGTACTATCTTCGAAACTTTTCTATAAATATAAAGTATTCCAAAATGGAGTATATATGTATAAATAATACTGGTGAACTCTTGCATTCATACCAACTCAGTACTTTATTTGAAATTTTTTTTTTAAATCAAAAGGTTATTTGCTTCAAATGGAAGGATCCTCAAGGGTCTCTACTATCCTTACCATCTTTCCGGAAACAGAACCTCTATCTAGAGAAGAGAGTTCCTAGTCATCAAAATCAAACAAGGCCACTTTGATTAATGAAATGTTACAGAAGGAGACGTAGCATGAACTGAAGGAACTAAGACTCAGAGGGGAAGGGACATTAAAGAGAATGTTAATGTAGCATTATTAAAAAATAATAGGAAGAACTGCTCACATTTATTCCTCAATGAAAGGAAGCTACTGACACAAATCTGCTATATGGTCATACAAATAACATGCCAAAAGATCAATGCTTTCCTTGAATAGAGTTTGCTGTGCATTGAATCCACCCCATGTGTATGTTGAAGTCCTCGCTCTCAAGACCTCGGAATGTAGTCTGACTTAAACACAGTGCAGAGGTACAGGCAATCAAATTAAAATGAGGTCATCAAGGTGGAATCCAAACCAGTATGACTGGTACTCTTATAAAAAGGGGGAATGGAACAAGCATACAAACAGGGAGAACATCATGTCAAGAGGAAGGCAGAGATCAGGGAGAAGCAACTACAAGCCAAGTAGCATCAAAGATGACCCCAAAACCCCCAGAAGGAACCCATCCTGCCAACACCTTGACATTCAGGTTTCTAGTCTCAAGGACTCTGAGGCAACTGTGAGTTGGTGACTAGAGTCGCTAAACTTGTGGTACCTAGTTATGGCAGCCCTAAAAAATTAAAGCAGTGCTTCCCTAAAACTCTACATAATGTCTTCAGACTAGGAGAGATAGTTTGGGTCTGCTGTGAGGCCCTAGTTCAAACCACATATTCCTTAATTGTCTGGAGTTACCTGGACGGGACAAGAAGGAGTCCGTGATCTGGAGTTTATTTCCACCCTCTGTAAAAATCCCAAACTTGGACAATGTCCTCTTCTATTAATAGTCCACTTTCACAATGAGGTCCTGGAATGCAATCAATTATTCTCCTTCAAAGTGCTTTCTACCTGAAAAAGTGAAATGCTTTTATTGACATGCACTTAAAAGTGTTCTGAAGTAGATCTACAGAGCACTCTGGTACTCGGATCTCAAAACAGGTTAGCCAATAAGGATAAAAAGGCACAGAGGTGCTTTGGCAAAGTTGCACAGCAAGTGGTGCCAGAGATGGGAATAGAATCAGTGTTCCATTGGAGAGAATTGTCATGGGCTTAGATGACCTCCATGATTGATCTTTTGGGGCCCTGTGGTTATGGTGACTAGAGTCTTCAGACTTAGGAAGTTTCTGTTGCCTGTTCCATGCCTATCAAGCCCAGTTCCAGTAACTCATATGGCATTGAAAAAAAAAGAAAAGTCAGCAAGTTATGTTTTACCTCCAAATTCACCAAAGACCCAAAATCTTGCAGAATTATAGACTTGTTAGACTCTCACATCCTCCAGAAGAGCAAATGGAATATATTCAGAACCAGACTCAACTTCCCTAAAGAAATAAGATAGTCTTTTCTCTATTGTCAGGTGTATTTATACCTCCTTTTTCTCTTAACACTGCCTCTCCTCTCTCCTCCCATTCATGTTATAATATTAGAAACAATAATGAAAGCAGATGCTCCAGAGAATTCTGAACTATAAAACTTCAAGTGGGTGAAGGGTGCAATTAAAGTATCACACATTATTCACCAAGAGTGCATACCAGCAGCACATGTCAAAGACTGCCCAACACACATACACACATACCCTCCTTTGGATTCCAAATACCAGCACCTCCTCCTCTCTAACAAAGCTTTCTCCAGGCCTCACACACACCTCTCAGCACAGAGTGAATGCAGAGGAAATATAAAAATATCATTTGAACATGTAATAAATATGCAAGTTAGGATAATTTGATATAGTTTCTGAGATAATGGGATAATTTACTTTTTTGGTTTCTGGTGTGTGTTTCACATTTACAGCACATTCAGTTTGGACTAGACACATTTCAAGGATGGAATAGTGGGTCTGGTGGCTACCATACAGAACAGCATTAGTCTAAGAGTTTCAAACACTCTTAGGACTTCAAGTCTTCAGAAAGTAATAGGATTTTAGAGGACAAATCTCTCTCACACGTTTTTATTCCTTCATTGGACTCCATAGGAGGAAGTTCTTATAAATTCTCTTTCCCCTAATAAATCCTACTTAAAGCCAATTTCCTGTCCCATACATAACTAGTTGTCCATCTGAAAGGAACCCCGCCTCTTTCTCTTTTTCCCATTTGCCTTAAGAGTATCCATTTCAAATGATTTATTTATTTCTAATTAATCTTATTGAAGGGAAATTACATCATGACATTATATAGGTTTAAGTTGTGTATCATTGTAAATAAGCATCTACATACAATACACGGTTTATCATCATCATCAGTCCAGTTATTCCTTCACAACTGATCCCCTCAACTCAATTTGTCTGACCCACTTCTCCTCTCCCCTTTGCAATCACTAATTTGATTTTATAGACTAAAAGTTAATTTTTTCTTGATTTATTTCTTTTGTTTGTTTGGTTTCTCTATATACCACATGTGAGCAAAATCATACCATGTCTATCTTTCTCCTTCTGACTGATCTCACTAAGTCTCCTTCTTGGTCCATCCACGTTGTTGCAAATGACAGGATTTCATCATTTTTGATAGCTGAGTATTATTCCATTGTGTATGTAAAACATCTTCTTTATACACTCATGTGTCAATGTGCATTTAGGTTGCTTCTAGTCTTTGACTATTGTAAATAATGCTTCAATGAACATGGAAAGGACTCATATTTTTTTCATTATTTCAAAAGGCAATTTTTCATTGGCTCAAGGCCGAAATAAGTATGACCTCCTTAAAACCCATGGAAGATTTGTTCATTCCATTGCTATTGTGCCTACACAGTGTACTGTATTTGCTTGAGAACTTTCCGCCTCCTTTATGAGACTGAATAATGTTATAAAAATGGCACTATCTTACTTCATTATACCCATACTTAGCACATGGTCAGGACAAGACTCATGATATGGCAGCCCAGTTTCCCCAGAGTTGATTGTCTGAGAGGGAAATAAAATGAGGATGAGTGACCAAGACAAAAACTACAGTGTCTTTTATAACTTAATCTTGGAAGTGACGCACTATACTTTTGACACATTCTTTTGCTCACACAACTCACCCCTGGTCAGTGTGGGAGGGGACTACATGGGAAATGGAGTGTCTTGGGTCCCATCTTGGAGACTGCAAAAAAATGGAGCATACAATTTCAAGACAACGGTAGCCCTGTTTTAGTCTTCAATGCACATAAGTCACAGACCTTAAGAGACTATGAAACTAGCAAAGTCGAGCCATTGACACTTTCTCTACACACGTTTTTCTGTCACACTGATATTTCAACTCGATGTTTGTGCTGTTTAATTATTTTTTTGCCTACCCAATGTGGGCTTACATGAGTCCATTCTAAAAAACCAGTCGCAAAGTCTGGTAAGCCAGCCATCTCAACCAACAATTCATAGACAGACCTTGGATAAATATAATTCAGTTTGTTGTGATAAATGGATTTATTTGTAATGAGTTTTGTTTTTTAATTTTTTTCACATTTTAAAAGAGGTACCTATACATATTTAGGCTTTCCACAGTTGAAAACGAGGAGCCACATAGCAAGTATAAAGAACATAAAGGAAACATTTTGTTCACAAGTTGATAAAATAGTGAAAATTTATCTCAATGCAGGCAATAAAACTTAGGTAATAATGTAAGTTCAATTCTTATGTATTTACAAATTCAATGTTGTTGTATGGACCTAAAAGATTTGGTAGGCTACAGGATTTCCTGAAATGAAAGCAAAAGAGTTTTGCCAAGCTATTGATGAATAAAAAAGAATATGCAGGCATAATATCCATACAAAACCACAGTGAGTATAAAATATTAAATACATTAATTTAATGAGGGGTCTGAGACTTTTGGGTCCCACTGGTCCATAGTATGGACAATACTAATTTGCCTACTTAAGTAAGGTGGTATCTCAGTAGGAAAAAAGTTTTACCATGGATTGTAACATTTATATATTTTTGTAAAACATACATACAGAAAACAACTTAAAGCATGAGATTTACAAATATAGAAATTCTGCTTTTTATTCCTCTGCCATCTTGTGAAGTTTACTTTGGAGACCAATGCTGTAGACTCAACTATCTTCCACTTATTCAATTAGACTTGCCAGTGGAAGATGGCTGGTGAGTGGAGTTGGGTCAGGGGCACTGGGGGAGCATAGTTCTCCCCTGTATCTATTCCACTTAGACATCCATAAAGAAACTGCTAAGAACATCCATGGGGGAAAAGGGAATTTAACTCTAATAGCTCTCAGTCTCTGGAATATAGAAGAATGTCTGATAAACAGTAGCCATTCCAGATGGAGGCTGGGTGGAGAGAGAAAGCCAGGAGTCTGGCAGAGTAAGCTCACACTAGAGGCTGGAGTGTCAGAGAGGAGAGTGGATGTTGGGGACAAGGCCTACCTGTGAGTTGACAGAGTCAGGCTACATTGGATCCTATATTGAATCCAGGCAGCTTTGCTGGGAAAGTCCTATTGATATAATGTAGAATTGGGGTAGGGAGTTTCCTTCTCTTATGGTGGGGATGATGTCTGGATAGATTGGTAAAGAGCTACTGAGGGCAGGTGGCTCTGCTTGATCAGACTCTCATCTCTGCCAATCTGTTGGAGCATGACCCAGGGTGAGTCATCACACAGAAAGAACTTCTAGTCCCTCGTGCTCCGACACTAAAATTTGTGTCTCACCCTCCAAGGGCGACTGTTGCTGTGGGTAGATGAGATGCCCCAGTCTTTCTGCCTTCAGGAAAGAAGAAACTTTTTTAAATCAGAAAATGGTATCTTTAGCTACACCAGCATAGGAGAAAGGTTTCAAGTGCAGAGTGACATCCTAGTGGAAACTTTCAGCTTGGGGCTATTGTATAGTCCTGGTTTGGTCCCAGTGGATTTATAAATGACCAGAAACAATTTCTCAACACATGTGAACACCGCTAAGGATTCTCAAGAGAAAAAAAAAAAAAAAACAAGAAAAGAATTCTGGAAGCAATTCATCTTTCTGCAGCCAGGAAGAATATTTTTATAACCATGATTTCACTAGTATGAGTAGGAGAGAGAGACCTAGATATTCCTGTCAAACACCTTAGACTGTCCTGCTAGAGCCACTAAATGAAGTCAGGTGATGGTGTCATAAAAACAGAGCCACACATTCTGGCCAACTCACCATGTATCCTACCATTTGCTAAAAAATGTGATGGCAACTAGAGCAATAGCTTCCATTTTAGAACATCACAAAAACATCTGTAGAGAAAATAAACAATCCCATGCCTTTGGCAAAAGAGTTGGACCAAGTAAGTGTGGAAACCAAGTAATCAGCTGCCAACATGGAGGTGTTGACACACTCATTCTTCTCCTCTCCCTGGTGAAACCTCACTAAAATTTAGGCAATAAATCAAAAGTGGCGCAAACCCACATGGCCAATGAGACTTGGAGAGGAGATGACAGCACACAATTGATGTCAACAAAAACTGAGAGCTGTAAGGTAGATTGCAGCTGACTTAGCAGACCACGGAAAACTGAAACAAGCCTACAGCAGGGAAAGCCATGAAAGCTGTCCCTCCCCTAGAATCTCAGGAGACTGAACGTTTAGAGCAGTTGACAAAATAAAGTTTAGACTCCAAAGATTTAAGGGCAGAATGGGAGCTTTATTGCAAAAAGGAAAGTTAAGTGAATGTTTACTCTCTGAATAGGGAGACCCCTAACTTACTATCTTACTTGTCTGGTAGAAGATTGGAAGTCACTGTAGATTAGAGCTGAGTTGTGTAATATGGTAGTCACTAACCGTGAGTGGTTATTTATGTTTAAATTAAGAACAGTTAAATTAAATTCAAATTTTACTTTTTCAGTCACACAGGAACATTTCAATATTCAACAGCCACTGACTATATTGGATAGTACCAACATTCAACATCTTCATGACCACACAGGTTCTATTGGACAGCACTGGATTAGAGAAGCCCTCTCTGAAACTAAGGATGACAGAGCAGACCTACAGAGACTGACATTTGTTGATCATGCAGAATGAAACCCAATAGTTAAGAAGACCCCCTCATACAGAGTTTTTTCATCACAAATTCTTAAACATAAAATGGAAAATCTCTGTGACCAAATATTTGAAGAAAGCTGTAACCATGAGAGACCAACTAAGGTAATATAAAGTATGCTGCATCCATGAAGGAAAAATAGAGGAGTATAAACAACAGTGCAGGCAAAAAAAAAAAAAAAATGAAATGAATGATAAAGTTTCTTGGAAAGCTAGGCAAAAGAGTTAAGAACAGGAAAACAAATAAGAAAATTGACATAAATATCCATGTGATTTGTCTCTCTACTAGAAAAAGTTCCAGAAAAAGAAAACTGAAAAACAAAGGAGTGTAAGAAAGTTATTAGAGAAATGATAAAATAAAATTTCCCAGTACTTTCCACACTGAATGGACCACTGAGTGTTCATCATTACGAGTGAAACGAAGCATGTAAGGAACGTCCCATGAAATTTTTGACACTTGGGATTAAAAAAAAAAGACTCCAAATATTCCTTAGAACAAAGAATTAATCACATACAAAGGATCAGAAATCAGGGTCACATTAGTGTCAAAAGTCGCTCCATGAAAGCTAGAGACAGAACATCACTAAAGTGTTAGGAAAAAATTAAGTTCAACCTAAAATTCTACCAAGAGTAGGGGGTGGAATAACTAAGAGTAGGGGTAAGATAAAGATATTTTCAGATGTACATGGTCAAAAAGTTTCTTCTTTTATCAGGCGGTATGGGCAGAAAACAGAGAACTTACTTAAACTGAGAATTCATTTACAAATGTATGGTGAACGATGAAGTTCTCTCAGGCTGGCAGGAGTGGGGATCTGTTACAAGGCTAAGTGCTGGAGGCACAAAGGGAGGGAATGGCTTTTGAACCTGGAGAAATCTACAGTTAGAGGAGATAGTCACTTGACAGAAGCTGTGGCCCCTCTGACTCACAGCTCAACCATGAAGGAACTGGGGAACAAATACCCTTATTTCTTTTTCCTTCCACTCAACTTCCATACCTCCTATTGATCATAGCTAACTGAAAGCCAGAAGGCAAAGGAACCTATTGATGCCATCTCCATAAATATTAGTCTCCCAGAGCATAGTGCTTTGAATGACCGCTGGGAAACAGCCAGCACCCTGCATGCTCAGAAAAGTCATTGAAAGATGCAATTCAGCAAAAAGGGAGAGTAATCCAAAGAAGAAAAAGACACAAGATCCTAAAAACAGATTATAAAATAGAAAAGAGAAAAAAAATAAGAGCAATCATAGTGAAGGAAGTACCAAGAAAATACCTATGCTGCATCCCTCAAGAGCAAAATTCCACATTGGAGCATATGCGTGAGCTTGAGGACTGATACCAATAAAGGTGAAGCAAAAAGAACAGTTGGCATAATTAGGGATTAAGAGAAGATTGCCAGCTTTGTCAGACAGTTTAGGGATGAATTAATGATAGATAATTTGAAAAAAATCAAGTGGGAAAAAAAGAGGCAGTTACTAACTTCAAAGAAAATAAAACTTTGTATGTATACAAGGGAAATTTAATAGTGATTCACTATTACATGCAATATGGTCTAATGTAGTGAGCAATGTTTATATAGTTGTGGAAGGCAGAACAAAGGCCACCAAAGATGCTCATGTTCTAACCCTTGGAACCATTGAATGTTATCTGGCTGGCAATCTTGATATTTTCCTGGAGGAACTGACTGGGTTCAATGTCATCACCAGCAGAGAGGGAGGTCAAAGGATCAAAATCGGAGTGGCAGATAGGAAGGAAGCAGATCAGACTGATGCAATGTGAGAAAAACTCAACTTGCATTACCAGCTTTGACAATTGAGCAAGGCTACAGATTGAGGAATATGGGCAACTCATAAAAGCTGGAAAAGCAAGAAACATATTTTCCCTGGAGCTTCCAGAAGGAATGCAGCCCTAGTAACACTTTGATTTTAGTTTAGATCTGGAGAACCCATTTTAGACTTCTGACCTTCAGAATTATAAGGTAATAATGTGTGTTGCTTTAAGCCATTATGTTTAGCAATTTGTTCTAGTGGCAATACAAAATTAGTATAATAGTCATAATAATATAAGAAATCATACTTGATTGAAAGTTGTGAGCATTTTTTGGTGCTTTTAAAATATGTCCACACATTATTGGACTTTTCACATCTCAAAAAGCCCTGGTTGTCTTACCATTTGTGATTTGTTCTAATAAATAAAAAGCACTAGAAGAAATGGTGTGTGTGTGACTTCTGAGGTTAGGTCACAAAATTTATTGAGCCGCTGCTTATGCTTTGTTGGATCAGTCAATCTTGGGTAAGTCACTTGTAATATCTTGGGAACACTCAAGCAAACTCTAGAAAGGCCCAGATGGAGTAGAATTAAGACTTTTATCCAGTAACCAACACTTACTGGCTATTCATGTAGCCATCATGAAATCAGATCCCTCAGTTCAAGTGAAGTCTTTAGATTACTGTAACTTTATGAGAAACTTTAAACCAGAATGCCCAAGTTCCTGACCCATGCATGCTGGAAGATAATAAATGTTTATTATATCAAGACACTATCTAACTTCTGTAGTAATTTCTTATGCAGAAGTAGATATCTAATATACAATAAAAACTAAGGGGCCTGAGAGGGAGAAATGACGAAGAGAGGGAGGAGGAGAGAGAGAGATGGAGAGATAAGAGAGTGGAGAGAGTGAGAAAGCTAATTACTTTTTCCTAGAAGAGATCCCATAGGTAATATAGAAAACTGAAAATCAAAAGATAGAAGTATAAATATATTCCTTAAAATAAAGCAAAAAGAATTTCTAAAAGAGCAGAAAGTGCTTAGAGGTATTGAGAGTGCAAGGTGAATTTGAGTCTTAAAAACAGGAAGAATTATATTTGAATATTACACTATATACATAACATACTTTTGGATCATTCATTTTTTAAAAAGTAACTTCCATGGACAATAGGGTACAAAAGTTGGAGACCATTTTCTCAAAAGTGAACTTGCAGCTCCTTGATTCAGCAAGAATAATACTGAAAGGTAGTATTCTGAGACAAAGTTCCAGGGACCCTGGGTGAAATATTTGAGGACAGTCTGACGGTCAAAGATGGACAACATATACCAAACATGTCATGAGATCCCAGGAACTAATAGCAACATAGAAACTAACCTGGACCTTGAAATAAGGTTTAAAGTCCTCAGGTCGGAAAAAAAAGGAAGCTGGCTAAGGAGAGGACCAGAGGAGGTTATTTCAAGCATCAGGTTCCCTTTAAGACCTTGAGGGAAGATGCTGATCCTAATGAGGCAGAACTAGGTCAAACTAAAATATGGCTTATTTTTAGGAGCAATACTTAATTAGCTTGACATATGTTTATCATCTAATGTAACCAATGACAAATCTATAAAGTGACTCTAATATTATTCATTACCATATTATCATCTGTATAGTAGATGATATTGATACATTTCCCTGACTGAAGTCCCTGTGCTGAGTCTATTACTATAAGAAATTCACTTTCAGATTACAATAACTGTTATATTATTATAACTAATTATATTTACTGTACTCCTGAATACTGTTTTATAGTAGATGCATATTTTAAATTATTGAAATTACAGTGTTGGGATTGACTGCTAAATGCACTATCTTCTAAATCAATGTTAGATTTCTATGAAATGAATCACTAGTATCCTAAGATTTTTAGTGCCTTGTATGTGTGATTCTCCACAATTGTCAAAATAATGATGATTATCATAATCTGCTCTAAATCTTGTATCTTCTCAGAGAAGCTTCTCCCATGAGAAGCTCATGGTGGTCTTCTGGGAACAGTTCCTAGAACCCTCTGCCTCATATCATAAAGGAATTGCTTAGCTGGAAAAAAGAGTGTAACAAAAGACTTCAGGAACTTATTGCTTCTGTTGGGTGGCCTCATGATTCACAATTGCCAGAGGAAGTACAGACAAGAGAGCAGGAAAAGGCCACCCATACTGAAGGAAGAGCAAACCTTGGATTGATATTTCTTATTTGCTTCACATGGCTCTTGGCTTTCACTTGACATGCTTTCCATCTCTGGTTATAATTTAATCATCTCCCCCATATTTCTTGACTCATTAAATCCTGCCTTTTCCAGCACATGGGTGTGCTTGGTCTCTAAACTTGATTCTCAGTACTTTAGCCCCTTACCCCAATTCTCTGATGCTACTTTCTTCTTTCTTGCCTCTTCCCCAACTGTGTCTCTGCTTTACTAACACCAAAGTATCAAAGTTGATTGAACTATATAAATACAATAAGAACACTTGAATGTTCTCTCCTCTACATTCACCTCCAGGTCTACTTTGACTCCAAGAATCCCTTATCTTATTACTCAAGGGAACATATTCTAGTAAGTCATTTCCAAACAGTCATTCACCCCCAATCAATGTGGCTCAACCCACTTAACTATTCCTGTACTTACTAATAGCTACTAGATGATTTTTAAATACATCTCTCTAAAGGTCCTTGGTTCATGACAAGGATGAAAGTGTACATTTATGACCTGAGAATTAGGAACCTTTCTATGACAAAATCCCAAGTCAAGCCATAAACTATTTCTACCCTATTGATACAGACAACAAATACATGGTCCATGTAATAAGCCCATTAATAAGAAGAGACAAGCAGAAGAGGACTCCTAACTGTGGTAGTCTCATGCAAATACAGGAAAAAAACAAGAGAGAAGCAATAGTTAATTAAAACAGTCATTATTACTCTTGAAGTCTGAATAAAAGTCAAATACTTGCTGAAAACAAAGAGATGAGCGCATGTTCAATCTTGGTATGAGTCGGTGAAGGAAATGATCCTTATAACGTGGCTAAAGGAGGAATCAGAAGATACTAGGAAGATTCAATGTGGTACACCTTCAGAAGAAGATGAAATACCTTGGAGGTTTTCATTCACAATCCCCAGGGGAGTTTTTGACTATATATAAGGAATCAAAACAATAAGAACTTTGATACTAATTATTTACTGCCTCTCCATATTTACTATTTTTCTGGAGCTTTCTTATTCCTTTGTAATCAACAGTAAAAGCCTTGAAAGTAAAAGGTCTTCCTGGGCAAGTCAAACCTACGTAACGCAAAGGAAACCAAACCATTAGAAATATTAACAGAATGCCAAATAGAGCAAAGGCACAGAGAAACATATGTGAAATGATGGATCCAATAAAAAAAAATCCAGGGGAAAATCTGAATACAGTAGACATATGTAAATTACCTAAAGAGGAATTTAGGGTAACAGTGATTAGCATACTCATAGAAATCCAGAAATCAGTGGAAGCAGTAAACAAGAATGTCAGGAAGCAAAGAGAAGAATTAAAACAAGACATCAAACAGGTAAGATGATTGAATTAAAGAACTCAGTAGAGGGACTCAACGATAGGATGGATGAAGCTTCCAATAGAATCAGTGATTGGGAAGATAAGACAGAGGAACTCAATCAAGCAAACCAGCAAAGAGGTAAAAAAAATTCAAAGAATCAAAGACAGTATTCAACACCTCTAGGATAATATCAAAGGGAATAATATTCACATCATGGGGTCTCAGAGAAAGAGAGTGAAAAGGGGGCAGAAATCATATTTGAAGCAATAATAGATGAGAACTTCCCCAATTTGAAGAATGAAGCCTTCAGATCCAGGAAGCTCAAAAAGTTCCTAATAAAAGAAAACCAACCACAAATACACCTAGACACATCGTCATAAAAATGTCAAATATACAAGATAAAGAAAGACTATTAAAAGCACCCAGAGAAAAACACGTCATATACAGAGGAGCCCTCATAAGACTTCCAAATGAAACTCTACAGGCCAGAAGAGAATGGTATAATATGTTCAAAGTGCTGAAAGAAAAGAACTTTCAAAGTAGGACACTATGTCTTACAAGATTATCATTCAGAACTGCAGGAATGATAAAAACCATTTCTGATAAGCAAAAGTTAAAGGAGTACATTACCACAAATCACCTTTACAAAAAATATAAAAGGATGCTCTATAAAGCGTAAATAAATGACACAGAAAAACAGTAAGACAGCAAATATGAAAAGTGGGGAGGAAGAGAAGAGAACAAAAATGTGGATAGTTACAGTGAGTGGAAGACTAATAAGCTTTCAAATAAAATTAGGTAGTAAACATAGAGCTGTGAATGCTAACTTCAGGATAACCTCAAAATACATCTCCAGGGAGAAAGTGAAGAAGAAAACAAAAGGCAAAATCAATCAAAACATAACTGCACCCATCCAACCTAAAAAGAGAAAGAGAACAAAGTCATTATTTGGAGCAACATACAAAAGACAAATTATAAAGTGACACTAAGAAGCTATTTATCAATAATCATCCTAAATGTTAATGGATTGAACTCACCAGTCAAACAACACAGAGTGACTAAATTTATTAAAAAGCATAATCCAAACTTCTGTTGCATTCAGAAAAACCACCTTCTTCCAAAAGACAAACAAAGACTCAAATTTAATGGCTGGAAGACAGTCCTATAGTCAAATGGCAACCTCAAAAGAAGAGGAACAGCTATACTCATATCAGATAAAAGAGACTTCCATCTAAAAAGCATAGCAAAAGGCAGAGATGGACACTATATAATGATTAAAGTATTAATCCAGCAGGAAGACCTAACACTTATTAACATATATGCACCAAATGAAGGAGCATCAAAATATATCAAGCTAGTATTATTAGATTTGAAGAGAGACATTGACAGCAACAAAATAATAAACAGCTCTACGCCACCAAATGGACAACCTTGAGGACATCAACAGATTTCTAGAAAAGTATAGTCTACCAAGACTGAACCCAGAAGAATCAGAAAATTTGAACAGAACAATCACAAGCAAAGAAATTGAAGAAGTAATCTAGGTCCTCCCAAAAATAAAGGCCCAGGACAAGGTGGCTTCTCCAAAGAGTTCTACCAAACCTTTGAGAAGAATTAATACCTATTCTTCTCAAGCTTTTTCAAAATATTGAAGAACAGGGAACACTCTCAAACACATTTTTATGAGGCTAACATTACACTGATATCAAAAGTTGACAGAGATGTCGCTAAGAAAGAAAATTACAGACAAATATCTCTAATGAACATAGATGGAAAAATTCTCAACAAAACATTAGCAAACCAAATTCAACAATGCATCAAAAGATCATCCATCATGACCAAGTGGGATTCATCCCAGGGATACAAGGATGGTTCAACATACATAAATCTATTAATGGCATATAGCATATCAACAAGAGCAAAGAGAAAAAACACATGATCATATCAATAGGTGCAGAGAATGCTTTTGACAAGATCCAACACCCATTTTTATGATAAAAATCCTCCATGAAATGGGAATTGAAGGTTCATACCTCAACATAATAAGGCCATATATGAAAAACCTCAGCCAACATCATAGTCAATGGTGAAAAATTGAAAGCATTTCCTCTTAGGTCAGGAACAAGACAAGGTTATCCACTCTCACCACTGCTATTTAATATTGTACTGGAGGCCCTAGCCAGAACAATTTGGCAAGAGAAGGAAATAAAAGGAATCCAAACTGAAAAGGAGGAAGTCAAACTCTCATTATTTGCAAGTGACATTACTATATATATTGAAAAACCAAAAAATTTTATCAAAGAACTTCTAGAACTCATCAATAAATATAGGAAAGTGGCAGACTACAAAATCAATGCACAAAAGTCTGTTGCATTTTTATACACAAACAACACGTTAGAAGGAAATGAAATCACGAAAACCACACCATTTAAAACAGAAGTTAAATGAATGAAGTACCTGGGCATATACCTAACAAAGGAAGTAAAAGATCTATACAATGAAAACTACAAATCCTTCTTAAAAGAAATAGAGGAGGACACAAAGAAATGGAAAGACAAACCCCTAGCTCATGGCTGGGAAGAATCAATATCACTGGCCATCTTACCCAAAACAATATATAGGTTTAATGCAATCCCCACAATCCCCACAGGCTTATTTCCTGGAAATAGAACAAAAAAGTCATAAAATTTATATGGAACAACAAAAGACCCCAAATAGTCAAAGCAATCATTAGAAAAAAGAATGAATCTGAAGGAATTACATTTCTAGACTTTGAACAAGAGCAAAGAGAAAAAACCTTTATATACTACAAAGCTGTAGTGATCAAAACGGTATGGTACTGGAATAATAACAGAGACACAGATCAGTGGGATAGAACTGAATCACCAGAAATCGACCCACTCACATACAATCAGTTAATCCACAACAAAGGTGCAAAAAGAATATGATGGAAAAAGAAGTTTCTTCAACAAATGATGCTGGGAAAACTAGACAGCCACATGCAAAAGAATGAAGCTAGACCACTCTTTGACATCATTCACAAAAATTAACTCAGAATGAATTAGAGACTTGGACATAAGATCAGAAACCATAAAGCTCTTAGAAGACTACATAGGAAAGACTTTCTATGACATCAGTCATAGAGAAGCCTTTGGGGACTCAACTCTACCATCAAGGGAAATGAAAAGAAAAATAAACAACTGGCACTACATTAAACTAAGGCGCTTCTTCATAACAAAAGAAAACATCACCAAAACCAAAAGTAAACTTACTAACTGGGAGAAGATATTTGCATTTGATATTTCCGACGAATATCTAAAATATACAAAGAACTCATAAAACTCAACAATAGAAGAACAGGCAATCCAATCAAAAAATGGGATGAGGAGTTGGAGAGACAATTATCTGAAGAGGATATACAGATGGCCAACAGGCACATGAAATTATGTTCCTACTCACTGGCTACCAGGGAAATGCAAATTAAAGTGACACCTTACATCTGAAAGATTGGCAAAAACAAATGTTAGTGAGGATGTAGAGAAAGGCAAACACTTCTGCACTGTTGGTGGGAGTGCAAATTGGTGCAACCCCTGTGGAGAACAGTTTGGAGATTCCTCAAAAAACTGAAGATGGAAATCCCATATGATCCTGTCATTCCACTTCTGGGCATCAAAAGCACCCATTCGCAGAGATGTATGTATCCCCATGTTTATTGCAGCCCTAGTTACAATGGTTAAGAACTGGTAGTTACCTAAGCGCCCAACATCAGATGAGTGGATAAAGAGGATGTGGTACATATATACAATGGAATACTACACAGCACTTAGAAGAAATGAAACCCTGTCATTTGAATCAACTAGAGGGGATTATGCTAAGTGAAACAAGTCAAAAGAAGAAAGATAGATACCAGATGACCTGTTTTATAGGTGGAATGTGAATAAACAAAACAAAGGAACAGATGGAAAATAACTAACCCTGAACCATTTGACAGAACTGAGGTTACCAAAAGGGAGTTGGGTGGGTGGGGGCAAATGGTGGTAGAGCCCACTAGACAACGGGGAAAAACACTTGATAATTTGGTGGAGGGCATGGTGTGTTGAAATATATCTAAGAAATTTCCTATACATAGGAAATAATTTTAATGTACAGAATAATTACTATAAAAATAAATAAATAAAAGAAAAATGTCTTTTGTGTTTGCCCTTAGAGGGATTTAAAGAAACAAACTCCAAAGTTTGGTGGCAGCATTTATAGAAGAGGGAAGTGAATTGATTTCCTGGAGCCTCTGTAGAGTGGCAAGGAGACCACTGGGAGCTGAGTAGGGCTTTAGAAGAAACACTGGAGCTACAGTAGAAAACACATCATGGAATTCTACCAAAATTGGCACCATCACTCACACCACAGGATGGATAATCACACTCTCCCCTTGGGTCTTGGTGCTTCTCTGACAAGAACTGCTTATGGCTGGTGGATTTTCCAAAGCCAGCTGGTGGCTGAAAACGGACACAAGCCCACAGTGCCCCACCTAGGAGGCCCAGTTGCTACCTATAGTCCTCTGGTTCTGTAAAACCATCTCAACACACCTTGAATCTAAGGTTGGTAGCAATCTGTCTAAGACCAGAACAAACTCGTCATCCTCTTCATGGAAAATTCACTGACTACATTGAGTGTCTAGTTCCTCAACAGGTTCTAGGACAATAGGAGGCCAGATAGATAATAAATGATAGATAGATAAATGATAGATGACAGACAGATATAGAGATGATAGATATAAATAGACGGTAGACAGATACACAGACAATGATAGACAGACAGATCGTTATAGCTAGATCATTTTAATTGAGCAGTTGCAAGAGTAATGGTTAGGAACACTGGTTTGGGCAGTCGGTTTGCCAATATTGAAATCCACATGCCACTTACCAGCTCTATGAGCCTTGATTAGTTATAGAACGTCTGTGACTCAGGTTATTCATCCATATATTAGGGATAGAACTAGTATCTCTCTCATGGAGTGACTTTTCCTGGCAGAGGTGCCCTTTGACCTAAGTTTGAGGTAAGCATAGAACACACATAATTGGGGAGAAAGGCAGGAGCACTCCATGGAAAGGGGCAGCCAATGACACAGTCAAGTCTGCACTGGGAGACAACTCATACCTTTTGTGACAGCCATTGCCCACCAAAGGCACGTGCTCTCCCCAGGATCTCGTGTGGCTCAGAAACAAAGGAGGAATTCTTATGCAGAACAACGAACATCTTTGTCCTTTGGATCCCATGTTTCATCAAATGCTCACTGGGCACCTTTGGGAGATGGCAGAGTACAGGATGGTTCAAGTGGACATTCCTGGTTCAACAACTGCTCTGCCACAAATCTAACCCTCAAATCTCAGTTTCCTTAGAGACCTACATGATTCTGCTACAATACCATTGCGAGCCTAAGGGTATCTCCAGTTATTTGTAGCTCCTCAAGCTTTGCTCTCTTCCATCACTTTGCCTTGGTTAATGCTGAAGTGGAGCTGAATTTGAATCCAGGTCCATGTGATGGGCCAACACATACAGACTCATCAGACCTACTTCTTTGAAACCCGGGCATGTGTCTATACACCTACAGAACTCAAAGCTATACCAGCAAATCAGGGCCAGTTTTCCAATGGACCTGAAACCTCTCCACCATCTCAGGAAGAGGCTGATAATTGTGTATAGAACCTCCTGCTCACTCACACACAATTACCAGGTTTTCACATGCAAATATCCATCTGCACATGGTTTCTTTGGTAAATGCCAACCTCATAGGTACAATCCAGGTGTCCAAATTTGAGAACTTGGCATTGAGAAGAGCACCGAAGCTCTGAGTCAGTTATGGACAGGAATGCTATTATCATTAGCCCCAATGGGTACATCTGCCGTTCAGTAACAAGGGAAAAGGATTCTGTCTCACTGCCTGCTTTCGTTACTCCCCTTCCCCCCACTCACCCCTTTTCTAAGAAAAGCCAACCACATCTTGCTTAACTGTCCTCCCAGCCCCCAGCCTTTTAAAATGAGAATCCCAGATGGGGGTGACCCATCTGTAGTGTGTATCTCATTTTTTGCATCTTCTTTATTTAGAGCTGGGAGAAAGGAGCTCATTAGGGAGAGGAAGTCCACAATGAAATTAGGAAACATTTGATCAAGCCATTGTCCCAACACAATGCATGCAATAAGGGAAATGCTGGAGTTGGCTGCAAACCCTAAATGTGCTCGTTTCTGTAGCTTGCTCACCACTGACTTCCCCAGTGTAGCTGGCAAGGGGAGCCCAACTGTCTCCTAGGTGGGGGGTGCCCTTTGGGCAGGCAAATTCCTCCTCTTTGTAAAGACTTCATATTTTTAGAGCAGTTTCAGATTCACAGCAAAATTGACAGAAAGGTACAGAGATTCCTCACATTTACCCTCTGCCTCCACACATGCATGAGTCCTCCATTATCAGCATCCTCCCAGAGTGGAACACTAGCTATAAATCGTTGAACCTACCCCACTGACACATTATCACCTCACAGTCCATAGATCCATAGATTACAGAAGGGTTCACTCTTTTTTTGTTTTAAAGGAAAGATACAGGCAGGAATGAAGGAAAGTAGGCAAGCAGGCAGGAAAAGAGAGGAGAAAAAGCATTTTATCTTTATTTCGTTGTTCACACTGGTTGGTTGTTTCTCCAAGGACCCAGGGCTCGAACCCAGGGGTGTATGACCTGCGCCCTTAGGAGGCTGTTGACCCACCTGCTGCTGCTGCACAGGGTGACCGAGGTTCACTCCTGGTGCTGTTCAGTTGATGTGTTTGGACAAATGTAATGACATATATCCACCATGATGGTATGACGTATGTCTAATTTTACTGAAGGGACGCTGCATCATGACGTCATATAGGTTTGAGGTGTGTGTCGTTGTAAATCAGCATCTGTGTATATACAGAAAGGTCACCACCAGTCTCCCTTCACCAAGCAGCTGACCTCTTTACCCAATTTTCCTGCCCCTCTCTCTTCCCTTATTGTAATCCATCATTTGATTTTAGAGATGAACAGTATCATTTTACTGGATTTAATTCATTTTTTGCTTGATTTCTCTATATATGCTTGTAATATTATCAGAGCATTTTCACTACTCTCAAATTCATATTGGCTTCTTTCACTTAGTAACATGCAATTAAATTTCCTCCAGGTCTTTTCAAGGCTTCATTGCTTGTTTCATTTTAGTATAAAGAATGTTCTGTTTCTGGGTGGACCACAGATTACTTGGCACAGCTTCTTTTTCCCTGTGACTTTACTCTGCTGTGGAAGCTGGTGTCTCCGAGGTCTGACATTGCTCCCCGGGCCCATCCCAGCCCCAGTCTTCCTTTTACCTCAGCAAGGGCATCTGCCAGCCCAGCAGTGAAAGCAACCTCCTGAGGGATCCAGCCTTTGGCAAAGGCTCTTCCCTCAGCTTCCTGGCACGAAGGGCAGAGTTTCGTTGCTGGGGGCCTATGCCAAGGACTCAGTGCATGGAAACTACTCTTGAACTCCAGTTCCACTTCTGGTCTCTCAACTCTTTTATTAATTAGAACAAAAGGTTGTCACTATGTAGACTCCGAAGCAGAGGCACTGGCGATACGCTTTAGGGCCTGGGGAAACCATTTTGTTCTGTCACATCTGCAAATGCCCTACCTGCATTGCATCAACATCAGTCCAGTACTACATCAGCGGAAACTAAGGCCCAGTGAAATGGAGCCTCTGGCTCTGATTTGAGAGAGCAGATAACTGATATCAAAGAATGCGGAGGGGCGCTGGCCCTGACTCCAGCCATTAAGACCCTTAACTTTGCCTGTCACAGGATTCAGAGTAGTTGTCCTCACTCAGAAACTTGTGAAAGTACGAGGTGAAGATAATTATGAAAGCAACCAGGAAAATGAAAACAGCATATTAAAGTGTTCGTTTTTATTACTCACAAGATACATAGCAACTTCTCTGTCATTTGTGGGATTAGATTTGTCATTCCAAGAAGACATGGCAAATGCATTTCTTGGTTCAAGTTATAAAGCACATTACTTAGGGTCATGGAGAGAAATCTGAATAAAAGTAATGAACTATGTTAATCCAGGCCAGCATCCACCAACACGAGTTCAACATCTGCCACACAGTAGTAGACAATCAATATCATAATCATTTGATGGATTAATTAATTAATTAAAAATGTGTAGAGAAAAATCCTATTAAAAAATAAGGTTAAATATATTCACCAAATGCTTTATATGAGGGACTACCTAATGTGCCCATGCCTCTGAGGCCCACCTAGCAGGTCAGGTCTAACAGGGTGTCTTCATCCATAAGCCAGTTCTCCTGGTGCTTTATGCAGAACTTTAATTAGCAAAGCGGGGGAAAGGTCATGGTCTTATTTCTTCACATTTAATTCAGAATTTCACCAAGTTTGTCTCCACACTGATTATCAATAACAAAAAAGAAAGGTTGTAATACAAGTACACACAGAGAAAACAGTGAGAAGTGACAATACGATAATCAAATGAAAAGGAAAGAAAATTGGAAACACATTTTTCAGAATTGTGAAATTGATTATTTAAAAAAGAGAGAGAGATGAGGTTTATGGTTACCAGAGATGGAGGGTGAGCAGCAGGAGTGTTAGATGAAGGTGGTCACAAGGTGCAAACTTCTGTTTATAAGATAAATAAGTACAATGGGTGTCACGTGCAAGATGAATGTAGTTAGCAGAGCTGTGGTATATTTGAAAGTTTCTTAGAGAATAGATCCCAGAGGTTCTCATCACAAGGTGAAAAAAACTTTTCTAACATATTGGGATGTTAACTAAACTTACAGTGGTAATAATTTCACAATATATGAAAGTCACATCATTATGCTACATACCTTAAATTGTCTAGTGTCCAGTGAAACTGAGAGAAAGAAAAGGACTTACATGTTTAGAGTAAATGCCTCCATACATCTTCATAAACCTTGGAGACACTTGTATTTGATTTCCTTGAAAACATTGTGATATATAAGTCCAAGTATCTTTCATCATTGCAGTAATCAAAATAACGTTGAAACTAACTTAACCTTTTCTTAATAACTCACCATATGCTGTCTAAAAGGCAGAAAGCACTTATGATCTATTTTAATGGAACCTTATATTAAACAGAGGCTGCATAAAAACATCTTTATTTTTATCTGTCACTGCCCCTTTAAACAGTCTGTGGGATAATGATTTCAGGCTTCCTAGATAAATCTTCAGGAAATCTCCATGACTTTTCTGATTCTCTTAGGTGAAGTTTTATAGTCAGTCATGGACCAGTACTTCTAGCTTCTACCTGCAGGACACTGAGCACCTTAAGTGGTCCCATTGAAGTTCCTCTTTGCTTCAGGGGCATTGACTATCTTACTCTAAAATCCTCCCATTATCTCAACTCAAGCCTAACTCTAAAATCCTCCTCATACTATCCCCACTTATCTTGACCACATCCTAGGTGAGGGGACACCAGAAGAGGGAAACGGAAGTTGAGCAGTAAGTTTGCAGGTAGTTTCTTTCAAAATTTGCATCTTGGTTTAGGGTTAGGGAGACACTTTGTTCTGTTATTTGATATCTATGATATCTTGTTGCCTCAGACCAAACTTCCAATTTAATATTTGATGACATAAAAAACTTACCATATAGGATATGTACATCGGGGAGGGGAGTTAAGTCTTTACAGGGACAGACATTCAACATTCAGAATTACTCATGCACTAACAGATTTGGACAGCTTTTGAAGAAAAAAAAACAAGAAAACTATATTTGGAAACATCTGGATTTTTGATGAGATGTTTCCAATAAATCCAGATGTTTAAGATCATGTAAGTAGCCAAAAACTGGAAAAGTAAATCATAATATAGCAAAAGAATCTTGCTTTGCTGTCAGATTTTGGCTGTGATCGGACTATACATGAAATTATATATCAGAATATCTGGAACTTTTCTATGCCTAAGAGAAGCTACTTATGTTCCTGAACAAACTTCTCCATAACCAACAGCTATGTACCACATTTTGAAAATTCAATAATGTAAGTACTAACTCTTATTGGGAAAAAATTCATATATTATTTGGAATGTAAATAATTTTAAAAGGCAAATCATGCCAAAGAATTTGTATTGATTTTACAACAATCCAACAACTTTTTTTGGTACTCCTCCTTTCAAAAGTTGGAATGTAATTCTCCTTCCCTTAAGTAGGAACTGCACTTAGTAATTTGCTTCTAGAAAATACAATGTGGAAGAATCATGACCTCCAAGATTAGGACATACAAGTATTATGGCTTCTTCTTTACTATCTCTCTGATCACACCCTCTGAGAAAAGCCAGTTGCTATGTCATGGGGAGTCTTGGGGAGAAGTCCACACTCTGAGAAGCTGAGGCTTCCTGCCAAGAACCAGAAAGGAATGAAGGCTTCCTGCTAGAGCCACATGAGAATGAGCCATCTGGGGTAGAAGCCCACAAGCCCCAATCAAGGCTTAAGATGAAAGAAACCATAGTTAATAGTGTGACAGCAACCTCATCAGATACTCCAAGTCATAACCACCCAGCTTCATCATGCCCATAAACCTGACCCACAGAAATTGTGAATTAACAAAAGCCTATTGTTTTAACTCATTAAGTTTTAGAGTAATTTGTTGTGCAGCAGCAAAGAACAAATACAAAATTGACCAGATTTTCTGTTGTTCATTATGAAATCAAAGTGTTCATGAAATCAATGATTTAAAAACACACAGATCATGCTTTTTAAATAGCAGGAATAGTATTTCCAGATTTTTTGTCATTTAAGTCCTAGTTAAGAAATAATTCTTGACTCCGGCCCCTTTAGATCAATAGCTTATTGAAGGTGCTGTGTGAATTTAAGCAACACACGTGGTAACTAAAATTATTTTTAATGCGTTACGGTAAAAGCACAGATTTCCATCACTCTAAACTTTAGAAGCTTATTGCATAAAAAGGTGATCCTTTTTATTAGGACATCAATTTGTTTTATTTGTTTAGAAGCATTTAAAAAGGAAGGCAGACACATGTTTATTATGAAGATAAAATGTATCTTCTGTGAAAATATGATCAAAGGAGTTCCACGTAGGGCACTAAATAATGCTTATCCAAGATAGATAACAGTAACACCATACATCCGTGGGTGTGTTTACAATTACATATACGTATCTCACTTAATTCTCCCAAAGACTTCGTAGAGTGGGCAGTTTTCCGATTTTGCACATGCAATGGTACAAAACCGTTAATATGAGAATTGTCCAGGCCCTTTTCCAGACTGCCAAAGATAACCCTGCACACATAGCCACATTTCTTTTCTTTCCCCTCATAAAGTTGTAAAATCCTTTCTGGAAAGAAGCATGCCCTGAAGTGGTGCTGATTGTCAAGTTAGGGTAAAAGAGAGCCTTACCATTACAGTAATGGAGACAGAAGAGACATCCACTGGAAAGCAGGATATTAAGCATATGACGCTACATTGGATCACTTGTGGGTGTGAAGGAAGTGGGAGTTGAATGTATTTTATGGACAGTGTATTTGTATCTCCCTTAACTTCACTTGAGAGATGTGAGACATTAACAGAATTTGTTTTAATTATTTTTGCATGTTGAACTGTGCTTTTTCAACACATCACTACAGAACTCTTGGGTTGTAAGGTGGCACATCTAAGAATGTTCAGGTTCAGAGAGTATAAATGACCTTCTCAAGAAGCCGGATCTTCTAATTAAGTCAAGTGTTTTTCACACTTTATCACTTGGTTGCCTTGTTCATTCATTCATGCAACAAATAGCAACCGATCACATAATAGACTCCAGGTACTCTCGTAGGCAGGGCTTGAAGAAATCACTTGGCTGGAAGCGACAAAAACTGTCATTTTGAAGCTCAGCAAAAGAGTTGGAGACCTGAACGCAGTCACCTTTGGATCTGATTGCTCCCATGTTTGGAATAAACAACCTGGGTGGACTCTTTAATTACCCAAATGCAAAGCAAACAGCCATCCATTCTTCAGAGCGAAAGCTGTGAAATGACAGTAATACCATGTTTTAGAATGAAAACAAAAGCCTTCCCTAATTGTAAATTTTTACCTATGGCTGAGCCAAGGCTTTTGTTGATTTTTTTTCTTTTGCTGTTGTTCTTTTTATTTTACTGGAGATTGAGTGGCAGGAATATGCCTTTTCTTTCTATGGAGCTAGTGTGCCCTCAGCCAGGGACTCTTTCTTCCTCTGGAGGTAAGAAGGACTAAGTTTAGCATGATTCTAACATAAGATAAAAGTAGGACTGTGGAAAGGGCTCTTTGGAGTTCAGACTGTACTAGGATTTGGATGTCTTACACACTGTGTTACTTAAGGCCAAAGAAAACACACCTCAGGAAATTCACTGATTTTGAAAAAACTGTCTAGAAAGCTAGCCCTGTTGGGGCTCTTCTCACTGCCCTGGGACACAACCAGAGGACATGGGAAGCAACCCCATACTGTGCTGAAGGGGCAAACAACACACATTACTGTCTTCTAATTCAAGCTTCCCACATTCCATTTATTGGAAAGTGGAATTCCTCTCTCTTGAAATTCTTTCCTCTCTTAGGTTCTAAAATACCCATTCTTCTTTGGATTTCCTCCTGTGTCACCAAATGTGCTAGTTCAACCTTCTTTTCTGACCCTTATCTTCTACCCCAGATCAATTATTTCAAGACTTGCTTGCAGATCTCCCTGGCTTCCATGAATACATTCTCTCCTTCTGCAAACTCACCCAGTGTTAGGATTTTACTGCCATCTATATTTAGATGACTTTTAAATGTGTATCTCTAGTCCTTACCCTTTGCTTAAACGCAAAACCTCATATCCACTGCCTTCTCGGCACAGTCACCTGGATGCATCTTGAATAAAGGATCTGAAAAGGATCATTGATTTGGAGCCCGAAACTATTCCTCCAGCATTTTACTTCTCTGGAAATGGTGCTATCATCTATTCATTTATTCAACTGAAAACTGGGAGTCAAGTGAATTCGTCTCTTTTCTGCCACATATATAACTGATCAGAAAGTTATATTGGTTCTATATCCAACATATAGCCACCCTTCCCATCTCTACTTCCACTGCCATCACACAAGGCGATTGCACTAGCCTCCTACTGATTCCTCTGCTTAACGTTTTATTGACTCATCTCTAGTTGTTTGTTTTGGGGTTTTGAGGGTTTTTTTTAGCAGTCAGAGAAATCTTTTAAATGAATTTTATCAACTCACGGCCCTTTTTGTGTAATATGCCCAGGTGCATTTGGAACAAAAACAAAAGTCCTCACTATGCATATGCATTTCTACATCATCTAACACCCACCAGAGTCTCCCAATAATTTCTATTTAGTAAGGAAAACCTCATCACTGCACCCCACATGTAAGGATAGTAGCAGCAGCACCATCATAGGGGAAATGGGTGGTTCTAGAACTGCTGGGAACAACAGCAGAAACTCAATACAGTTCTGATGAAAGGGAGACAAAAGCATCATGACAGTCTCAGCCCAAGGAGCACCATGAGCATGGAGCACCATGAGAAACTTTGAGGGCAACGGAGAGGCCAGAGGACATCAGAGGGTGGGTAAGTGGCTCTGAATGAGGCAGGGTTCCTATGCACTGCAATCTGCAGTAGGTGACTTTGCCTTTTGATGACAAACTCCTAAGACATTAAAATTTTGCACCAGTGAATCAGATAGAGACCCCTACCTCCCAGGCTGTTCAGCCTAGTAGGAGATACAGACAGATAAACAAATAATTGCCACGCAGTCAGCACTCTCACAGGAATAGATGTGAGTAAGGATGCTGGCACAAAGGTAGCCACGGGTAACGCTTGCTCCAGGGCGGCACTCAGCAGACATGGCTGTGGGAGGAATATTCCACTGTGACTGGAGCTACAGCTCCTTTGGGTTTTCCAGAGAAAATGACCAAATGACCTCATTTGAGATTTTAATATGTTCAGAAGAAAACCGAAAAAGCGTGCTATATTTAGATAAACAAAGGAGATCATCCTTACAGGATAGTGCTCTTGACATGAAAGTGGCGCTGAAAACGAGCTTGCAGTTTTTACAGGTAAAAGAAAAATCTGCATAAGTGTTATTTTCTTTGTGTACTTTTTTGTTTTAGTGCCATACCAATACTATTAATATTACTACCATTTGGGAGGCTGGGAGAGAGTAGTATATTTTTCATTACAATTGCTAAAAAAAAATAGGGAATCACAAAAGGTAGGAGTGAAGGTGTCTTAATTACTGTAACTTGAATGTCATCTTTTTGAGGGGGGCAGGAAGGCAGGAGCAAGATAAACAGAAAAGTATCCCAGAAGCCAGGAGATGCCAGAAAACTTATTTTCTCCCCACTCCTCACTCCCTCCCCTCCCCTCCCCTCACCCCTCACCACATCCATCCCTCATCCAAAAAGCACTTGATTCTCATGCTATTTTTCTCCTTCTGGAAAACTGGAAAAGAAAACTTCATCCTGAATATGTGTGATCTTCCCCCTCTGGGGATCAAAACTGGAGATAAAACTTGGTTTTACCTAACATAACGGGATGGCAGCTTCTCAACTTGCTACTGGCTCACTGTAAAGCTGTCATAATGCCAAATGTAAAGCTTTCCAATATAGTGGTGGGCCATCATTTCCATACACCATTTATTTGCCGATGATAAGGAGCACAATTAGATTAGTTTTCTGGAGGCAGGAATCAATATCCTGGTGGATGTGGGTCCGATTAGCCATTGCTAATTAGAACTCTCAGACATTCATCAAATAACACATATGGGACTACTTAACCAGTGTGGGAGGCAAGAAAAAAATCTATAGTTGAATATAGGAGAATTCTTGAATTCTCCAACCTGTTTCACCTTGAAATCAGACCCAAAGACAGAAATCTTAGCAGTAGTTCTGATCAACTGGGCTAGGGGTCTGTATTCTTTCACCAGCTCCTGAACTTTTCTGGGCTATGAGGTCAATGTGATGTCATCAGGCTCCTTCCTAAATAAACACAGGCTCCATCCTGCTGGATGACACCATCTCTGTGATTCTGATGTGTCAGCTGCAGGCTGGACTGGAAGGTCAGACAAATACTCCTCCTAGCCTAAAGGATAAATAAAACTAAATGTTCACGAGCTAATATATTATTCATGAAATAACCCAATTGCCCATCACGGTACATACTCGAATTCATACAATTATTCCTGTGTGTTTAAATAATGAATGTTAAGTTTGTGTTTCCTAACACAAATCACTGATTAATCTGTATTCAATTTAAATGGTGCCTTATCTGAACTCTCAGATTACTCACCTCAATTGAGGGATAGTTTCTATAAAGCTAATTCTAAGGCATGTGATTGAACACTTTAATTTGACACACTCTATTGGATAAACTGGGCTTGAATAAAGATTCCTTTGATAATGCTGGACAAATCCAGATGTGATACAAGATGCGTATAATATATTGAAAATAGTTCCAGCACCTATGTCTTTAATTCCTGATTCTTTAATACTTCTGAATGTTACCTTGTAAAAAAGCTATTTATTACCCAACAATCTCACCTTAATCTCCTTTCAAAAGATATTTTGCTAAAGACACACAAGTATACATGCTACTATTTTAATTATTTTCAGAAACAGAAAGTAAGCTTTATATAAATTTAAATTCCAAAAAGTTCACATGAGATTTGAAATTCACAACCTACAGGATTGAGCAGTTTTTAATTTCTAAGGAAACACATTTTCCCAACCATTCTTAACATCAGTCTCAGACCTAAGCAATGAGAAAGAAATAGAATGCCCAGAATTCAATTATAGGGCAAACCGAACATCACTGAGGAAGAAACAGTATACAATAGTAAAAATAAGCATGGACTCAAGTCTAACTTGAATCCTCAGTCACAGTATATTAGTTATGTGGACTTGGCAAATAGCTAATGTCTTGAAATCGCTAAGACGAGGACAGTAATGTCAAAGGTCACTGTGTGGTTGTGAAGATGACATGTGAGGGCTGCAGACAACATCTCCCTAGTGTCAGACAATCAATACGTGCTAGTCCCTTGGCCTGTCCCTTTAATCCTGGTTCTATTGACTGAAATGTTCTAGAAAGCAGAATTTGTACCTATGTCTTTGGTGTCTGGCTTTTTGGTAGCACATGGGTGACTCAATCAACAGAGTCAAAATGAACTGCCAGAAAAGATACCAGAAGGACATTTGTGAGATATGTGAATGCTTCTTTACTTTCTTTCTCAAAAGTCAGTATTAGAATCTTCAAGGCAGTTATTTCTAGAAATCAGAGGAAATAGTCCAGAAGATTCAAAGAAAACCCCTCCTACAATTTCTGGCTTTGAAAAGAATGGTTATTAGATAAAACACACACACACACACACACACACACACACACACAAAATACTGTCGTTCACTTGCCTGGTTTCACATCCTCTTGTAATGTGGGAGATACTCATGCATGGAAAATATCAGGCAGGGCATGAACTCATATGTGATGAGTATCCAAAATATTTATTTAAAAAAACTAGAAACCTGGATAGACTGTTGGGAAAAACACAAAAGTAGGATAAAGAACACAGATATTGGAGAGAGGGCAAAGTTTAAACAAGGGACATCATCAGTATTTGATGTGATTCTCAAGATAAATGTATCAAGCTGGAAACATTACAACCTGATTCCTTGAGTTCAGATCAAGGATACCCCAATGGCATCCCCTTAATTCAAGTGTTGAGGAGTTAGATAGAATGTGTCCCGATACATAGGAATAGTAGCAAAATGACAGACTCTGAAGGGATTGGTCTAGAATAGGTGCATAGAGGGTAACTAGGGATCTGTTTTTCTGAATAAAAGTTATGTTTTCATTCATAAGTTAAGTAATGTACTCCAATGTAGTTTTTAATTACATTGACTTACAAGATTTGCATTGTCTGCTTGCAGCAATAGTGATAAATAAAATTTGAAAAACTTCCCAAAAGTTAAAAATGGCTTACCTTATTATATGCTGATTATTTAACATATTATTTAGCATTTCCCCATGTCCAACCAAACTCCATTGTGACATGTTTACGGAGGCAAATTGTAAAAAATGAAAGCCCATCAGATCGCGCTCTCTTGCTTAGTTCTACATACTGTTGGTCTCAACTGTACTCATATTTTTTCACAATGATTCTTAATTTAGTAAATCATGTCTTTATTTACATTCTAAGGACATATAAATTGAGTAGTTGACATTATCTCTTTTTGTGTGTTTAAGAATTAAATCTCTCTCATTTGGAACCAAATTCCGAATTCAAAAAAAAATGTTCAGAGTCAAGACAAGGACTCCCCCAGGGACTGTAGATAGCGGTAGAAATTCAAATGAGTCATATCAGAGAGCATCTGGCAGCTAAGCCCCTGCTACAGTGGTTATTCGGTCTTTATTCACTTGGCTATGGGTGCTATGAGTCGCTTTGAGCTCTAAAAGGAAAACAACAGATGCTGATGTACAAGAAAGAGAAAGAGTTGAATTTTTCCTTAAAAATTGAGCCTCTGAATTCATGGTTTCATCTCAAAAGCCTTCTCCCATGCCACCCAGCTGGAACTCTACCATTAGACACTATCATACCAAGTTCTCCATCAAATACACAATCCAAATTTCCTATAATGAATGACTTTTTATGCACAAATACTATTCAGCTTTGTTAAGTCTCAACTTATTGCATTAGGTTGCCATAACTTCAAATATTACAGTCTTCTGAATCTGCTTTTTTGTCACTAGAGTAGACATATGTCATGCATCTCTCTCCTCATTGCTCTTCCTTTTTGTCCTTAGTCTTTTGGAAATTATCCTTCTGCCAATCTAGGCAGTGCTGGGGTATCTGGAGGGACAGTGGCTTTCCAAGAAGAATTGTCAGAGACTTGCCTGGACACTGAAAGAAGACCATCTTTTCCTTTGCATGTCACTCTCTACGACTTCATAATCACTCTCTATGACTTCATAAGCCTGGCACTCTCTCTGCAGACTTGCCTACCCAGACCCCTACCCCTAGCCACTTGAAGGTCAATCATAGGATAAGTAGGGAGGCTTGATGACGTCAACTAAATTTTTGGATCCAATTGTGCCTGAAGCCAGGTCAACTTTCGGACATCCTGAGGCCATGGGGCATTGCAAGACCTTTTGCATGTAAAGCCCTGTGACATGCACATTTTTTAGTCCACCCTTTTAAGCCTCTTGATTTATTATTCAACACTTCTCTACCCACAAAATTGGATAGAAAACATTCTTCTCACACACCTAACTCAGAACATTGGTCTTTTCTTCTCTTGGTTATAGATCCAGACAATTTTATGTCATGGAGAAGTGCTTGCCTCACTAATTTAGCAACTCTCCTTCAGGGTCTGTCTTCCTGGAAAGTTCTAATGAAACTTTCATTAAGGTTCTGGAATCTTGTTTGACTTCCCTGACAAAGTGGGCTCTAGTAACACAGCCTAAATTTATATATTTACTCTGAGTATTTACTCAGAGTATTACTCTATTTACTCTGAGACTCTTATTTTCTCTTTTCCTTTATTAACTTTTATTTTATTGTTTTCTTAAAGGAGGGGTAATTAGCAGGTCCATAGACTATCCATTCATGGGCTTCAGAATTTTCTCAAAGTCTCTTAAGATATGTAAGTTTTGCATGAATATGCATATACTCTTGTATTAATTATCAATTAATTTGCAATAAATTAGGAACTTAAAACATTCATTCTTTTACAGTATCCAGGAATCAGAAATCCAGATAGGATTCAGTCTTTTGAAATGCGTCAATCAAAGTGTAGGTCAGAAATAGGAATCAGACCTGAAAATACCAGTGAAGGAAAATACTTCTAAGCTCACTCACATAGTCATTGGCAGGGTTCAGTTTCCTGTAGCTTGTTAGCTGAGACCCTACTGACTTTGCGTTACGTGGGTCTCTCACTGGGCAGTTTATGAAACACAAGGACATTGACTTCCCTCAGGATCAGGTTGGAACGAACACCCCTTAAAGCTGTCACTGCATCTCCATAGACTTTTGTCATGCAAAAATCAACATATTGAAAAAAAATAAATAGCATCCTAGTATTATTATGAGAATAGTTTTTATTTCATAACACGTTGAGTATCTTGGAGAACCCCAGGAATAGTATCTTGAAAACCATTGTTATAAACTGTTTTTAATCCTCTCCTTTTATTACACAAAGGGAGAAGATTTGATATACAATACACTCACTTTTGCTTATGGTGATCCTATGGGAGAAGGGAGTCCTCTAATAAAATTATTACTTTGATATATGGAACATGAACCATCCAATAGCTCCCAAAGTTCACTGATTCACAAGTTTTGCCAGAGAAATAGTCATTTTGTAAACTCCAATATTTAAGAGGACCTTTTATCAAATTGAAAATGAATATATTGGCATGTCCTGGTGGAGCAGCGGTTAGGTCAATCACCTCCGAAGGAGCAAGACACGTAGCCCCAGGTTTGAGTCCCAGCCTGGGGGAAAGCAACCAGTGTGACAAATAAATAAAAATAAAATAAAGATGCCTTCTCCTCCCTCTTCCTGCCTGTCAGCCTACTTTCCTTCATTCCTGACTGCACCTTTCTTTTAAAAACAAAAACAAAAACGAGTATATCTTACCACAAATAAAACTATATTAAGATCTTTGAATAGACTAAGTTTTAGAAGATGTTTTCATGGAATGTACTACTGAGAAGCATGCCAGATGCGGCTGCTGAGAGCTCTCTTCCAGAAGGGTAACAATAACCCATCCCTTCTTTGTGTTCTTTCCCTTGCCATATCCCATCAGATGCAAATTCAAGTCCATATTTCTTTTAGATTCTTATATTTACTGACTAGAAGCCACTCCTGTTGGGATAATTAGAATGAAAAGAAATTAGTGACTGGGAAAAAGGGAAGGGAAGTAAAGCAGATGGCAGCAAAGAAATTGAAGTTTGGGCATGAAGCCCTGGGAGCCATAGAGAAAGAGGGCAGTTGGAGGCCTTGCATTGCCCTCTAGGGTCTGACTAATTATGAAGATGGGGGGTGAGTGTAAAAGGATGAGTAAAATATTCTTGGGTGTTGGGCTCTAGCATTGGGGAAAAAAATTGTTAAATAAAACTTTCCAAATAATGAAACTTTCTGCAAAAATTTTCCTTGTAAAATATCCAAATATTTTTGTGTCTGTGAGAATAAGGCAGGATTCTGGATATGGGAATTACTATGTCTCCTTTTTAAATTAGAAAAGCATTGAGCATTTGGATGAAAGGGGTGCACAGGTGCATATTTTACTCATACACATTGTCTCTTGGTGTGCATGTTTTCTGAAACTGTGGGTATAAGAGATTACAAAAAATCTACGTTGAGCAAAAAAATGGAAATGGAAATGAATAATATAAAGTCCATTATAAGCTACTTAGCTGTGAAAAGGCCTTTTGTATTCTTACTTTTTCCTGTTACCTTTATTGTTTTGTGCTAGCAAATATTTTTAAAGTATTTATAGGGAAGTTCACTTGTTACCTTTGTTCTTAAAAACCACCTCAAAAATATGCAAATCCAAACCACATAAAGATATTACATGGCCATCAGAATGGGTACATGAAGAAGATGACAATATTTAGTTGTTGACAAGAAAAAATGGGAACACTGGAACTTTCACTGGATGCTGGTGGATTGATAGAAATTACTGCACAACGGGCAGTTATCTACTAAAGCGAGAATGTACATACACTACCCTCCTAAATACATACCCAATGTTTGGGCACCAAAAATTCTTGACAGTGTTCACCAAGGCACTATTTTTAATAAGCAAACACTGAAAACAAAACAAATGTCATCAAAAACAAGGTAGGTACTTAAATATAATCAAGCATTGCTTAATATCAGAGACACATTCTGAGAAATGCCTCATTAGTCGATACTGCTGTTGTGCGAACATCATAGTGTAATTACACAACCCTAGATGGTATAGCTTACTATATCCTAGGCTATGTGATGTAGCCTGTTTGGATCATCATCTTTTGTTGTCTGTATATATATATATATATATATATATATATATATATATATATATATATATATATATATACTGTATATATGTCTGTATATATATATATATATATACACTGTATATATGTCTGTATATATATATATATACACTGTATATATATATATATATATACACTGTATATATATATATATATATATATATATATATATATATACAGTGGAAAACTACAGAGCAATGAAAAGAAATTGCTAGTAGGCAGTGGTGAAAATATAATGAAAAAACACCGACACCGTCCTTGGAGAGTTTTGCTTCCTCCTACTAGAGTAGCCCTGACCCGGAGCTGGAGCATGTATGGAACAATGTTACCTAAAGACTATCCTGACATACCCTAGTGCCTGGGACCAATCAGTACTCACTTCCTTCTTCATAACTTATTCCACTGCTTCTGATCAATCACTCACTTTTTCATGACCCATCCTATGGTCTCCGACCAATCAGACTCAACCTTCAATACAGTCTTTATAAAGTCTCCAGGAGCAGAATGCTAGGAAAGCAGTGCTTTGAGAGCTAACTCCCTGTCTCCTTGCTTGTTGCAAGAAATTAACTTTTCCTTATTTAAAGAAACTTGGTCTGTGTCTTTTTGGCTGATACTCAACAAAGGAAAGGGCTCATTGAATGCAGAAACAGAATGAACAGCTGCTAAGTGTAATAGCATGAATGAAAAGACACACCAACGAGACAATATTGCATATTTCCATGTATTCGTGCTGAAAAATAGGCAAAACTATTCTATTGTAATAGAAATCAGGAAGTGATCTTTACAGGAGAGAAGACTGGAGGGTGTACAGAGGTATCTGGTACACTAGCAGTGTTTTATTTCTAGATCTGCAGGTTGTCACTCAAGATATAAATTCTCTTTGTGAGACTGTATCAAGGTGTATACCTGTAATATGTGTGCCCTGCTATATTTCAATAAGAGATTTACTTGGGAAAAACAATGATATATAATTTAAATTTTAATTATATGCATTTTAATTTTAATTATGTAGGACCCGTTAGTGTCTCAGCATTTCTGCTAAGCTACCTCACAGATCTGCTTTATTTTTTAAATTCTGGGTCAATTAAAAATGTGCTAATATTTTTTTCAAAAAGTTCCATTATAATGAATTGCTACCACAAAAGCAGAAGACCTTGCTCTCTTTATTCTTATACACCTGCCCTGAAAAGATGAATTAATAGACTAGCTCAACATGTGTGTTTGAGCACCAGCATGATCCAGGTATTGTGCTTGGCTCTGTAAACGAACAATCAAAAGAGGCAGGCAGTCTGGCCCACACATCTCTATTCCTGCTTTTGAAGGCCAGGTGCTCTTACAGTTGGGTCCACAGAATGTGGGAGTCTCAGTTATTCATTGTCTTGTTAATAACCAGTCACCCAAATTGTGCATTGTGGTTTTGGCCTTTCCCTATTTCCCTGATGTAATTCTGGCAAGGATTAGACCATTTAAAATACTCGATGAGGGGAGGAAGGAGGATATGAAGAGGAATACGCATGAAGTGAGAACATTTTCAGCAGAGAAGATGAGGGATAGGATTTGCTGTAATGCATGTAAAGCCTCTCTGCTGAGAGAGATCAGAGGGCAGCAGCCTAAAGGTGACAGCAGAAAGTGGCTCCCACAGCTCTGTTGCTAGGTACTCAGGACCTGTAGAAGGAAGGTTCTAGAGCCACCTACATGGATGAAATCAAACAAGAAAAAAACAAAACAAAACTACTGGCCTAACTTCCCCACTAAGGAAAACGGGTTGCATTTAGAGACAGAAGAGGATCACCCCAGTACTAAGAAATTCTTTAACAACTTACCTGCTATGGCCAACACCCTGACATTCTCCTGCCGCAGGATTTAAGAGATGGCACAGGGCTCACCTTATAAGATATGCATGAGCAACCTGCACAACGCTAGGACTTCCAGCAGCAAAACACTCACAAGTTAGGCTACAGGGTGCTGAGAAAGTAGTGAGAGGCTAGAAGCAATACCATCTTCATTTCTTCAGTTGCCAGAGAACTAGCCTAATGACTGTTCTCCATCTGGTAACCTAATGTCAATGTTCTACAGCCAGCGGGATCCTATCCGCTGGGATTATTGGATTATTGTCATTACTTTTTATTATTTATGACATTCTGATATTCAAATATCTAATCTATGGAACCAAACCCCTTAATTTCCACATACTAAATAAACACTCTCTAGAATACCATCTCTCTTCATCATGGTTTTATTAGCTGGTTATATAATTCCCCAAGCCCACCTTCTTTTTTGATGATATTCAAAACTATGAAATTAGAAGCAAAACTCTAGCATTTGTTTTTTAATCCCTATATAACAATCGCCAAAGAAATGTAAGTTTCTCCAGAGATTCACAAAGCTGTAGTGGCTGTCTGCAAAGTGAGCCTCTTTTGGGGTACCATGCAGGCTGGAACCCTAACAAGCATCCACACCCTGCCTGGAACAGGATCCTGTGCTGCACTTTAACTCACTTCACACTTCCAGAGGCTGCAGCCGCAAGCTCCTCCTCCATCCCAAGTGTTCATGCTTCCATCAGCTTCCTATGGTGGATCTGTATTTATAATTCATGTTTTTCCTTTGGTTTCCTTTCCAGGTCTCTCTGGGCTGGTGCTTCAACAAAATCTCTGCCCACATCAAGCACAGGCTAGTCCTTCCTCAATTAAAAGTTAATAGTAATGAAGATAATCATGAGGAAAATTTTAAAGTCTTTTGTTTTCATACAAGGATCATGTCGTTCATTCTTCAAGGGGCACTGTTGAGGCACAGACACACCCAAACACTGGTGGCAGTGTCGTAGGTGGCAATGAGCAAAGACAGGCTAGAGAGCCCTAGTGGAAATGGATGGCTTGTCCTCGAATCCAATGTGCCTTTCATGTGGTAAGAAGGTAACATTTTGTCTGAGGGAAAGTGTGCCCCCACTCCCTATCCCAGTTCTCAGGTTGCAGGGATGGAAAATACCACCTAGGTTAAGCCAACAAGTCTAGTTTTCTTTGCTATTCAAGGATAGTCCCTGGACCAGCAGTATCAGCCTCAGCTAGCAACTCATTAGAAATGCAGAGTCCCAGCTCCCACTGAGACCTCTAAGCCAGCACATGCCTTTAACAATTTCCCATCTGATTCCATGCACATCGAGGGGCAAGAATCAATGCCCCCTCCAAGGGGGCCCAAAGATGACAAATTAGGCCAATTAAGACTAAGGGTTGCTAATTCCCAAACTTTTAAAATAGCACCCAGGAAAACAGAGTCTCACAGCGCCTGGATTTGAACCTGGAAGAATGTATTTCCCAATTGCTGACAGCCCTCTTGCAAGCAGAAAGGGAAAGCCTGAATGAAAATCCAATCCAGATGAGGAAGAGAGAGAGCAGCTAGATCCTCAATTGTATCACTGAAACTCTGGGTTCACCTGTGCCTAAAGCCACACCTGTAACACAACTGTTCAGATACCTGAGGCCTATACCTTCCCTATTCTAATTAAAGAAATGCTACCCTGGCTTTCTGTCACTTGCAACCAAACAAATCCTAAGTAATTCAGGACCCAACTGGATAGAACTTATCCCCTGCCTAACCACCAGGTCAAGAAGTTTTCGATATTCTAAAAGCAGGTCCAAGTTGTTTTTCTTGAACCTATTCTTTGGAAGCAATCTCCGAGGTTAGGCTTTTAAAATATACACCACTTCAGTGGGGAAAATAACCCATGGGGTAAAGGGTTTCCTTTCTGCCCTTAATATATTAGATGTGACCCTTCCCCTTTTCTTTTAGAGTTGAAAGATTTATTGGAAATGCCATGCACACCGATGTCATTTGGAAATGACAACCAGTCTGGAGAAGGTTAATGCTCTCATCAAAAATGCCCATCTTCTAAGCTGGTTAAATGGATCTTTCTGATTTGTCTGACTGCTTGCTGCATTCCCAGATAGTTTGGCATTTCACTGAAGTATTGTTGCAATTTAACTACCTTTCCCAAGTGCAGTGAGCATCTAGATTTTCTCAAGGGTCTCAAGTTTAACAAAACCCAATCACTGATCTACCAAGCACAAGCAAGGGAGCCAGATCAGGACGGTTGCCATGGCTGTTTTCTGCTTCTGAAAGAACAAAGAGAAAGGGAAGCTAAAGTGGTTGTTATGATGACTTTGTTCCAAAAAAACAACAGTCTCCATGGCCTGCCAGCATTTCTGAACGCACGTGTGTCAGAATTGCCCAGGTTGTGTGGTACAACTGTGGATGCCTCGGCCCAGTACTCCTCCAGACTGTCAAGCCCCATGTTAATTATTTGTCTGGGGTTGGAATTTATGTGCTTAATAAGGGTTCTAACTCTGAAATTCAGTGACTCTGTCAAGCAAGAAGGATAACACCTTCTCGAAAAGTCGTGTGTTAAAAGGACATGGTTAACATGATAAGAAAGGAGCTGGCTTGTAGGATGGCAGCAAGGGAGAGTAGCCTTGGTCTTCGCTCATATACATAGATTAGTCGATTCAGTTATGGAATCATGAAGATTTTCTGTGAATAAAACACTCCATTGGCAGGATTTGTAGATATTGGGGAGGTAGAATTGTGAAGAAGCGAAAGTGACTGTGAAAAGGAAAGAGACAGCATGGTACCTCCTGTGTCTGCTCCTTCTCTCACCCAAGCTCTGGTACTTCCAGAAGAATCTAAGTATCCCCATGGACAAATCACAGGATGTATGAATCATCTTCAATGGTAGGTAACTCTAAAACATACAAACAGAGGGTCTAAAGTGTCTTGGGAGCACTCTTCTTTCTTTTTTTATAATTTGGAAGAATTCCCTGATAGTATTAGTTCAAAAAAATAGATTTATTTCTAAAATATGCTTGAATAACCTAACCTTTTACTTGTGCAAGAATGAAGAATTGGAGTACAAATACTGTTTTCTTCTATTGGAAGAACCATCATCTACTTAATTATGCTCTTATACTCAGGAGAATAATATAGATAGGGAATATATGATTGTGTCTCCCTAGGAACACACTGCTGGTGCTTTCTACATGAGGCAGGCAGATCTTAAGTGTGTCAGCAGCAGTTATTGAAAACTAGGAAGATGTGCTCTCTTACTCTTGCAAATCTTACAACATAGTGTATTCAAATTCAATTCATACTGTAGCCAATCACCATAATATTAATTACTTGAAACAACAGAAATTAATTCTCTTATGGTTCTAGGGGTCAGGAACCTAAAGGGAATTTTATAGGGCTAAAGTTAAGGTATTGGCAGGGCTAAATTCTTCTGAAGATGCCAATAGAAAATCCTTTCCTTGTCTCTTCCTATTGGGGTGGCTGCCAGCCTTCCTTGGCTTGTGGTCCCATCATCCTGATCTCTGCTACTATCATTATTATGACTCATCTTCTATAGTCATATGTCTCTCCGCCTCCCTCTCTATAACGCTGCTTGTAATAACCTTATAAGGTTATTTGGGATAAACTAAGGGCTCACCCAGGCAATACAGGATCATCTTCCCATCTCAAGATCTTGAAAATAATCACATTTTCAAAATACCTTTTGCCATGTAAAATTATATTCTTGGGGTTAGAATATAGATATCTTTGGGGGACCATTTTTCTGCCTGCTACACCAAGTTTAAGACACATGATAAAATGTAGAATGAGTTTTCAGGGTGTTGGTAAATTTGCTGTCAGTAATTTCTAGGAAGCATATGGCAATCCATGGTCTTCTCCATCTACCATCTACAGTCATGCAGCTAGAGTAGCTCTACTTCATCTTACAGAGCTGAAACTTTTATAACTTTCAGAGTTGCATACATGAAGGTGACAATTCTTGACTTGACTACAAGAAGTGGAATCAGGAAGCAACCCCCCCACCTCCAGCCTCATCATCCACACATACTGGCCCTGCTACTCTTCTGGTTTGTTCTGGACCATCTGGAATGGGGTGAAGAGAATAAGAGATTACTAGTCTGTTTTATAAATCAGTAGAGGCCAGCCCTAGAGCAAAAAGAGTTGACTCAGAATTTCACCCTCTGCGATGTCTTCTGAGGTGGAGTCCAGTTTGACTGAAAGAATTACAAGGAGAAAGCCCACTTCAAAAATTTTCATTGGATGCTGAAAGACATTTCTTTCTATGTGCATGAAAGAGATGGTTTAAGAGAGTCTAACTTTGTGGTCAAAGAAGGCATTTAATTATGGGAGTTTATATCATTTTATGTTTGCCTGGGAGAAGAATTGTTTGTAATATGACATTAGCCATGTAAAAAAACTACTGATTCTTTGTACTTTGTACCCACAAAGTAAAATAGAGTCTAGTCTAAACACATTTTCTAAAATTCTAACATCATTTTATGACTCTACACCATGTAAAAAACCTCAACTGGTCTTCAGACAGTCCATTCTCTGCTCCCTCACCATTTCAAAACTACTGGTTAACATGTGAGCTGAAACAGTTTAAAAAGTCTCCTAGGGCACCATTCCCTGAATACCAACATTTTCCAGTTCCCACATCATTGCTGACACTCCCTCTGACTCTGGGATGCATTGGTTCCCAAATGGTTTACCCCAGATGATCTTTCCTAAATTGTGTAAATTACCCTGAGTGCTGACAGCCACTGCTACCCTTTCCTTCCCACCTCTGTCTAATCTATTTTTTATTCTTAACATATTATCTTCTTATCAGAAAGTCAGCCCTTGCTTCATCTATTCTATATCCTTTCCCTTCAGCAAAATCATCTGGATCTCCAGTTTTTACACAATCAAGTAAGTCTGCACTTGATGCCAGAATCGCACCCTGTAGAATCTCATAGTTCATTTTCTTTTTATCGACAGTTTTTGGACATTCATATATTTGGGCAAAGTTGAATAGAAATAGCTCAGAAGTTGTGTAATACCGCTGAGGTATTAACAACTGGAAATGAAGTTCTCTTTGGTTGAAAAGGATCAGTGGATTCTAACAAGATCAATTTCAGTTAGACGCAGATAAATAAACTTGCGATTTATATTGTAGAGAAAGATAACATGAAGAGAGTGAATTGGAGAAGCAAAACTCAGGCCTCAAAACTCCTTGACCTTAAGCACGAAATCTCCTCAGAATGGCCCCAACAGTCAGAAAGACAAATAGCGTGGTATTTTTTTAAGTCTATAAATGGGCTTTACCTGCCAGCAGAGCTGTGAGAATTTAATAGGCGCATACCGATGCTCAAGTGTTTTGAAACACCTATTACAAGGGGTGTTTTAAAAATGGACTTTTCCCCAACCAAATCCAAGGGAAATCAACTCAAAAGAGAAGCAGGAAATTAACTGCATGGATCTGACTCCAGTGACATAGGCTTGAAGGTTCAGAATTGCTGCTGCTGCTGCCGTCATCTAATGCAATTTGATCTCCACTGGTCTGCTGGCTCAGCACAAAGGAAAATCCTGTTTGGGCCTCCATGTGGCACTATGAAGTGGAGACCTGGATCACCAGGGGCTTAGTGGAGCCCCATGACCTGGGCCCTCCATGACACACCTAGTGTGTGGAGGCACCTGGCTCTCAGCTTCCCCTCACTGTGATCTTGAGGTCGGCAATTTACATTCGTGACAACATTGTGCATTGGTACTGTGATTATTCTCTTTTACAGACAAGGAAGTTGAGTCTTAGAGAACTTCATTTACTCAGCCAACCACAGCAAAGAAATGATGGCAGAGCTCGGGCTTGCGGCCAGGGCTGTCTGTTCGGGGGACATAACCACTCAGCAGTATCCCCTTGGAGATGTGTGAGAATGGTTGGATGGCCTGACTACCAGCTTTTCTTTGATTCTTCTAATCAGTTAAGAAGTACAGAATAACTTTAACTGTTTAATTATAATTTCTCCCTCCAGAATTTGTCTTTTCTGTGTCATTTTTGCACTGCACAGTAAAATCATCTCTCTCTCTGCCTCTCTCTCTGTCTCTGTCTCTCTCTCCTTCCTCTCCCCCCATTGCAGACTACTCTTAAACCTTTGCTTTTTGGGGTGAAGCATACATGCAAAAGTAAGTTCCACGTTTAGAGGATGGTATTGAATAAAGAATACAATGAGTTTTTCTATTTTCCCCCTTCTCATCTTATTTCTTACCAGCAATGACTCTTTTTAACCTTCCAATAGTATCATGAGGTAGGACTATTATTACTTCATTTTACAGATGAAGAAATTGTCATGCTACGATATTAGTCATTTTCAAGAATGTATGACTTACTAATGGCAGAGGCAGGATTTGAAGCTCATTTGGTGTGACTACACCACTGCCATTCTTCTGCCTCCATACATCAACCTTCTGGCCCCCAGAAGAGAGCTAGGTGCTCCCCTCTTCCTGACCCAGAGCATTGCACTTAACCCTGATGTGGTATGCGGTGCCTGGGCTCCACCTGAGCAGTTGCTGGCTGTCCTGAGGTATCAGCACAATTGGTCATCTCCACAGGGAAGTTCCAGAGTATATTGGAGGCTTTGCCCAGTGTCTTGACAGTTTGAAACACAGCTCTTCCTGTCAGCAGTGACAGAGCCCTCTGTTTTATTTCCAACAGACATCACAAGGCTTTGGACGCACATACTGGTCATTGAATCAGGGTGTCCACCCCCAGCAGAAATGGCTACATCTGCTGTGCTCTGTGGCTCAGCTGTCTGCTGACCAAGGAAAGACCCCTTCCATGTGGACAGATGACCTTCCTAATGCAGGCCAGGCAAACTGAAATGCCAAATGTCTGCACAGAGGACCCCTAGGTGGAAGATCTTGCAGCTTCTCCATCCAGCTCAAAGGAAACCCAGAGCATGTTACCCTGAATCAGTCATGGGGACTGCGTGGCCAAGCCTCAGTGTTCCAAACAACCAAACCCCAGGTTCACTTTGGCCTCATGTCCAAGCGAACATAATGAGATTAGCTGACAAGATTGGAACAAACAGCAGTAGTCAGCAGCTTGGAATTTATATCTCATCACAAGGCCATATTGCTTTTTGTATACATCAAATTAATATTTTAACTAAATCTAAGATTATCTTGTTTATAATACCTTTTCACATCACTGTAATAAGAGCATCCAGTTACTACCAGGGCTCAGTAAACTTTTTCTGTAGGGTAAGTTAGTAAGTTTTGCACTCAACTGGTCTCTGTGCGTGCCATATTCTTCTCTTGTTTAGGGGTGGTGGCAGGGGGTTATGACCCTCTTCAAATGTAAAAATCATTCTTAACACACAGGTTGTTAAATACAGACTGCGGCTATCAGATGACCCCACTCATAGGTGGAACTTGAATAGACAACACAAAGTAACAGGTGAAATAAAACCAACTCTTGGACACTTGGCAGCAGACCTGAGGTTACCAAGAGGGAATGGGGGATGAGGGGTGGGGTTACAAAGGGGGAAGAATACCTGGTGACATGGTGGAGGGCAGGGTATGTGGACATATATCTGAGGAATGGGGAACCTTTACATGTGAGTTTATTTTAACGTGTAGAATAAGTTAGTACAATAAAATAAATGAAAAATGAAACAAGCAAACAACAGATTGCAGCCAGATTTGGCCTCCAAGTCATACTTTGCCATCCCCTAAGTTCAAATATATTATAGCAATTTTACTATATTTTACTATGGCTTCAGTTTTTAGTGGTTGCCATCTCTCTATCTGTCTCTCTATGGCTAGAATTGGGGTCCACCAGATCCCAGCCAAACCTGATAGAAAAAGAGCTACAGTCTAGTCTTAATATCCTCATCATGCTTCCTACATATTCCAAGGACATATGAAGTGATCAGTGGGAAGACGTAGGATAAATGTAGTAAATATTAAACATAAACTCTGCTGTGCCTTTGGATGAATCTTTAGAAAGCACCTATCTTTCCCCTTAGGCTTACCCTTCTCTACAATGATTGTCACAACATAGATCCTGGACAGTAAATAATGGGCGACTTACATTCCTGTGACCTGGTACATTCTGCTCAGGAATTACAAGATTTTAGGTCAACTCCTACTCTGTGGCTTTCCAGTGAAAGCATTTACTATTTCCTTTGGCAACAGAAGGAAATTGTTGATGGGAAGGTGAGTAATCCTGGGTCAGCAGAAAACTTTAGAAGCTGAGGTCTGGCATGGGCTCCAGGCCTCTGTATGGAGTATTCTTCTCATTGTACAGTGATCTGGGGTGACTCTGGACCACACCAGGTTCTCCTCTGCACTGACCCTTCTCCTTTCACCAGACCCAGGCCATTAGAGGCAACCTCTCCCGCTGGTTTCTCAGGAATCCCAGTGTGCCCTGTCCAGCCTGACACAGCTCCTCTGGCCTCCCAGGTGCTTAGGTGTGCGCCCAAGGATGCAGCAAGCACCCTTCAGAGCAGTGACCCCTGACTGGGGAGCCAGGTGACCCAGGTTGGAGATTTAACCCCATGGCATATCAGCATAGTATTTTAGGAAATTTCTCAACCTTTTGGAACCTCAGTGACTAAAATTTGAACTAAATTCTTTCTGGGAATCTTTTGTTGTTAATATTCTAAGTCCCACTAAGCCACCCTGCCCCACTCCATCCCAAGTATTTGTCTATAGTTCCTACTTCCCAGAGAAAATAAAGGGCAAGAAAGTGGAACGTGACCACATCCTCTGCTCTCCCACGCTCTTAATGATTGACTTCTTCTCTTAGGCTTCTTCCCCCAGTTTCAGTAAAAGGAAGCAAAATCTTCTTTCGCTAAGTGCACCCTTTCTACCCAAACACCCCAGAATCATAGCCTAAGGGTTATTCACTGACTAGTCTCCATTCTCCCTGTCTGCCCCTTCCTTTTGTGTGGAAATGAATTCCAGTGGCCCCATTCCTAATCAGCACTGCAAAATACCTCCCTGAACCCTGTCACCCCTCAAGCTGACCATCAAGAGCCATCTCCAATGGCCAGCAAGTGACCCTGGAGCACTCTGTTCCTGATGGCCAGGACAGCTTGCTCCACTGTGGCCCAGAGTCCTTGGAGGAAGAGGTGCCAAGAAAACCTGCTTCCTTCTCCGCCCACCCCAGGCCACACTCAGGAGTGTGATCCTGCTCAGCATATTCTGAGAGCCCGCCTTTGGGCCTGGTGCTGTTGAACATGCCCGCAGTGATAGAACAACTTCACAACCGCCCTGGTGTGGAAAAAGGGCTCCTGCAAACCCATCTTGTTTCATTCTCTCGGTGAGCTGGTCTCCTTAAGTTTTAATTCACTAGAAATTATATTTGTCTCTCTAGAAAGCAGGGCACAAGAGAAAGAAAGGTTTAAATGATTTTTGTATTTTCTGGCCACAGTTTCTTTTTTCTCCTTCCTCTTTAAAAAAAAATAATAATAACAAGGGGGCTGGTAATTAAGAATCTGGGATTTTAAACCTCCCCAGAGGTCGAACAAATTGCATTTTTTGCTACAGAGAGAGGGAGGGAAGGGGCAGGACAGATGGCAAATTGACTGGAGACCCTTTGGTGATGTCTTTCTGGGCCCCCAGCTGGCAAACCTGCCACTGAGCGAGGGGCAGCCCCGGGTGGGCAGATCCCATCGCAAATGGAGAAACAAGGCACGCCAGCAGGAGCCTCACTGGCTGGGAAATTATTTCCTAATAAAACTACAAAGAGGAGGACGATAACTGGGCACTGCTGACAAGTATTGTTGTCTTGTATCAAAATCTCTTTATAAACCTGTTTGAAGAACAGAGCTGGCTTCCCTTTGAAGTCTCAGTTCAAAGGACTGACTTGCCTTGCTGGCTTCCCAGCCACCGGTGGGGGAGAACCAGGGAGAAGGAAGTCGGAGGAACTTAGCAAGTGCTCCGTGCAAATAAATAGCTCTTACTCCAGGACAAGTTTTTGGCTAGATTTCCTCTTGAGCTCCCAATTATGAATACCTGCCGCCACACGCACGCACGCACTTTCTGCCAACTATCTCATTTAACTCCAACAATCCTTCGAGGTTAATAGGAATATGGTCACCATTGTCTGAGAGATGAGTTGGAGCTCAGCTCCCCAGCTCTGACTCCCAACGAGGATCCTCCTCTCATCAGTCAAAGTTCAATTCATCACTCTATTCCACTAAGTTGCCACATGGACCCTAATGGCCAATTCTGTCAGACTTAGCAATGCACACTGCAGGAGAGAGAGTTAGAATGTAAAGAAAAAGTAAAAGGGTCTGCTTCCCAGCAGCATTTCAGTTTAGTCTACATGAGTCAGTGGATATAAAGAGAGGGTCCTGCTTTCAGGGCGGAGGGCACCCAGGTGGAAATCAAGCCACTAAGGGAATGGAGAAGACAAAACCTGTGGTTACAGTTTGACTTGTGTTCCTCCAAAAGAATTTCAAATTCTCACCCTCATGTCCTATCAGCATAGACAGCTTTGGGATCTTTGCAGACGGTCAAGTTATAATGTGGTCAGTGGGTGGGTCCTAAGAGAATACTCCTACAAAATGGGGAAATGTGGACATAGAGACAGAAGGTGGAGGGAAGATACAGGGGGATGCTGTTCTGCAAGCCAAGGATGGCCAATGTCACTAGAAGCAGAGGCCTGGAACCTTCTTCCTCATAGCCTCAGCAGGAGCCCACTTGCTCACTTCTCGATCTCACATCAGCTTCCAGAACTGTGAGACAATACACTGTGTTCAGCCACTGAGATGGTGTTTGCCTCAGCACCTCAGAATAGCAAACACCGAACAGACCTGGAAACACGGCCACTAGACAAAGACCCACTGTCTGATGTGCATGGAGCTAATACACACAGAACAACAACTGGATTCAAGGAAAAGAAAGGTTTTCACTGTGTAGTCAATTGGCAAGAAGATAGGAGGTAAAGCTCTCAAGTCTGTCTCACTGGGCACATGCTGGGCGCAGAGCAAGTTTTTAAAGGGTTTCGGATGAGTAGTTGAGTTTTGGTTCACGTCAGATTTCAACTTGTTGCAGATAAGGCTGCAGCAGTCTTGAGCACGGAGCCCTTCTTGTTAGATGCTGCTGACCATGGTCCTCAGGAAAGCAAGGTGCTGCACCCACAGTTGGGTTCTGAAGCAGCTTATAAGCTTCCTTTTAAGCCAGTTTGGGGTGGTTCAGATTTGCAAAAATAAATATAAGCAAACCTTCCTGGCTTCAGGAAGAAGCAATACTTAGCCATAGCATCAATGCCTTTAAGGCGCAGAAGGCAAGATTTCTGACATGCCTGGGGAGTGAGCATGTATCCCTGCAGACACAGCTTGTAGAGGTGGAACCTAGGGAAGGTGAGGGAGGCCCACCTACACCTAGAGTGGGGACACCTGAGGTCACTCCCTTCTACCGGCTCCACTCGTGGCTATGTCTTCAGATTGTCTGGGCTCCTCAAGCCTGCAACAATCTGTTTCCTTACCCAATGTCATTCTCCTCTCTTGCCCGTCTTCTATCGCCCTCTGTGTCTACACACGACCTTCAAACACAGGACCTCCCTCCAAACACAAGCTCCTCAGGGCTCCAAATCAGTGCTTCTCAAAGTGTGGGTCCCAGACCAGCAGCAGCAGCGTAGTCTGGAAGTTGTTAGAAATACAAATTCTTGTCCCGTCTTCCCCTCAAGACTGTCTGATCTGAAACTCTGAGGGTGGGGTCCACAACGTACTATATTTTAAGGTACGATGTTCTCATATTTAAGAATGAATGTTTAGCAAAAGATGGCCTGTAGCCAGGTGTGGTTTTTCCTACGATCACAGTAACAGTAGGCTGAAGTCAGTAATCAGTTGTTTTGTTTGTACAGACATGGATGTTTCATCAAAACCACAGTTCCAACAGTTATTTCAGCTGAGGTTGAAGGAGATTAATAAAAAGGCAGCAAAGTTGTAAAGGCAAAACCATGGTGTTTTCTTTGAGGAGGAGTCTGCTGCCTTTCCAGCCTCCTCTCCTTAGGTGTCACCTTGAGGACATGCTGGGCCAGATAACAAGATCTGACCTTTTGATTTTACAATGCAAGGTCATAGGTCTTCTGACCCTTGGATCACCAACACTTAGTTCTAAGATATCTCACAAGGCACACATGAGACAAACAGGTCAGTCCTCTTGTCTGGAAAGATCAAAGACACTTTTGTTGTTTGTTTTACTTTCCTGCTATAACTTGGTGTGATATTCTGTCCAGACTCAAGAGCCCCTCTGTGCCCCATCACATGCATACAACTCTGATGGTGCATACCCCACAGAAGAATGATTTCTCTCTCTTCCACAGTGGAAGGAATGGGAATTCATTGGCAGGACTCTTTTTGAATCCCTAACACAGGGGCAAAGGTTGCCAATGCTCTGTGGAGGCTTGGCTTCTTCCTCCAAGCCTGGAGGATGACGGGCGATAGGTTGAAAGCAACTGTCCTCAAACACCTTCCCTCTGGGATTAAAACCTTGAAGACTCATAGCTGCCCTGTCTCCTATGTACGTTGTTTGCATACTGTTTCCCTTTACTCTATGTCTTACTCTTTTCTGCTTTTCTCTTTTGCTTTTACTAGTGCTGTACACACTGCACATAAAAATGGGAGTTTTTACTTGATTTTTGTGTCTCCCCTACTTAGAATGTCAGGTCTGTGAGCCAGTGATGTGTTTTGTTCATTGTCGTTTCCCCCCAAAGCTGAGTGTCCCCACTGGTGACCCTTCATCTCCCCAGAGCTCCTATTCTCCCTCCTTTAACAGTCCTGCCCAGTTCACTCTGGAAGAGCAGACGCATCCCACTGACTCTTAATCTCTGAAATCAAACAACCTGAAAAATCAAAAGCTGTTCCATGTCCAGTGTGCCCCTCAGGTCGAGTACTTTAGAATGCCATTCTTCTCTAGAAAGTCACCCAGGCATCAACTCATTGCATAGACAGGATTCCTTGCAATTCATACAGAAACCACTGCATACGGGTTCTCATGAAGCTGCTGCCCTGGGGCCAGAGACCACAGCTTTGGGGGCACAAAAAGACAAGGCAATGAGAAGGCAGAGCATGGAGATGGCATCTGTCTCTTGATAAGTCTCTCCCCTTGGCTGGGAGTCCTCGAATCTGCTCCCCTTGGAGCCAGGCAAATGAAGAGCCACTGAGGTCATTGCTTTCTGCCAGATGATTATCTCTGACATTTTATTCATAATAATTACAGAGCCTTTCCACCTTTAAAGTGCTTGGCAAACAATAATTAATTAATTAACACTCATAACACCCTGGTGAGGTAGCTTAGTCTTACTAATTTATCTCTACAGTATATTATTATCCACCGTTTCCTCCTCCCTACAAAAAACGACAACCCATTGAGCTTCTGGACGTTTCTAGTTCTTTCTCGGCCAGTCATCCTCCATTTCCAACTTCCGTCTTTCTTGCTCCTAGGCTGTGTCATGTCTTAAGTGTTGACAGTCATACACCCACTTCCTTTGATTTTAACACCAAGTTTGTGTCAAACAAACACCCGCTCTTCTTTCAATTGGAGTTCAGGTGGTAGGGGGTGGGGGCATGCATTTGTTTCCCTACAGGCCCCAGGCTCCATCCCAACGCCTCCATTAATGCTACTCTCACCTCCCTTACTGGATGCCCCTTCCCTGGCCCCTCCCATTCTCTCCTGCCCCTCCTGTCTCTCCCTCCGGCATGTCAGCATGACGGTAGTACAAACAGACCACTGGCCCCACTCTTCATCTTGTCTTTGTCTATGTGCTTCCTCTCCATCTCTGCAATTCTATCCACTACTTGCCTCACCATTTATGCTCTCAGTTATTTGGATTTTAATTATGCAAATTAGACTTCTCTGAGGGGTGCTTATAAGAAGGCTCTATCAGTTAACTCCTCTTTCCTTGCCACAACTCATTCTTTTCATCTCATTTGCTCCTTGGTACAGACCACCCTCTCCCTGTCTAATGCTCCCAGTCATCTCACAGCCTGGTGTTTTATTCATTCTCTGACTCCACAGTAGCACTTGAGTGCCTACCACAAATTGGGGTCTATGCTTGCCCAGGGAGGGGACAGAGAACAGGGCAACAGATAAATTAGGACCCAGAGTCCAGCCTCCAAGAAGATGAGATAAACACAATAAGAGGATTTGAGAGGAGCTATGGAAACTCAGAGGACTGATTCATTGTCAGCATTCCTCCTAGGAGCAGAAAAAGGGGAGGGGTCACAGAAAAAAATCTCAGAAGTAGGATACTTGGAGGATGAGAGGGTTAGACTCTGGTAGAAAACAAAGAAAAGCACATCCCGAGCATCTGGAGTAGTGTGAACAGGGAGTGTAGCCATGGGCTTGAATAGCACAATATCTGCATGACATTGAGCTATGTGGAGGCAGGTTCTCCATGAGAAAAGAGGGCAGGGATGGGGCACAGGGCAGAAAAGATGAAAGCTGCAGTGACTTCACAAAGATTGTACTGGAAAAGAGTGGGGACGGTTTACATCACATAAGAAGGAGTGTTTATCTCCAAAATTCTCCCCACTCCATTCTTGCCCTCCTCCTCGAAAGTCTCCTGGAAACCAACCCAGTTTATTCTTGCCCTGGATTCTACAGCCTCTAAGGCCCGAATGACCAAATGCCACACATTTTCCCAGACTTCATACACATTTCCTTTCTCAACCAGAGATAGTCTACTTTCATCTCACATCCTTTCATTCCCTCCCTTTGACTTCTGAGATATAAATGCCCCACAAACACAGAGAGCTTTAGGTACAGGATTTTAGGAGATTGCAAGAAGTAAATATAAACATCAAATCATATGATAAATAAGACAAATTACTGTGATAAGTAACATTTGGTCATATTTTTCTGGCACTACAAACCCTCTGGTGTGGTGTTACATGTGTGTGTACAAGTGTGTGTATGTTTGAACAAGACAGCAGACCTCAGATGCCATGGTAAAAAGTTTGGTCTGGTTTCTGCAAATGATAAGGAGAACATTCATTTCCTAAGGCTATCTGACAATGAAATGCAAACTGGTAGGCTTAAACCAGCAGACATTTCTTACCTCCTCTCCAGAGGCGGGAAGTACAAAGTCAAGTTGTCATCAGCGTTGATTCTACAGAGGGATGTGCGGAAGCACTGTTCCATGCCTTTCTCATCACGTGGCATTCTCACTGGGTCTCTATGTCTTCCTGAAGCCATTTGCTTTCAAGCACATCAAGCATATGACACACTCCAGGATGACCTCATCATAAATAATTACATCTGCAACAGGCCTGTTTACAGAGAAAGCCTGATTCCAGTGTTGTGGGGCATTAGGACTTTCTCATATTTTTCTAGGGGACACAATTCAACCCATGATGAGGACTTTTCAGTGAGTCAGGTGGTCACCTGGTAGATGCACATCTAGTTAGAAAAGCAGAGCCGGCAGCAGTAACGTAGAGGATGGAAGAGGTGCCAACGAGAAACTGGGGGAGGGTGACCGAGGGCACCCCAGGACCGTTAGCACTTTCCTTCAGCTGTCCTCACAGTGCATCAGAATAAACATGACCTGCATGCAAACCTCACCTCATTTCCTTCATCCCTGTCACAGCCCGGTTACTGCACACCTCCCAATGTCCTACTAGTAACAGTGACCGTTAACTTGTGTTCTTACCACTTACTAGCAGCTGCGCTAAGCACTTTATGAAGATACCTCATTTAATCCCCTGATTACCTTTTGAAGCAGAAAGCACTAGCTCTGTGTCAGGCACTGGTCTAAGTGCTTTACAAGTAGCAACTCATTTAGTCTTCGGAACAATCCAGAGATGGGTTGCCATCCATGTTTCTTTGTTTCAGATGTGGTGATGAGGCTACATAGCTGGTTGTAGCATCAGAACTGGGTTTTAACCCAGGCAGTGAGACTCCCCATCCTGCTTCCACCCAGGGGAAGCACTTTTCAACCTCTGTAAATAGCAATAGATGGTCCCAGCAAAACCTAACAGCCCTCACGTCGGGGGATGTGTTGTCGCGGGAAGAACAATAGTCAGAGCATTTTGTGGGCTGAGTCTCTGCCCATAACAGTAGTGGAGGGAGGGCCAGCTGAGAAAAGCTGGAAACGCTGAGGAAAAGGTCTGTCTGTGATGCTTGCTCTTTCCTTCCATTAAGGCTGTGAGATAGAATCGGAGACTCTGGGGACAACAAAAACGACAGGTGCATGGAGTGATATGCATAGATGGCCGAGTCGCTGGTGGTGTAGGAACAGGAGATGTTGCGGGTGAGCTGGCTCTCAGGGAGGTGGGATAGTGGAGACTTCTAAGATAGGCAAAAGCTGTCCCTCTTCTGGAGTCACAATTAACAGAGAGTGGGGTTGGGGTAACACCCCGGGCTCAGCTCCATCTTCCACATGGCAATCTTGGGTCGTCTCTCTAGAGCACCAATGCGATGACGTTGCCCCTATCTCCCAGGAATACTCAATGGCTCCCATCACCTACCAGACAGTCTAATCTAGGCGATCCCACCCCCATCACCAACTCTGTGTCACACCTGAATTCCATCCAGTGTCTAGCTGTTCCCCTTCCAGAGTTCTGTGTGTGTGTGTGTGTGAACAAATCTTTCCCTATCCCGGCTGTACCCTCCTCAATACCACTCTCACTTCCTTCATCTCCTCCACTTCTTTCCTGTCTCCTCATGCTTAAAGTTCAGGCACCTGACCCTTTCTGGGAAGCCCTCCATGACCACCCTTAGGATGGTTTAGATCTTTGTACCTGGCACTCTTTGGCTCAAACTCTGAATTATTTTTTAACTGTGGTAAAATACATAGAAATAAAATTATATTTCATTTTTAAAATAATAATTGCATATATTCAAGGTGTGCAACATGGTGTGATTTCAACAGTCAAGCTATTAAACACCCATTTCTACACAGTTACTCTGTGTGTGTGACGAGAAACATCCGAACTGTGAAAGAGCATTATGAACTGCCGTGTCAGGCGATACGGCAGCTCCTCACGCATTCAACCTGCTTAACTGACACTCTGTGTCGTTTGACCACATGTCCCCACTTCCCCACTTCCCCACCCCTGGGAACCACTATCTGCACTCTGCTTCTATGTGTCTGACTTTTTTAGATCCCACATTTACGTGAGATCATGCCATTGTTTTTTTGCTTTCTGTGGCTGGCTTATTTCACAACATAATGTCCTCTGGGTTCATCCATGTTGTTGCAATTTCAGCATCTCTTTTTTTACGACTGAATAATATGAGAGAAAGAGAGACAAAAAGAAAGAGGGGAAGGGAGACAGGAAGGAAGGAAGGGATGGAGGGAGGAAGGAAGGGAAAGAAAGAAGGACAGAAGAAGAGAAAAGAAAAACATTTTAAATCCATCCATCCATATCTTAGCTATTGTGAAAATGGGGCAATGAACTTGGGAGTCATATATCTCCTTTAAGGTGCTGGTTTAATTTCCTCTAGGTAAACACTCAGAAGTGGGATTTCTGGGTCATATAGTAGTTCTATTCCACACTGTTTTTCAGAATGACTATACCAATTTACATTCCCACCAACAATGTATAAGTGTTCTTTGCCAGTACCTGTCATCTTTTTTTTCATGATGGCCATCCTAACAGGTGTGAAGTGATATTTCCTCTGAACCATTTTTTGCAGCTGCGTATTTCAACAGTGTTAAGCACACCCATATGATTGTGCAGCCAATCTCGAGAACTCTTCACCTGACAAAGTAAAAACTCTGTGCCTGTTAAACAACTCCCCTGTTGTCCCTGTCCGCTAGCCCCTGGGGGGCCCCTGGCAACCACATTCTCCTTTCTGTCTCCAGGACTGCTCTCTCTCCAATCCCATCCTCCCCTCCTCTGTTCTCCTCTCCTCTCCTCTCCTCTCCTCTCCTCTCCTCTCCCCCAACTATTATGCCATGAATTTAGTACCAGTGTCTATTACTCCAGGGGTTGAACATATTGTTTTTATTTGAAACCATCTTAGTTCTACTCTGAGCCCCCACCCTGCTGGGGCCGCAGAAATTCCAGCACAGTCATCACTGGGCCGAGGTGCCCCAGGGGTGCAGAGACCATGCCTCCCCTATCACCAGGCACTGAGAGGTCATCAGAAGTCCCCACCATCCCAACCCACACAGGCCTTCAGGGCCAGCAGTGTGCTTGGGATCACCACTGGGGAAGCTGAAAGTCTCTGTACCTCCCTGAAATTCCAGGGTTGCCACCTCAACACCCTCGTGATCTTTCCATGTTTTCTCATCTCTGTCTTTCTCCCTCTTCGTTTCATCACTCTCAAAGCCTCTCTTGCTCAGTTTTTACCCCCAGAGTCAGCTCTCTTTCTTTTGCTGCCCTCAAAGGTCTACTCTCTTCCCCATCACCCCTGAGATCCTAGCATCCTTTCTTCAAAGACTTTGGGAGTTTTTCAAAAGCCTTTGACTTCAAGCAGCTTCTGTTTTCTGCCCTGAAAATATCCCCAGGCAAGGACAGGCAAAGGACCCACCTACCTGTTGATCTGAGGGAACAAACATACAAAGAGAGCAAAATATACAACAATCATTCAAAGCATCATTCGTCCATATTCATAAGTTTTCATACTTTTCTACTAGAATGGACATTCCTTTAGAGCTGGGTGTTGTCTCTGTATCTCTTGCATCTCTACCATCAAAGTAGCTTCTCAATACACATTGTGAATACATGTGAATAAATGAATGAAAGAAAATCAGGACTTTTTCATTTCAAACTTCTCTTCTTTAAGATGCACACAGTTGCATCAAAATCCACTCTTGGATTCAGGTAGAGGATATATAAATATCCAATGAACGACAATAATTGATCTTACGCTTAGGGTTTTTAATTTAAAAGGTATATACAAATCAAGACTTAAAAATAATAGAAAAATAGATTCAAAATCTTGGCTTGTTCTGAGAATGGGGATTTGAATGCATTGTCCCCTGGTATAACTCACAAGGGGTTGTTTCCCACCTGGCACTCACCCAGGAATGGAAGCACACGCCGCCATTGTTTCCTGTGGCGTCATGCTCTGGGAAAGGAGTAGGAAGAGAGAAGAGAGAGAAAGAATGAACAAATAAAGGATTTCAGACCAAACTGGGAGCACAAGGAGTTGGGCTGCACTTCACCAGATGAAGACCTTCTGTTTGTAATACCAGCTGAGAGACTGGGAAGCTTCTGGGAGACTGGGAAGCGTGGGTGGGTCTGATATAAAGAAAGCTATGTGGTGCTGCAGGTCTGGAAGAAAATCTCATTTCCTGCAGTGGAACAGCATCCAGACGGGCCCTCTGGTCCAGCCATCTGGAATAGCCAGCTCTATTAACTGACCCCTGATTCATCCTCTCCCATTCACTTCAAAGGATGTCCCGTGAGAGAAAGAGACAAAAGGCCTTCGAGGGAATGGGGGTAGGGGGAGAGGCAACTGGCTAAATAATTAGCCCTCCAACCTTCAAAGTACTCTATAATAACTAATTAATCTGTCCAACTGGGATCTGTGGGCAGATGGGCGCTCACCGATCACCCTGACGCACCCATGGTTAGTTGGAGCCTGGGGCCTGAGCGAATGCTTGTTTACAGGAGCAGCCCAGGCACCTGAGAAGAAAGGGATCGAGACCACATGCTTTGACTCTGAGACTTTCTGTTAATAAAAATCTTTGGATAACCCAAGTGAGGTGTCAAAAGAAATGAAATTAGTAGACTTTCAAGAAGGATTTTGCCTTAAGGCCGGGGGTGGGGGTGGGGGTGGAGAGGTCTGATGGGTGGGCTTCCACTCCAAAGACCCAGAGTCAGCATGCCCTTGACTCTGGGTTTGCAAGGGGGCTGCCACCAACTGAGCATATCTGAGTCCTTGTAAACATGACCCAAGGAAGGAGATCCTGCCTCAAGCTATGAAGTCCACTCTGCCAACATCCCACGTGGCATCAGAGCAGTCAGCACCACCTGGAGCAGACCCCCCCCCCCCCAAAGACACTCAGAGAAGCTGTCCCAGAGAGACAGTGTGTGTTCAAACTGCAGAGCTTCTCCAGGCTCGCCACGCCACAGCCCTCCCGTGGGCCCACCACGCCACAGCCCTCCCGTGGGCCCGCCGCAGGTGCACATACCGTGACTTCCATCCACTAAAGTATAGTTTTTGTAGTATGACCCACTGTACTGCAGCTGAGCTTATTTCCCCTGTACAAGCTGACACTTTAAACTCTCTGTGTTCACTAATGCTTAGACATGAAAATGAGGGAGGTGTCAACAGGGAGACAGCTGCCGAATGATTGATTCATAAGGTGTCGCATACCTCAGCAAACCCACAGAAATGCCCAGCCCTCAGGCACACATACCCCCAAGCTCAATTTCAGTGTCTTAAAGTTATTTAGACTCAAGGAAAATGAGTCATGGCAACAAAATAGACAAGAAATGAATATGTAAGTCTGAAACGAAATGGCCACTATCCTTACCGGAAGCTGGCTCTGGGTTAGGTATTGTTTTCCTCATTCCTCATGCTCACCCTCTGAGAGGGCATTCTTCCCAATCCTGTTTCACTCGTGGAGGCTGGACCTCCCAGATCCGTGAATCTGCACCAGGCAGGCCTCACACCTGTAACTCGAAGAGCCAGTCTTCAAACTCATGAACGACGCCTGCATCGATGCTGCGACCAGCCGTCTCCTTTACTGAAACAAACGTGAGCATTGTCAACACATTGAGGAAAACTGTGAAGAAAAACAGAAGTTTATCTGGGGCCTTAGGAATTGCAGTTAGGGGAACACAGTCTGTATGAAACTGGACTACATTCCCCACGTGTCGCTGGGAAGTAACTGTGTACACAGTTGACGTGTAGTCTCGCACAGTTGCTCTGGGCAGTTATGACTGATGGTAAATCAAGGAAGAAGTGCTGTCTCTGTGTGGTGGGTCCATAGCTCAGTCTCTCTCAACTGTTTCCAAATTTGCAGTCCTGCACCAGATTCCCAGGATGTTTGTTGGTAACCAGAGCTTCTGCTAGACCATCTCATGTAGAATATAAGTCACAGTTCCTTTGCGGCCTCTCTGGCTGTATTTTAGATTCCACGGTAAGTCCATTTTCCTTCTTATTTCCATGATGCCAAGCCAAAGAAATGCTGTGCCACCCCAGCCCATGCAGGCAGCTCCAGGGAAAGTCAGATTTTCAGGAGGTCGATAACTGTCCCTGAGCTCAAAGAGGGGAAGCACTGTGATTTGAGGCTGTCAAGGCATGTCCATTACCCCCAACAGAGCAGAGCGGGCAGAGGGGCTCCTGCCTGGCTGCCATGGCTGCCCCCTTTTCTGTTTTGAGGTCCTCACCCACTTCTGAGGAACTTGTCAACATACATGCAGACTTCATTAGTCCTTTTTTACCCCCTGCTTTTCTATTTTAAGAGTCTTTGCAAATCTATGTTCTGAAATCATCTGTGCCAAAAATCAGGGAGCTATTGCCCAATTCCACTTACATGAGATGCCTAGAAAGGGCGAATTTATAGAGACAGAAGGTAGAATAGTGGTCACCAGGGATTAGAATTTAACGAGCACAGAATTTAGGTTGAAGATGATGAAAAAAAGTTCGGGTACAGATTGTGGCAATGTTTACACAGTAGTAAATGCATTTTATGCCACTGAGCTGTAGATTTGTGAATGGTTAACATGGTAACTATCATGTTTTTTATGTGTATATATGTATATACATATGTGTGTGTATGTTTTATCAATAGCAACAAAAACAAACAAATTAAAAAAACCCAACAACGAAGAAATTAAATTGTAATACAACACAGGCAAACCTTAAAGATACTATGTAAAGTGAAAAAGTTGGACGCAAAAGGATAAATACTGCATGATTCCAATTATGTAAGGTACCGAGAGTGTTCAAATTGATGAGACAAAAAGCAGCATTGTGTTTGCCAGGGACTGGGGGTGGATGGATGTGGGATGCTGCTGTCCAATGAATACAGAGTTCCATTCAGGAAAAAAGAGTCCTCGAGGGGATCGTGGAGACGGCTGCACACAAATGAGTGTCTGCATCACCGGCTACGGTGTATATGACCGAAGGCTGCAGGCTCTTTTCTGGCTCTGGGAGATGTCCACATCTTGTTTCCATTCCACTGTCTCTGAACTCAGAGAACCCAGTTTCCCAACTCTCAGTTTACAGATAAATTATGATTACAATGTTTCAGAGTACTTTCCAGAAGAAAAAAAAAAAAGCCTATCTTCTATTTAAGCCAAAATGTTGCATTTTTAAAACACTCCATTTCTCAAGAGCATGCGCATTCTATAAACTAATTGGCAATTCTCCCAAGCTGCCAAGGATGTCACTAGGAAAAGGCAGCGGTCATCCTGACATCCCACCCACCCCAGGCAGCACCCCCAAGAGAACTCGACTTGGGAGCTGCAGACTCTACCCTTTTCGGAGTCACTGGGAGCCACCTGTTCCCGAGGGAAACGCTCTCAAAGCCCTGATGAGAAAAGACCAGTCCAGGTGTAGAGACGAGCATCCAGGTACAGCAGGTGGCCGCAGGGCTCCTGAGGACAGCAGGCAACCAGTGGTACCACCAGGCTGCTGAGAAAGTTGTCTGTTGATGTCAGGCCTGGTGAACACCTGCCACCACTGGCAGTGAGGGGAACGCATGTTCAAACTCTGTCTAATCACCCTTCCTGCTGGCCAGGGCCAGCGCCTCCCCTGCCTCACCCGTGCTGCCCGCCCCCCATCCCACAGCGGCCTAGAGCTACAGAGAGTGTTGGTTTTATGACTGGAGCTGTCGGCTGCAGAGACACATTTTAAAATTCATGACCTTTCCCATCAGGGTTCAGAAACAGATCAGACTTCAAGATGAAAGCTGAGTTTATTCTCTTCCCCATCCTGCCAGAGCCCTCCCATCACTACTTCGTTCCCTTTCTGCTTCGTCCTCCCAGCGCTTCCCTCTGCCACTGTCATCCAGTATCTTGTGCACAATCCCAGTTTTCACCCCCACCCACCACCCACACAATACACCACCGCGGCAGAGATGGAAATTCTCCCGTTTCCAAGCAGGCGCGCTTGGTGGTTGGTGGCAAAGCACGCACGACTATCAAAGGTATCTCCCTTTGTCAGGTAGGGAAGGGCCACCCAAGGTGCAGCTGGGCCAAAGAGATAGAGCAGAGGTTTGATCTGAAAGGGCGTCAGGCAGCAAGGGCTGGGGCCTCTCTATTTTTCCAGGAAAAACACTTTCAGGCCTGGGGGCATCTACCTGAGGCTGGGGGAGGGCACCCACCTGAGTTGCGGGAGGGGCGGACACGTGCCTAGCAGCCCGGCTGGCAGCCACTGGGCCCAGGAGACCCTGCCAATGAAAATTAAAGAGCAGTGTGTTTGCTTCTTGCCAGGAGTATAAACAACAGCAAAGCTTCTCTTGGTGGAATTCTCATGTTGCCATTTCAGCCCTCTGTCCTCCGCCACCCCTTGCTGTAGTCACTCCTTTCTTGGGCCGTCACTGGGGGTGACTATGGGCAGCAATGGCTAGTACACTGATTGTCATGCAACCAGGAAGGAGCCATCTCCTCCCAGATCAGGGAGGCATGGGGACCATTGCAGCCACAGGAGTAGTGATTGGAAGGGAAGCAAACCCTGTGACTGCAGGATCCTTGGTCCAGTGACAGAAATGATATGTGTGAATCAAACAAGAGAGTGTGTGTCCATTTCTGGGAAGAAATGATAGGTGACACTTAGCCAGAATGTAATTGTGCCAGGCAGGTCCTAAGCTTCTTGTACATATCATCTCTTTTACTCCTCACATCAGCCATACACAATAGATCACATTAGCACCATGTGATGGCTGGTTGCATGTGTCGAATCTGCTAGGCCCCAGCACCTAGAGAGTTGGTGAAACACCAGTCTTAGCAGTGCGAAGGTATTTTTGAGATGAGATTAGCATTGATATTATTGGACTTTACGGAAAGCTAATATCCTCTGTGCTGTGTGGGTGGGCCTCATCTGATCAGTTGAAGGTCTTCAAAGAAAAGACTGAGCTCCTCCAAGGAAAAGGGATTCTACCTCCAGAATGCCTTAGGACTCAAGCTGCAGCATTCATTCCTCCCTTGTTTCCAGGCTGCAGACTTGCCTTGCAGATTTCAGACTATTTCAGTCTACACAATCATGTGAGCCAATTCCTTAAAAGCTCTCTTTCCCCTCCTCTCCCCTCCCGGCTCCTCCCTTCCCCTCCCCTCCTCTCTACACATTGGTCCATGCACTGCATTCAAACATGCACCCCACTGGTTCTGCTTCTCTGTGAAGTCCTAACTAATACATCCCACTTGACAGATGAGCAAAACAAGGACAAAGAGGTAAGTTCTCCTGCCCAGACTCTCAGGCAGTGAGAGAGGCAGGCAGGATAGAAATTCGTGTGGCCTGGCTCTAGAATCTACTCACTTACCCTGATACTGATGTCACTTTTCAGTCACAGAAATTCACAGCCACATTTCTACGAGTCAACTAGCATGGGGAAGGACGTGTAGTAGAAAGTGTATTCAAGAAAAATTGAGCTGGCTCAGTGGACAGGGACAATGATACGTGTTTTCAGTCTAGGTTTATTTTGGTATCTGACTGTGAGCATGTGATTTTCAAATTTCTGAGTCTCCATTTATCTGATCTGCAAAGTACCATACATATTTTGCAAGGTTACCAAAGGATTAAATGAGATCCTTCTAGGTAAAAACTATTTCCCAGTAAGTAAGTGAAGCTACGGACATTGTTTGATAAGGTAATTGCTCCAGACTGGAATTTCTTAGTCATCACTTGCTTGACTTACAGACATTCTCCAAGTAATAGCTCAGGTCCTCAAAACTGACCTGGGTCCATCTCAGAGGCAGGGCTCCCTTTGGGGAAGGTCATTCCCATCTTGAGATACTACTGCTGATCAAAGCAACCTAGATCCAGAGTACAGCTGCACCTACCACAGGAACCAGCTGTGCTCCAAAGTGCAGTCAACCCTTCCAGACCATCACTCACCTCTCTCTTTGGGTTTCCTGCTGGATGGGCTAAATGTATCAGCCTCCCCTTGCTCATGGGACTCACCTCCCCAGTGCCCCAGCATGCCTCCCTCCCAGCAGTCCATCAGCTCTGTCTCTGCATGCCCAGAGCCTAGTGGTGACCAGGCCTGGTGTTTCTGTCTCGAGGGAAATAAGCATGCACAAAAGGGAACTTCTCCAGTAACATCTCTGTGACAGACTATCGGGCTGAAAGAGCAGGGAGTCTCTTTGCAGGTGTAATCTGTTCTGATTGCTGTTTTGATCTGGTATTCATTGTTGTTTCCATGGGATATTGGAGATGTTCCATGTTTTAAGCAAAAATACTTGACCTTTCTTGTCTCTTTTTATTCACAACCCTGTTTTTGAAGCACGATTGTTCCAACTCTATAGATGAGAAAATTGAGACTCAAAAAAGTGACGCATCACGCCATTACCTCACAAACAGTGAAGAGCCAGGGTCACACCTGGACTTGCCTGACTCCAGAGCGCTCGTCCTTAACAACCATGCAGCCCTTTTGTAATAGGCACAACCTTCTATTTCCCAACAAATATCAGTTATCTTTTCTGGAAGGCAAAAGACATTTTTCCCATCCTTATGTTCTCTCTTTCTCTCTCTCTCTCTCTCTCTCTCTCTCTCTCTCTCTCTCTCTCTCTCTCTCTCTCTCTCTCTCCCTCTCTCTCCTCTGAAGTCAAATGACTTTGAGCAAGTAACTTAGTCCATCAGGCTCAAATTTTCTCATCTGTAAAAGGAGGAAAACAGAGTACAAGAAACTAATGGTGTCTTGAAGTTTTAAACATTTACAATGTCAACAATTAGTGGCCAGAGAGTCTAAGCTAATGTATTTACATCATGCCCTCCCTCAACTGGGACTCAGAATTAGGGAAAATTCTTAAAAACAGACATAAACAACAATATAGTAAGTCATCGACAGATTTGCATATGACGTTACAAAATTTATTGTACTCATGGGTTTTGTTTTGTTTTAATGAGAGCATCAAGCTTTAGGATCTATGACCAGACTGCTGCTGGGCTAGAAGTTTTACTGATCACCAAATGCATTTCCAATTCTAAGAATTTTCTCTGAAGTCACATGCCTGATGCAGCTAATGTTAAACATCCACCCCTGCCCTTCACTCAATGAGCAATATGGAAAACACTTGTCTTTTATTTTAAAACAAACATTGAGACTCTCTCTTTCTAAGAGAGCAAAAATAATCTTGGAGCTAAATCTAACTCAAAAAAGTCACAGAGGAAAAATATGAAGAACAAGGGAGAAACTAGATGTAACCTCCATCTCCTTGTATTCATTCCCGTGCTTTTTGGCTTGACGTCCCCTCCTTCAGGAGCACAGAATTAGAGCCCTTAGCAGATGAGGTCCTAGCCCCATTATATGTAAAGCTATTTCCCAAAAGAAGCAGGAAGGGAGGATAGGCTAACCTGTCAGGTCATTGAATAACTCACCATTTTATTCCCTACACTTAACTTTGGACACCCCTGCCATCACCCAATAAGGAGTTTATCATTTTGATTGAGAATGCCAGTGCTTCCATCAGTGGGTTCCTTCCCACTACTCAGTGTCCAGGTCCCCCAGATCTCTTCTCCCTTCAGTTTTTCGTTTTTCAACCATCTTAAATCCATCTATTTGTGTATCGCAAATGCACAATGTAAGGCTTCAATGTAAGGGTCTAAGAGGGACAAACTCCAAGAGAGTGAACCATCATTTGCTCTCTACAAATATTTACCAGGTGCCTTCCATTCTAGAAGGTATCTATAGGAACAAAAGACACAACTGCTGCCTTAAGGAATCACCTGTAGGATTTGACCCAGGGACCACCTTTACCTGGATGATTTCCCAAACCCCAGACAGGAAGACAGCCTCACCCTCAGGGTCGCAGGGCTTTAGACCCTCCGCATCCTTGACCTCATTTCCAGAGGGTAACTGCTGCCTTATGTAGGATGCCTCTCCTGTGGTAGTTCTAACAAGGCAGGTTCAAATAGGCTGAATCTGTCAGTGCCCTTGGACAAAGAATTGCAATAATGATGACAATGACAATGAAGATGTTTATGACAATAAAGTGGGAAAAAAAGTAACTCCTTTTTCAAGAAGCATGGCTTGCTTATCTCCATCTGCTCCCAGTCCCTGAAGGAGCCCGCTCACACATGTGTAGAGCTGAGCGTGAGTCTGAGCGAAGTCTAAGGTGGCAGCGTGACGTCAGTGTCCTGCGGGGCACCGCTCTCTGACTTGTACCATCCTGCCTAATAGACTTCAGCTGTATTGAAATGAAAAATGAATAGGAAGTAGATCTTGTTGCTAAAACATATGTGTCAGAAAATCATTATGAGTATTAAATTACAGCAATAAAATGAACCAGAACTAATTTTGCAAATTAAGATTCAATAAATTTTTTTCATAGCCACACCTTCTTAAAAAAAAAAAACAAAAAAAAAAAAACGCAAAATAACATTCAGTCTAATGGAATTCAAACTGAGTGTGAGGCCTTTGTGAGGTTTGGTGGGATGGGAATATGAATAGAGTCAGAAATTTCAATATGATAAATAGCATTTCGGTGGGAAGGGAGTGGGGTTTGTCTTGCCAATGGTAGGAAGACAGCCCCCGAGCCAGGCAGTATAATGATCTGCTTTTAAGCTGACGTACGTATGTATTTTACATGTTAAATTTATGTATACATATTCCCCTTCCTCTCCTCTGCTCCCCCCACTACCTCCCCACACCCTACACAAGGTTCTGCTGACACACGAAAAAGCAAATTTCTAAATTTTTGACAACCGCTTATTTTTAGAAGAGACTATGGCTGTCGGTCAAATTAAACTAAAGCTATAAACAAATCTTTAGAGCATTGCCTGTTGGAGAATAACAGGATATCACCCTTCACCCTGCAGCAGGAGAAAGACTAACTAGCTCGTTGTCTGACCAGGCCCAGAGGAGGCTGCCCACATTCCAGCTCCCTCCCCACTTTCCACGGGAGATCTGGGGACAGATGTCACTTAATTGAATAACTTCTGCCATCTCCTGGGAACTGGGGTGAGCACTACTCCCCATTCAAAAGGCACCTTGAGGAGGAGGAGGATGGAACACAGGCCAACATCTCACAGAGTGTCCACCGAGAAGAGGAAAATTCGGGGTTCACCTCCTGCAGTCGCCTTCCTCCAGGTGCCAGCGGGTGCTGGCTCCGTTCCACCCAGGGAACCAGGCTATTTATAGCCACACAATCATTATAAATAAAGCTGTTTATAACATGGAACCTTGGCCCTGCATTAGTTAAGACTGTAGACTGGCAGCTATAAATAACTGTGTTACATGCTGGAGTGTGACTACTGACTGATACTTCCTCAAATTGTGACAAATAATGACAAGTTTGTTTGACAAACATCCCACTGACATTCGTCTGATTCTGAATAAGCGGTGCTGCTTTTTTTAATTTGGTCCCTGAGGCCCGAGATCTGGGGAACTTTCTTAATTCTTCCCTTCCTGTCTCACCTCCTGCACTGCCCTGTGTCGCTGCTCCCCTCCGCATCACTGGAAGGGACTGGGAGCCATTTAAGGGGAAGCTTATTAAATCCACTCTTTCTCTCCTGGGACAACTCTGCTGTAGGGTCTTTGCAAGACTCTGGGGAGTTTTAATGACACAAGAGTAACAGTGAGGGGAGGGAACTATGGACTGCGCCGGGGGTTGGTTAAAGGTGGAAAGCGACTCAGAAGGCAAAGGCAGAAATGAATATCAGATTGTTGGAATCTCAGTCTTCTAGGGGGACAATCTAGAAAAGCTAGAAGTCAGTTACTAGTGAATCAATAAAAGATAAGAATCTGGACAAAGGGGTTTGTCCTGACCTGAACCATCTTTTGGCATCCAAGATGGAGGCCCTTGAGGCCTGAGGTGTCTCTCTACGTGAGCTGATAATAGTGCATGTCAGCAAGTAACAGAGAAATCAGTGCTCAAGTGGGCCTTTGAGATTGTGAATCAGTCGTTTTACACATTATAGAATTGAGGCCAAAGAGACTCCTGCAACTAGTTAGAGCAGAGCAAGCCTCGAACTCAGCGCTCTGGGCTCTCATCCAGGAGCATCTGTTGTCACCATTAAATATGTTAATACATGTGAAGCATCTGGAACTTTTCCTGACCACTGGGGAACACTTCCAACAGTGGCCATCACCCAGTCTAAACTGCTAGTCACGATCTGTAGGGGTGCTTTCAAAGGGATTCTGACTCCACTCCCACCGTGTTCCATGTGTTTCCCTGATTTAATTTTTTCAGTGATCTCACACATAAACACACACACACACACACACACACACACACACACACACACACACACACACTTCCAATCTATCCTAACCTGCTTTCAGAGCCATCTTTCAAATATACATTTCTGTCATCAAACTGCTGCCCAGACCCAGCCTCCTGCCAAGGCTGCAGATATAACAACGAAGCTCACTTCAGATCTCAGAAGTGCAGGCCACACCCAATAGTGAGTGTCTCCTGACATCTGTATCTGGTTACAAATATGTACCATTTATCATTTATTCAGCTAAAATGAGAGTGGCTACTGTGTGCCAGTCACAGGACCAGATTCTTGCTATATTTAAAAAAAAAAAAAAAAAAAAGACACATAGCTCTTGACAAATTGCGGGAATCAGAAAAAAGGGACAAACAAGAAGTTAATTTATACCCAGGGTGACAAATGCTTCTTTATCTTTAAGACTCAGATCAGACATTGTCCTCTTCAAAAGGCTTCATGGTCATGCGCACACAGTGACAGGCTTCTTCTGTACCCTGATAGTATTTAGGCTGTTCCTCAGCCACAGAACTTCTCATATATCCCTCCTTATTGTCCACCAAGCGGTTCCATTCCTGCCAAAACAACCACAGGCTTAGCATCAGACTGGCAACTTACTGACACCCACCCCTTAATATTTCTTCCATTCAAATCTACGCTTTCTCCCAAAGCAGACTCCTCACTCTTCCCAGAACTTACACCCTTTGATGATTTCCCACGGCCTTGGACAAAGATGCTTTCCTTGGCATTACGAAACCCTAACCATCTCTTGAGACTCGATGCCCATCACAGCCCTAGCTGACTCATCAGGCAGCTGTGATGTTCTTTTCTGGGGTCCCCATCACCCTTATTCATGTCTCTCTCAGCACTGGCACATCTTAATCCTGACTTACAGTTTTTGTGAACGTGTTTATATTCAATCCTCTTTTCTAGCAATCAGGAGAAATTCCTCATCATGTTGGCTATCTAACATCATGTCTTTCTAGGATGAAACATTTAAAAATCAGCTTTCTAAAAGAGCAAGCAAAAACAAAAATAAAAGTCTTTGAAAGTGATCCCTTGAAACTCTGAAAGTTCTCACTGATGGCAGCATCAACCAGTGACTATTTGCTGAGATGTGCAAATGACTTTGCCTACAATGGGTTTCGGTGGTCGCACCAGTCCAGCCTTCTGCAGTCCCAAGGAGCCTACATGAAGGACGTCTCCCAGCAATATTTGTATCCTCTGTGCTGAAAACAGACATAGATACTTGTAAGATAGTGAGAGAAAAGAAAAAAAAAAAAAAAAAAGAAAAAAAAAGGCTAAAAACAGCAACTTGGTCCTATGTATTAAAGAATAGACATCTTCCCTGACTTCAAGAGTGGACACAATCAACAACCTTGTCTACAATTTCCCCCCCTTTTCAGCTTTTACTTACAAAACACATGCATCTCCAAGTCCCTCGTTGGTTCCCAAATTCTTATCTTTATGTTGAGAGCATTTGCCAAACTTTGCCCATCCTCCCAAGTGGGTTCTCCATCCATGTGTGTTTCTACGTGAGACCATCACCTCCCCCACCCTGACAGCACTCTGACCTTCATGCTCCAAGGACACAAGACAAAACTCACCACGTCAGAACTAACTCATCCCCAGAAGGGAAATAGATGAGAACACTTGAGCTGATGAGCTAGTCGCCAAATGGAAAAAATCACAATTTGCACCCTCCTAAAAGAGTGAGTCTTCTCTCTTCCACAAAAGCTACACAAGAAGTGAAGGCGCCAGGCAAGAGCAGAGACTTGGGCCCCTTTGTGCTGTTCCATATTAACACAGTCACACTTTGCTATGCAGATGTCACTTCCAATAAACGCCAGGGCTTCCCCAGGCCTGAACTCTAATTGAAGGGATTGTTACTCTTGGTGAATGGCTGGGGAATTAATTAATGCAAAGCCAACCGCTTCATAAATGCCTGCTTTGTGAGTGGTCCCTGCATCCCGGGACGGCGACTCCTGTGGTCAGCACAGCCCCAGGACTCCGTGTCAGCAAATGATATTTATTATCGCTGTCAGACCCTTTCTAAAAACTCCAGGAGACGGAGGCCTCACCTGGAGTCTGGTGGGCACAGAAGCCATCTGCAATTTCTCTGGGGCTGCGCAGTTCAGAAAAACTCTCCCAAATCTTCTGGATGTTTTGCGAATGACCTGACTTCATTTATGAAGAGAGGCTTTGTTTGCAAGAAGCATGGGAGGAAACAGGAGCGCAAACCGATGGAAAGCTTTTGTCAAGCAGCCCGTTCCTAATCTGGTTATTTGATCTCAGTGTGGATAGGAGCACAGGCCTGCACACGCACGTGAACACCCACACGCACCAGCAGCCCCCGCAGAGTTTCCCTGACCCTGTTACTCAGAGACGCCATCTGATCTAAAATCCAGTTTCTGTTCGAAGCAGTCCATGGACTCTTCAGGTAGCTAGTTCCTAGGGATAGAGGATGGAGAAAAGCGGGGCAGAGTGAACCTGCCACCCTCCCCGACTACCACATGCTCACCTCCTTGAGGCCACGCAGGGTGGGTGCTCTGTCCACCCCCGAAGACTCTGCTGACATACGCGCGTCTGGTTTTGCTGTGGGCTCTGCAGCGCCATTGGTTCAAACTGCCAGGAGGCCAGCCTGAAACGCTTTTAAAGTGAAATGAAAAAAAGAAAGAAAACGCGCAGGACAGTACTAGCAGTGGTGAAAGTGAAGATGTGTTTTTTTTTATTCTTCTTTATACTCTTGTGGTATCTAAAAAACAGTCCTACAGTGAGGATTTATGTTTTATATTCAAGAAAAAGCTGCATGATGTAAAAATAAGAAAATTATTTTAGTTTCCTAAAATCCCTCAAGATCCTGAGGTTTGCTTTGGCAGCTTTATCTGATTTGGGGGAAAGTGGTGTTCTGGTCTTGAAAATTAGCCTGGGTCATAAAACAAGGAGACTCTGACATTCTCTGAAATTGGATCCTAAACCAGGGGTTTCTGCCCAGGCTTGGTGAAAAAGCAGTAAGTACAGGAGTTTACCCTTGGAAACCCCATAACCCCTTTTCCATGTTCTTACTCCTCTTTCCACACCCTTGCTGCCTCGTGCTTCCCATTGCTTTCCCTGCTTTGCTTTTCCCTCTTACTATTACTTCAAACACACTAGAGGCTAGGGTCTGACGTCAGCTGTTTATCCTGTGTTATGAACTGAATTAATCAACATTTACATTCATGAGCCACATAATAACAAAAGTTTTGGTCACTGATGAACTACATACATGACGCTGTTGTCCCTAGATGTAGCCTAGGTGTATAGCAGACTATGTCATCTGTGTTTGTGTAAGTGCACCCTTGAAATCATCTCACTACTCGTTTCTCAGAATGTATCCCTGTCATTAATTGATGCAAGACTGTATTTAGCTCCAATGTTCCATGTGCATATTTGCATTTTAATTTGAAATCCAATTGTATAGTGAAAAATATCAGCTAATGAGTGAGAGCTGATATCTGTACCTCTGAAATCAGACATCTAGGCTGCCAGCCTCTCCACTTGTGGGAAAAGCAGTCCCTGGGACTGATCACATAGCTGACTGTAATAAATGTTTCCAGTTTAGCTATAGAATATCACCATTTAATCTCTCTGTCCCTATAGAAACAATATGCACTCCAGGGATACTGCTAAATATGGGAATAGTTGAAATAATGTACAGTCTGCAAAAATATTCACATGCCCCAGGCATTTGGAAAACTATTTTTTATTCTTACTCGGAAAATTACATTTGCTACACACATATGTTGAGAATGTATGTCAAGTGTCTGATAAATGAAAACAATGATTTTGGAAACAGATGAGGACACTTTTAGAAGCTAAACAACTCGCTCAAGGTCATTCACTGGTCAAGGTAGGGCCCGAATGAGAAAAGATAGTTCTTAATTCCTAGTCTGGACTTTTCTTCTTTTAACACAGCATCTCCCAAGTCACCTAGTTCAAGTCCTGAACAAATCTGACCACCAGATACTAATGAGACAATTCCAACTAAGTCCATGAGAATTTCTTTCCCACGCCTTTTGGGATTTTTGACAAGTAGGCAAAGAAATGGGACTGAATGAGTGAATACTACATTGTTGATCCTCCTGAAATTCCTTGACTTATTACACCAAGCCCTGAAGATAAAAAGGGCACTACAGAAGCAAGGGAAACTTGGCAAGCAGCAATCATTTGTCATTGCTGCCTTGCATCATTCTGACCATATCACAGTGTGGCCGATGCTTGGTTAGCTAGGATCTAGAGAGAGAGGACAAAGGCGCTTCCCTGGAAACCATCCCTTAGGTAGAAGTCCCCTGTGGAAGTGTGCTTCCCAACCACAAAAGGATAATCAACAGTTGACTGTTCCCCTGGCTAAATCTGGGGTCACCTTCCACCTGACGCCATCTATGTCGTTTAATCATTGTGTTCCCTGAATATTTGCCAGCATTACCCTTCCAGCTGTCACCTTAAACCAGATGAGATCTTCATCATGACTCTCCAACTGTGCCACACCAAGAATCTCAGTGTGCACCATTGTTCATTCGTTCAGCTAAAATATAAGTGGCTACTGTCTACCAGTCACCAGACCAGACTCTTGCTATAAAAAAAAAAAGACACACAGCTCTTGACAAGTTGTGGCAACCAGAAAGAGAGGGACAAATGACAAGTTAATTTATACCCAGGGCAACAAGTGCCTCTTTAACCTTTAAGACTCAGATCAGACATTGTCCTCTTCAAAAGGCTTCCTGGTCATGTGCACATGACGACAGCCTTCTTCTTCTGTGCCCTGATAATATTTAGCTTGTTCCTCAGCCACAGAACTTCTCGTATTGTTATTTCTATGTACAACTGCTTCATTCTTTTTTAAAAATGTTATCGGAGACTCATTGCATCATCACGTCATGTAGATTTAAGGTGTGCATCATTCATTATAAATCAACATCTGTATAAAATACATGAAGCTTATCACCAACAGTCTGATTCTATCTTTTACCCTATAATTGACCACTTTTATCCAGTTTCCCCATCTCCCTTCCCACTTCATTCTTTAGCTTGTGTGTAAAAGGTAGAAACTTTTATTTAGTATCTCGAAGCATCCACATTACCTGGAACTTTTCAGATTAATGAGTAAATGGGTGAGTGAATAAATCAATGGGCAAATAAAGAAATGAATATCCAAACTTTCTTGTCCTCTCCAAGGATATCCTTGACCCAAATTGTGTCTACCAATCCAAACAAGACATTTCTTTCCTCGTGTCACCTTAATATGCATCACGGGTATTTCCAGCTCATTACGCAAACTGGTAGAATTTGGAAAAGTGAAAGGTTCATCTCACTCAGCCAAAAGCACTATTCCATTGCCTTTGTTTTTGTTTCTCCAGGAGCATAATTTGAGTTTGTGTAAGCATGTGTGAATGGGGGAAGGGCGGGGTACCAGTTCCACACATAATTGGAAGCCTCCTCAAGAACAGGTGTCCTCCAGTAGGGCTCAGTAGTGATGGAGGGCATGGAGGGGTGTGCCAGGAAGATGGGGCGATGCAGTCTGCCAAAACCAATCACATTAAATCTCAATGCTCATCCGGGGCCTGTCACAGGAGGAGAAATCTGATGAACACCCGAATGTCGGGGTGCTTACAGCGTCTGTTAAATGGCTTGTGAATGTGATTGTTGAGAATCTTACACCGAAATGACACTGCCTACAATCAAAGCAAGGCAGGCCTGGCTACAAGCCAGCTTCTTCCAAGCACCATCACCACTTCAGGCCAGGTGGGTGGGGGATCGCGTCTACCTGGGCTGGCTTCCTGCCACCACTCTGAGCTTTTTCTCTTTGTCTTGTAACCTGCTTAAGAAGGCTGTTGATCTCAAAAAAAGATGCCTCGTGTCAAATTTTTTGTCAAATATATGTAGAATAAAGATCTTTTACATCAGAAATAGGAGAGTTTGGAAACAATTTATCACTCTCATTTCTTTCTACAAAATAAAGAAAAAAGACACGATGAGTTAGGGCTAGAGGTGCCATTCACCAGAGAAGGAAGGCAGAAAGCATGCAAGGGCAGGACACAACAGATTCAAACAGTCCTTTTCCTTCTTTTTCTGGACATCGCATAGATGATGGAAATCAATACCCTGTGAGTCATCGACACATATTGACCACTACTGATTTTGGGAACCATAAGCATATCATCTTTTTCTTAGGAATATACGTCTATGTTAATTTTATTTATTTCACTTCATTTTATTTTATTTTGGTTAGGAAGGGGTCTAACTCCCTCAGGTGAACATCTCCTGGCAGACACAAGAAAGCTAAGTCTCTTCTGGAAAGGAAATAGACTAGAGCAATAGCCTGGGTCTCTGGATGGTCAGTCCAGTGCACTGCCCACCCTGCACACTGCCTAAAATTTCAATGCTCGCTTTTGTCTTCAGTAGCAAGAAATGCGAGCTGATCTTTCTGACCTGATCCTTGATACTGAGGCCATCTTGAGCATTTGCCTGCTGTGTGCTGCTCTTGTCTCTGAAGAAGGATGCTTGGCTTCCCAGGGTACCTGGAGGAGACCACCATGCAGAGATGTAAAAAAGAGTCCCTGTGTGACAGAGTGACCTCAGGCTGAGCCACACAGGACACTACAGGGAAAGGACAGGCCAAATTGGTTTGTTATCATTGCTATCTGGGAGGGAAAATACCCTTCTTTGTGTCTTTTTCTTTGCCTGGTAGAGGTAAAAGGTAGTTTATTTGAGGCTTGGCTTAGAGAAAGGACAAATTCCATATCCACATACCTTTTCAAAGAGGTACCTCTCTCTACCCATGTGCAAAATCATGAAATGTATTTCTGGACAGCTCAAGTGTACACTGCAGTGAAGATTTATCATTGCATAAATTATAAGCTCCTGCTCCTCCAGCTCTTTAGCCTAAGGAATAATGAAGATCTGCCCTCCACACCTCTCCTAACAGTTCAGTCCTTGTAATCTAGACTCTGCCAGCAGGAATGCTTCTATGAGCCCTTCTCTGTCTCCTCTTCCAGTACTACAAGCCAAGCTCCACATGTTGGTTTTAGTGGGTTTTCTTTTTTTAATTTAATATTTATTGAGGCAATTTTGATTTACAAAATAATATAAACCCATATGTGCAGGTTCACCATTCCTCAAATATATGATAACACATCTTGCCCGCCACCCGATTACCAAAAGTCCTTCACTTCTGTTCATTGGACCCCACTACCCGCTATTCCTTCCCCAACCCCCTTCCCTGCTAGTAACCTCAGTTCTATTGTCAATAGACAATAGAAGGGCTGGTTTTAATTTTGCCTGTCCCTTTGTTTTATTTCTTTATATTCCATATATAAGTTAGATCCTTCATTATTTGTCTTCCTCCTTCTGATTTATTCTATTTAGCATAATTCCCTCTAATTCCATCTATGTTGTCACAGATGACAGACTTTCATCTTTTTTACGCTTTCATCTTTTTTAGGGCTGTGCAGTATCCCGTTGTATATCTTTATCCATTCATCTGACGATGGGCACGTAGGTAGTTTCCAATTATTGTCTAGTGTAAACACTGTTGTAATAAACATAGGGGTGCATGTATTTCTGCAAATTTGTGTTTTGTGTGTTTTTTGAGTAAATATCCAGAAGCAGAGTCATGGTATCGTATGGGATTTCTATGTTCAATAACTTGGGAAATCTCTATACTGCTTTCCACGAAGTTTACACCAAATTGCACTCCTACCAACAGTATAAAAGTGTTCCCTTTTTTCCACCTCCTCAACATTTGTTATTTCCAAACTATTGGATAGTTATCAATCTCACAGGTGTGAGGTGATATCTCATTGCCGTTATGATTTGCATTTCCCTAAAAACAAAAGAGGAAGAACATCTTTTCATGTGCCTGTTGGCCAGCTGTATGTCTTCTTTGGAGAAATGTCCCTCCAGTTCTTGAGTAGTAGTCTTTCTTAAAGGCAAGTTACCCTCTGTGGTAGTTTCCTGGGGCTTCTGTAACAAATTATAATAAATTTTGGGGGATATAACAACATGAATTTATTCTGTCATAGTTCTGGCAGCTAGATATATGAAATCAAGGTATTGGTAGAACCATGCTCCCTATGAAGGCTATAAGAGAGTACTTTTTCTTACATCTTCAAGCTAATGGTAGCTTCAGTCATTCTTTGGCTGATAAATCCAATCTCTGCCTCTGTCTTCACACATATCTCCTCTTTTCTCTGTGTGCTCACTTCTCTCTCTTTAGGGACACTTATCAGTGGGCTTAAGATCCACCTGGCTAATCTAAGAGTCTATCATCTTAAGATCCTTAACTTTATTACATCTAAAAATATCCTTTCTCCAAATAAGTTTGCATTATAATATTAAATTAAATTAAATATAACTAAATTAAATGTAGACAGAATCCACATATATTCAGTCTGGTTCTGGGGGTCAGAGCATGCACATATATTTTGAGGGAGCCACCAATTAACCCACTACATCCTCTTCCAGGAATGCTGTTGATCCCTAAATCTGAGTTGAAACATTGCATTTTAGAGTATTGAATGATTTAATCATTACATTTTGAATGTTGCTTGTGTTCTGGATGTAAGTTAGATGGTGCTGGAATTAGATTAATTAGACATGCCTTCTAGATGCTCTTAGTCTGGTACCTCAGACAGGAAAGCAAATAGGTCATTTTAATACAACTTGGAAACAACATTGGAAAAGTCCCACCACTCAAAATTCTATGCCCCATTTCCCTGATAATTCCCATATTCCAAGCTGCATTGCTCTCTTTTTGTTCATATGTCACTGAATCTACTTAGCCAGAAAAATGAAAACTGATAAGGAAGCAAGTGTCCAGGGAAACAAGGGAGATGTCTTCCATGGAGAAATTTCTTTAGGCCACAAATGTCTATCTGAATAATAACAAAAAGGGTAAACATTTGGTAAAAAAAAAAAGTGTCCCGGGAGCATCATGTTTCTAAAGACTAAGCAGAGAGCATGACAGAGTCCAAAACAGTTCACACATGGACAGAAGTGATGACTCCCTGAAAAAGGCTTCTGTATATTTTCGTACAAATCGACAATTTGGATGGATGCCAAGAAGCAAGCTCAGGCTTTCACTTTTGAGTTGTTCAAATATTTTAATTCTTGAGTTGTGCAGTGCTCTCTCTGAGCTCCCATGTGAAACCTGGCATGGGTAGCACTCTTGATAGGAGATGGCCTGGCTTATAGACAGGAAACAGACATGTGCTTTCCTCCAATTCAAAATAGTGTCCTAAGACCTTCTCCTAAATTCCCTAAGATGTGGAGGGACAGGGGGAAAATCTTCAAGAGGCCGCAGATGCCAGGTGGAGAGAAATTAAACAAATGCCCTGATGAATGATTCTAGAAGTTTCTCATCTCACAGCAGTGATTTCTTTCTAGAGTTAAATTTCTTCCACAACTTAGGAAGCAAATTGTGGATGTGTTTATCCTTGAAAGCTGTTATATACAGATAGACAGGAGAGATAATGTACAAATTGGTGGGAATATTGTGATTCAAAAATAAAACTCAATTTTCTTCACCAGAGTGACTCCTTTGCTCTCTATTTTTTTAATGAGTAGTATCTTCTAGTAAAATGACTTTTCTTCTGATTTCTTTCACAGTTGAGACTCGATGAATAAGACATAGATAACAGTGTCTTGTCATTGTCTTTGAAAAAAGAATTATATCCTGGAAGAGTTTCAAAGACATTTGGCAAAGATACATGAACTGTCCCCGCAAAAGTTAAGGACAAATGCAAAATTTTCTAAAAAGTCATGTTTTGGTGACTCCGCCCAGGAAATCTGAGATAAATGGCAGCTAGAAAACACCATGTTCCAGATTCTGATCTTTGTGCTTACGACATACAGTAAGCACATTTTGACAAAGAATAGCAATAATCATCATAATTATTATAATACCCTTGGTATTACAAAGGAGAATACCTGTATACAATTGCTCAAACAACAGAAATATTACCAAGGGTAAGGGCCTGGCTAACTCCCACATTCTTTCAGGTTTCACTTTAGCCAAAAGAGGATCATTTATGTTGACCATTTAGTTGATCATTTAGTTCTTCAAGATCAGAGTGCACCCAGCCAGACAGTGGGTCACATTACGCAAGTGAGCTCCCTACAAAAATTGGTTTCAATCCATTTATCCTTCCTAATTCAGTCTATCAGGAAAAGTAAGAAACTCTATCCTTCCAAGAACAGAGAGAAATGCAGGTGGTGGATTCTGTCTGCAGGTGGTGGATTCTGTCTACAGATGTCATTTAGGAAAATGTCAGCACGATGAACAGTTCATTAGCCTCTAATGTCCAGCCTATAGGCTCCTGGTGTCCCTGACTATATCTACTATGTCCTTCTACTCTGACTCCTTCTTCAGAACATGGACTTCAAAATCTCAGGTCCACCAGCGTACTTCTTGGACATCTCTTCCCTAAGCAAGATGTGAACACAGTCTAAGACAATATGAACAAATTACAAGAAAGCCTGTTGGATCAGTCCATTTTCACCTTACGTTGTAGATCACATGGAAGCCTTCCAATACATGTTCATGTACCAGACCCTGTGAATCTTACCTTACTTACAGAAAGAGCCTTTGTGGATATATTTAAAAATCTAAGAATCCTCCTGGATTAGGCAAGTGGGCCCTAAATCTAATGACAAGTGTCCCTATAAGAGACATAAAGAGAAGATGCATGGAGAAGAAGAGACAGCCATTGAAAGACACAGGCTGGGATTGGAGTAATGTAGCTACAATCAAAGAATGATAAGAGCCTGTAGGACTTGGAAGGGGCATGAGAGGCTTCTTCCCTAGAACCCTCTGATAGAGCATTGGCCTCTGCAACATATTGATTTTGGACTTTTGGCATCCAGAGATATAAGAGAATTCATTTCTGGTGTTTTTTCAGTTACGCGAGTGTGTGGGTTTCTTTGTTTGTTATAGCACCCCTAGGAACATATACACTTGATTTCACTTTCAAGGATAAATTACATTCTCATGATCCAGATGGCCAAGGTCACATTATGTTTAAACTCAAAGATTTGAAATTCACAAAGTCTCACATATTTTCATTTTTTAATTGGTCATATATCTCAGATTAGTCAACAAACACACTTAAAATTGACAAATTTGGTATAGCAAGAAAAAGACAAGCTAAAACACATCACTCAACATATGTTGAAGGATTTACTACAGCACATATGAACATAAACATAATACATTTTTGAAATCTTTGAGATTATCAATAATTTAATCTCTTTTTCTGCAAAAAAAACTCACATTCAAAGGATTGCGCCCCAAGACATAGTGAACCATATGACTCCTCTCCACCAGTCACCCCCACCTGCAGCCCCTACACTTGACCGGGTAAAGCTGATTAAAGCAGGGATCAGGTCTTGACCCAAGATCCTATGGTCTCTCTGAGCACTTGAAATTCAGACTCTTGTCAGGCTATCTGGGAGTTATCTTCCTGCATTTTTACAGCTAGAGAAGGTCACTCTGGAGAAAGAGGAATGGGACAGATTAAAACAAAGATCAGAGACACAAAGAGGGACCTCTGGGGATTTTTTCCTGGCTCCCAAGCTCTTACTACAGTCTCTGAAGGAATCCCAGAGTCCTTGGATTCTATACAACATCCAATACCCTACCTACACCTTCCTTTTGCTTAAACCAGTCTAAGCTGATTTCTGTTGTCAACAACCAGGATAAACTTGATTAAGATCTACATGAGCTCCAACAGCAACAACAAAAAAAGAATGAATGAAGATTCACATTTCACTTAAAGCTAGCCAAAAGATCAAGAAGAGAGATTTACATTTCACAATTGATACATATATGCAAATATGTATGTCTACATGTATATCTTTATCTCTATGTAATATATAAATATTCCTTAGTCAAGCAAAAGTACTTTTGTATCTAACAATTTAAGCACTCCTTAAGCTTTGATCCTTGTTTTAAAAAAAGATTAATGTATTCCACCCATTACTCATTAAATTAGAATTTAATAAGTGTTTATTGCATGCATACTAAAGAGGATGCTGAAAAAAAAAGAAGTCCTTTCTTCTCCTTGAAGTACTTATGATCTAATTAAGGAGATAAAATATACACTGTGACCTAGTGTCCATATTTCTCCTTGTTATAATTACTAGTGGTTTCCAACTTTCATAAATTAAAAATTTATACATACCTCATCCATTGATATATTTTACACTGACATCTCTCAACGTGTTTTTGTATGCCAAATTCAGATCTTTATAAATCAGCTGAAAAAGGAACATTTTGAGCTATTGCATGTGGTAGTGTCAGCCAAGAGTTGAGTTTTGGCAGTTTTCACTTTTATCTGCACAGCAAAGTTTCTGCAATTATTTGAAATTTTTTACTGCATTTTCCCTTATGGTTTTATAAAAATAAGTGGGGAAATGGAAGAATAAAAACAACTAAACATAATACTCGTGAACTTAACACAATCAAGAGAAAGCTGGAAATCAGACAGCCCAGTATGGTTAAGCACTCACCCGACTGAAACTGGTGAAGGAAAATAGAAAAACTAAGAACATTTCATGAAATGTTGCAAATATACCTTCAACAAGTGGATCTAAAAGCAGAGGTCTGATTCCAGATTTTTACAGTCTTTGGGAATAAAATTCTTTCTATGCTTCTGCTTTCACACGACTATGAGATGGAAGTTTTCAGGAAAGAGTGGTAAACAGTCTGCAGACCAGTATTACAGGTGTCAGTAGAATATTCAGTCTATCACTCCTATCTCTTTTATAAGCCCCATGGTAAGGTCAGGAAGACTAAGCTAACTCTCTCTGTTCAAAGCACATTTATTATGCCTTCCTGGATGGCTCTCCAAAGGAAATCTTGGTCTATCCCTGTGTTTCTCAACTATCTGACACAGGACAGCCCCCACTACAGTGATGATCTGGCTGCAAATTTCAAATAGTGCTGCCAAAGTTGTGATAAGCTGATCCCAGACATTATGAAATACAATGAAGAGTTTATTAATTGAAGGTTTGAATCGGGGAACTGTCAGAAAAACTGTTCTGTATAGACTGTCCATTAGTACAGTACTGGATGGGATTTCTATGACAGAAGTCTTTGAATAGGCAGCTGATTTGGCACCTACGTTCTTGGAAGGATTGTGTTCGACCCTGTGACTCTGAAGATTATCTGGAAATGAAGAGAGGCAAACACAGGGTGATTAGAATGCTAACATTGGAGGAACCTTAGAAAGCATTCTGAAACACTTCTGTTCTCTAGCTTATATCTGGCAGATGGGATCAGAGGTACATTCTTCCATGGTTTCTTCATAGAATTAGGTCAGTTTGGTTGACATCCTAGGAATAATTTTGTCTACAGTCAAGACTACCACTAGCCCCTAAACTTTGTTCTTAATTTAGTTAGAAATTATCTTTCTACTTTACAACTCCCTCATTCCAATTAACGAACCTCTCTCTGGATGATGGGTTTCCCACTCTAACTGGTGTGAGCTATGTGACTATGATTTACAATGAAAGTGGGGTAAAAAGGGGACCAACAAGAAGCAGAATTTACTGTGTTCATTTGGAACTTTTTTCCCAGGACTTTGCATACATGACCACTTTTAATCCTTAGAACAGTCCCATGAACTGGGTCCACTGTAGTCCTTGCTTTACAGATGAGAGAGTCAAGGCTTAAAAAAGGTTAAGGGAGATAGTCAAAGTCACAGAGCTCTTAAGTGATTGAGCTGGAGCTGGCATGCAGAGAGTCTGACTCGAGAGTCAGAAGAATAGCTCTAATAGATGCAGAAAAAACAGATGAGACTCCAATACCTCTTTAACACCTGGACGTGTGGATGAAGGAAAGCAGAGAAGGAAAACCAGGCAGGACACACTTTGGAAGACCCTAGGGCTTAGAGAAAGCTCCATATGTGCCCTTGGGGTTCTTCATGCCAGTTTAGCTGCATAAACAGCAGTTCTGAGCCCTTGGACTTGAACTTGGGTTCGAACTGTGGCCTTGCCTTTTACAAGTCTAGCATCCACAGGAGATGCCTTTTTCCTGTTAAGTCTTCTTATGTTCTAGTAAACCAGAACTTATTTTGTGCAAAAGCTGCAGAACTGTGAAGAGGAACAGAAAGCAAGTGTTGTGTTTAAATATGCCAGAGCAATATGCTGACCAGCGAGCTTTGTTTATTAAAATCTTTATGTGGGGTGAAGCTTCATTGAGCTGATGTCAGCTGGTTTGTGGAGAGGCCCTGTTTTCAAGATCGGGCGACTGTTTGTCTTCTTTACTGAGTTGACAAAGGACATTCTGGAGAATACATTATGCCCCAAATATCTGTATTATATAAAATCAACAATGAAGAGTAACAGCTCTAAATGGAGTTAGTGCTTTGAAAGGCTTTTATCTGTCAATAGATTAAACTGCTATTTTTATCAAAAGAAGAAACAAGAGGAAGTGTAAAGCAGAAACGGGCCTGCTCTGTTCTGTTGAGTTATTTTTGCACCCTCGGGAGTGCATAGGGTGGGTTTTTGTTTGGGTTTGCTTTTTTTAAATCACTGTTTAAAAAAAAAAGAAGAAGAAGGAAAAAGTAACACTACTTTGAGATCACTTATCCCAAATCCAAGTTCTCAGGGATGATGTTATTCCCCCTTATTCTTGCCCCCACTGGAATGAAGGTGGCTGAGTAAGATACAATGCTAAGGGGTTTGTCTCTAATGAAGAACTGGGTCCTTTACTTACTTTTCCTATTTAAAAACCCTCAATGTCATGGGCATACCCAGATGTGAAGGGAAGTCAATTTGTCATCATCATCTTCATCAGGATAATAATAATAATAGCCATAGTAAATTGCTCACATATGTCAATCACTTACTCTGGCTAGGTATTTTCCACTCACTGTTTCACTTAATACCTATGAGTTAGGTGTTGTCCTGATCTGCTTTTTATTTTAAATTAACTTTTTATTAAAGTATAACACACAGAAAATTATACAAGCTTTAAGTATGGAACCCAGTGCATTTCACAAACTGAATATACCAAGTAACCACCACTTGGAAAGAGAAACAGAATGCCTCCAGTCCTCTCCGGCTGCCGCCTAGTTAGACACCCTGAAGGGTAACCATTTCCCCAACCTTAACTAACAAAGATCAGTTGCACTAAGCTTTGAACTTGTATTAAATAGCATTATATAATATGTACACTTTCACACCTGGCTTCCTTCCCCATGTTTGTGAGATGTTGTTGTGTGTTTTTGTATTGTGTAATTGCATTGTGTGTACTTGGAGATTTCTTATCGTCACAGCTGCAGAATATTTCATTACATGAATGTAACACAATTTTTCCATTTTAATTTTGGTGGGGTTTATGTTCATTGTAAAAGTTTAAAGTTAGGGTTTAAAGTTAAGAATACGAAAATTCAAAAAGTTCAGAGTGACTTGCCAGAGTTCACAAAGTTAGCAAATGGTGGATCTGGAATTACAACACAGGTTGACCTGACTCCAAAGCCCATGTTACTAAGTACCATGCTGTGTTCCCTTGTAGGAAAGCTCATTTTGCAGGGACTTCTACCTGAGGGACGCAAAGGTCTTTAGTACAAATAATTTGGGAGGCCCACTGGAGAGGATATTTGAATAACATATATGAATCCAATCTAAGTCTATACACTCAAGCACATTGCCTTTAAAAGACAAGGCTCTTTGCTTTGGTTTCCATCTAGAACTTTCTCTCTTTTCTATGACTTTGACTATTCCAAAACCCCACTAGGATCTAGGATCTCGAGCATGAGCAACTGATTGAGTAGCAGAGATTAGACACACACCACCGTACCCAAGACCCAAAGAAGATGTTGAGTGTAAGACACAGGAGGCTTAGAGAAGAAGCAATAGAAAAGGTAAAGACTTCCATGAACACGTAAGCAAAAGAGGTGTGGGCACATAAAAATTTATCACTATGTGCAACATTTGTGTACACTCTAACTCATGTGTTGGCTAACTGACCTCCTCTCTCTAATATTTTCTTACAAGTAGTTTATTATGCTATTGCTGGATTATTCCTATGGAGGACATCAACTGGGCACAGACAGTAAGCTGGTCCACTATGAGGATAATTGCCGCCTAGTTAACATTCATGTTTCTAGTATGAAAAGAAAAGAAAGAATCACTTAATGATAAATGCAATATGAATATTTGCTCTCTTCCTAACAATTTTTTCTCTTCAAATGAAGGGAAATCCAGTGAAAATTTCCGTTCAACCCAGTAAAGAGAGAGCAACAAAGGGACTCTTCTCTTGTCCTTGCTCTGGACCCTTCCCAGCCCTTTTAGTCAGAAGTGACTGCAACTAGAGACACAGGGAGACCAGCTACAGAGGGACCTCAAGGAAGACTTAGAGCGCTATTCTCATTCCTACCTGTCAGTCTAGCTCACCTGTGCTTCTCTGGCAGACAGGAACAGAATTGGTCATGATGCATGTCTACTGGATTATTTGGCCAATTTAAAGCTTATTGTGCAACCAATGCACAAATATCTTGGACCAATGACCTCTGTTTGTTAAGATGACAGAAGGCACTGAATCAGTTAAGACGGGTGCCAGTTGTTTCATTGGTGCCAACACCATTGGGGTTTCTGGGTGCTCTACCCACTTGCTTTGCAGTATCAAGAATTCTTGTCTTTTCTTCCCAGAAAGAAAGAATAGGTGGTTAGCTTTGCCCAGCTACTTGTTTGCTAGGGCTGTTGCAAGTACCAAGACTGAGAGGCTTAAACAACAGAAATGTATTGTCTCACAGTTATGGAGGCTACAAGTAAAACATCCAGGTGTTAACAAGGCTACTTCCTTTTGAGGGCTGTGAGGCAAGGCTTTGTTCCACACTTCTCTCCTTGGCTTGTAGATGACCGTGTCCATGCTCGCACTGTGTCCTTCCTGTGCACATATCTGTGTCCAAATTACTTTAACTTGATTATCTCTATAGAGTCTATCTCCAGATAAGGTCACATTCTGAAGTACTGGATGTTACAATTCAATATATAAATTTTAGGGAGAGGGGCATAAATCAATACATAACTCTGACTCCTACAAGAATTCCTTCTTCTTTTCCCAGTGCAGTTTCTCTTGTGTACGTACACTCTATGCTCTGATAAGTTTACTGATAAGAAAGAGGTGAAAATGACATAACCACAGATCCAATTTCTTCGTGGTCTTCTAGTATCTTGTCACCACAAATAATGACAATTTGAATGCAGGGTCCCCTGTGTTTAAAGGGGTCAGACTAAACTAGTTTAGTCTTTCCCCATCCCCTTTTACATGGTGGTGTCACCACCAGATCTCTCTCAACACCTCATGCAGATTGATGCAAACCTCTCTTAGCTGATACTGCTTCAGCTCCTTTTTCTTTCTAGGAGAGGAGCCTGTTAAAATTGTATTCAATCCATGTCTTCTGATAGATGCTTCTCATTCACATCATCCCAGCAGACAGCTTCTTGTTCCACTTTGTTGTCCATAATTTGATGAAGGAAAAAGAAAGAGCATTTTCTCCTTCAATCTGCAATTCAGTAGCTTACATCCAGCATCAGTCTTAGCTTCCTGGGGTCACGGATTTCTCTTCCAGGTTTCCTCCATTGAAACCACTGCCAGGTGAGAAGAGAGTGATCACACAGATGCAAGACTGTCCTCCTTTTTGGATAAGAACGAAAAGTCCATAAGATTTCACCTACAGCTAATAGTTGATTTTCACTTTCCTGCTTGAAAATTTAATTTTTTAAAAATCCTGCTTGTCTCCAGTCTTATTTTTTCATGGAGTATTTTCTTTCACATTTACTTTTAATTTCAAGAAGCTACCTCATCCCCACAGAATCTTATAAAAATTTCCTCTGTTCACTTTGAAAGCAGAATCAGATTACTGACTTAGATGATGTAAGGAATGACCTATAAAGGTGTTAAAATATATAACACTTGACTTCATTTCTTTCAAAATATAACATTTGAGGAATTTTTTCTGAGATCTCTGAAGCCATGGATAGTTGCATGGATGGATGAATGGACATTAATTAGGACACTTCAAAATCTGCCAAAGTCTTCCCATGGAAATAGCTTGCAGTCTGATAGGAGAAACAGGAAAGCTAGTCCAGTATGAAATATAGAATCATGCTGGCAAGTCTCCTAGGCCAGTCTGACTGGTAACGAAGATTAGCAAGGAAGGGCTACCAGACTGGAGGCCTAAAGCTAGCCAGAGGGATTGCAATAATCCAGAAGCAAGATGAAAGTGCCTGAACTGAACATTGGCAGAGGAGATAGAGAAAAATTAGTCAAATTAGAGAGACTTTAAAAGGAAGGATTTGATAATGACTGTTTGCTTCTTGTAGGTTAGGAAGAACAGACACTAAGGTGATTTGTTTTACAAAGTGAATAACAATACACTCATACATCTGCTTGGTAAATCTCTTTTCACATGTAGCAGACTTGTTTACAGCTGGGTAAATATCTGTTGCACAGCAGCTTTAACTCAACCGAATCTTTTTACACCAATAAATGTCTTCCACTGTCTCATTCAGGCAACCCAGCAGCTATTTAGAATGAAATTCTTCCACCTTCGATCCTTGCAAACAGGAGTCAGAGACTCTTTTGGTCTTCACACAATAATATGATGAAGAGGCTTGCTGAAGGTGAGCAAACACTAATTTGTTTCATGTGAATAAGGCATCATTTATGTAGCAATTTCTGTGTGCTAGATATTGGAGATTTTCCAAAATGAATAACACCCCTGCTCTTGAGTTTACAAGGTAATAGAAAAGACAAAGTGTGACACGTGACATAAAAAAGGCACGGGAGGAATTCCTATGAGCACACAGTGGAGCATGAGTCTGGGGCTGGGATATAGCTAGAAAAGAGTTTTCATGCAGGAGGTAGAAATGGAAAATGAAAGGAAGATTGAGGACAAAAAATAAAATCTTGTGACCTAGTCAGAATATACAGGGTTACTAAGAAGCATGAGGGAGACAATCTGAAGGATTGCAGGACTGTGACCATCAAAGACAAGAAATTGAATCCAATTCACACAATGAGGAGTCATGACGATTGTCAAGTAATGGAGAGAGATGACCAGATATGATTCTGAGTAGCAGCATGTAGACTGGAGGGAAGAAAGATGAGTATCAGGAAGATCAGGTAGTAGACTGATATAACCCAACTAAGATTTGAGAAAGATCTGAACCAAGGCTTTGACAGCGGCAATGAAGTCAAGGCACAGAGTCAAGAGATTTTTCCACAGTAAGATCTAGGAAATTAATGGTCTATGGGAATAACAGCTGTAAAAGTAAAAAGAGAATTTTGGGTTTCTGTCTCAGCCCATTCAAACAGACCTAACAAAATTTCATAGACTAAGTAGCTGGTACCCAGCAGAAATTTCTTTCTCATGATTCTGGAGGATAAGTTCACCCTCAAAGAACCTGCATATTTTGTGTTTGGTAAGAGCTTGTTCATAGAGATCTATCTTCTCATAATGTTGCATGGTATAAGGAAGCAGGGCATTCTCTGGGGTCTCTTTTGTGAGGGCACTAATTCCATTGATGGGGCTCCACCCAAATGACCTCATCACCTCCCAAAGGCTCCACCTCCATATATGATCACACTGGGATTAGTTTTCAACATATACATTTGGGGTTGGGGTAGAGAACCACGAAGAATCAGTCTATAGAGTTTCTAACCTGGTCATGTGTTATTACAAGAAATAGAGAATTCAGGAATGGTTGGTGGGTGGGGGTGGGATGTGCATGGTACAGAGGACTATAATCATTGGAAAGCAGAGTTTGTCTTCTGTTCTGTCTCCACTTCTCAGGACACTGCTACCATGAGTATGAGGAAACTTTCTTTAGCATTTAGCCTTGGGGAAGACAACCCCAAGTGCAGGGTGGTAAGGATCCTACAATTAGAACATAAACAGAGTAAAGAGGAAGGGGAGAGAGATTTGAAGAGTAAAAATCTCTTAACAATTGGGGTAGGGGTGGAATAGAAAATGAAGTGAAAAAAAGAATAATTTACTGTGGATTCTGTGCTTAGATTTCCTTTTTATGGTCTTTAATATATGAATACAGTATTTGAGCTATTTTTAAGTTCCTTTGGAGGCTAGACAGTTTCCTTAAATTGAGTATTCCCTTCCAGACTGGCCAGCATGAGTCTGGTTTCTTTGGGTTACTTTGGGTCAGAGATGCTTTGAGAACGAGCAGTGGACGACTCCTTCAACTGCTGGAAGTGTGCAGAGCACCTAAGGGCTAGTTGCATGTGGGAGATGGGGGATGCTTTTGGAGGAAGAGAGTGGAGAGTAAGTAGACTGGTACAGTATATTTGGTTGTGCCTGTTTAAAGTATACATGATTATGCTAAGTGAAATAAGTCAAAAGAAGAAAGATAGATACCAGATGACCTCACTCATAGGTGGAACTGAATAGACAAAACAAAGGAACAGAAGAAACAAAACCAACCCTTGGACACTTGCAATAGAACTGAGGTTACTAATAGGGCATGGGATGAGGGATGTGGACGGGCGGTGGTGGGGGAGCAAGTGGTGGCGGAGCCCACTGGACAAGTGAAGAACACTTGGTGATGTGGTGGAGGGCATGGTGCATTGATATATATGTATATATGAGGAATGGGGAACCTATACATATAAGCTTATTTTAATATGTAATATTTAAAAATATATATTCTGAAAAATAAAGAGTACATGAGGAATAAGAAGTCAGCAAAGGAAATAGCCAAAGAAGAATCATGACATAGGAGGGAAGAGGAGGGAGGAAAGTGTCACTGAGGTCAAGAGAGAAGGCATTTGGGAAGGAGCACCAGAACCTCAGTACAAAACAGAGATCCCAGGATCTTGCAACTTGGCAGCCAGTGCTAGCCTCTAATCCATCACTACAGAGCAATGGGGACCACACATCCATACTGACGAATGTGTAAATAGGAAATAACAGAAAACAACAGGGATAAACAATGTTTCAGAAACATTTGCTAGTTTAACGAATACAGAGATGTATGCAAAAGTATTTATGAACATGAACTATGTATAATAAAAGCACAATATACATACAATAAAATTTACAAGAACCTGAAAGATCAATACGGCATCTTAGCTAATAAAAAGGTATATTGCAGAAGTATATTTAACAACATCAGTGAATAATCTAAGTGAATAAAACAAGATACACAAGACATATATAATATGTTCTCAGTTGTTATAACAATATATGCATAAAAAGACTGAGATGGCATACGCCAATCTGTTAATAAGCTATCTTTGGTTGATAAATTTATAGGTGAATTTTGTTTTCTTCTTTCTGTTAATTCTGTATTTTTCTAATTTTCTGAGTTCCTTTGGAGATTAGAAAAAATTTCATGTTTTACTCAGGAAAAAAACATAAAGTTCTATTATTATCATTTGGTAGAGATGAAAAAGACAGTTGGACAGTCATTTGATGAACAAGTAGGGTAGAGCATTCTGGGGAAGAGCAAGTCTATCAGGAGTCAGAAATCAAGCAGAAAGGAGAAACATTAAGAGAAGACATAACAAGGAGCAGCAGTGAAGGAATTAGCCTGGGAAAGAAGCAGGCACCCCTTTTCCCTCTAGAAAAAAGGAGAACACAGCTGAGAGGAAATGACAATATGAGTAAATCTAAAAGCTGTGGTTAAGGAAATGGAGAGAGCTGAACTTACTGGCCTCCATTTTCATTGTGAAGTGAGAAGAGCTATCGTCTGTAGAGAGTGAGGGGATTAGGCACAAAATTAGGGTCTAGGGGAGATGAGGGCTGGGAAATACAAAGGCTGGAAATCTGCACTTTGGATGGAGCCCCTTAAAACATAAGGTCAATAACAATAGCTCTGCCTGGTTATCGCCATCCCCTTTCCCTGGGAACAGTGTTCTCCTCCTTCTGGGACCCCTCCGCACTCCACCCTGGTGGATTTAGAGGAGAAACCGTGCTATCACGCCTTCTTGCTTCCCAATACACATCCAGGCACAGGTACCTAGTCCAAGCCAACAAGGTTCTTACCCTGAGACATTTAAAGACACCATCATTTCAGTTTCTTTACAACTGTAATTCAGAGGATCTTGAGATTTAGAGTAGGTAAGAATGAACTAGTTGGGTGGGATTAATGAAATTCAGATCCCAGGCCACTTCTCCAGAGACTGGTTCAGTAAGGCGAGGGTCATTCAAGGCCTGATGTGTTCTCTGCTATTATATATCAACCTTGCTGGGGGCCAGGATGTGTGAGGTGAGGCTGCAGAGAAGGAACACAAAAGAAATTACCTTCTGCCCCTCTGGGTTTTCTTGGACAGATCAATCACATTAACATCAGTCAGATTAGTAGTGGGGAAAATCTAACTACATATAGATGGAGAATCTTTCTAAAGTCAGTGGGGCAAAATGAGGATACATATCCTTAACGAAGGAATGGGAGAGGAGCCTGGGACATCAAGGAGAAAGGAAGGGAACTCACATGATAAGAGGGTGACTCATGATGACCAGATGCTCTTTAATTGCATGTCTACCCTGCCATATAAATGAATTTCTTTAAGAGAAAGGTTATTTCGCGATTTATGATGATACATACCTTAAACCTATATAATGTTACCATGTAATGCTCCTTCAATAAAATTTTAAAAAGTAAAGAAATGAAAGGTTATTTCTGACAATAACCCTAATTCTGGATAAAACACCCAAGTTTTCATTCCTCTAGATAGTTAGAAGAGTGGGAAAAGTTTATTGTAAGACTGCAGGAACTTGATTGATTTCAGCTTAAAATAATCTACATGCCAAAGTAACACATCTCAGGAAGACCCATCCTGAACATCTTGGGAGACTGATCCTTCAGCAGCAAGAGAGGAAACAATGCAAAAGAAGAGATGAAAAAGTGCTGGCTGCATTCAGGGCCATCATCTAGCTATAATCCTAACCTTGGGTCTACATCCAGACCCTTAGAACAAAGTCCCCTCTCTGTGTAATCAATCACCTGCAACCATTCCGAACCAACTTCAGAATTTGCAGGCAACTTTTTCCGTTTTTGCACTTGTATGTGCATAAAAAAAAAAAAATGTGTACCAGAAGAAAAAGCAATCTTTATGCTGCTGATGAGAAAAAGAAGAAAGAGAAAGAAAGATGATCATATGTACAAGTAGTTACCATGGTTCCTTTCATCTGGGGGTGTTGTACTGGACATGAACCTTGGCCCACAAAGACCTCCCGCAGGCTCTCCTGTTGAGGGACAGAAACTTTGTCTTGGTAAATTCTAGAGGTCTCTTTTCCCTGGGTAGTTGGCAGTTATGTGGAGCAATGTCTTATAAGGGGTCTGCCACCCAACCAAGATGCCATCTGACTGTGCTGGTGTCCATTGGCTGCAGGTCTTCTGAGACATCCCTTGCCACTGCCCACACTGTGGCATTTCCCAGTCCACAGAAGAATAAAGGGCAGAGGGTCACCTTGGTCTGGCTCTCGCCTCACTGGGGCAGGGGAGACGTTGCAATGTCTGCTGAAGTCATCAACCTGGTCTCACACTGCAGCCCACCTCTGGAAGCAGAAGACAGTGTGTTTCCTTCCACAGGATCATTGCTAACCTGCCATCTCTTCTTCTGTCTCCAGGGATGCCACATCTAGAGTTGGGAGTAATGATTGGAGTAGGAAACCAGCCTTACCGCTTTCCCCTAAGGAAAAACCTAATGGTCATTTGAAAGGGGTCCCCTAAGCCACTTCCTCTTCATCCTACCACCTTCTTCCACCCAGGCAATTGGCAATAGAGGGCATGGCCACTTTCTGAAGGGAAGGACTGGCAAAGAGAAAATGATGGGCCTTGGGAAGAAGGAGGAAAACCTCACTTGCTCTGCCTGCCTGCACACTGGAAGTACATTATGCATTCTTAATTCAGTTGGACATTTTTCACCTTTCCTCCTTGTATCCAGAGCTTCTCCAATCTCTGCCTTCTAGATAGGACATACCAGTTTCCTCAAGTCCCAAATTTGAGTGGCTGTCACTTCCTATGAAGCCAACCTCTGAGTTTGCAGAAAGGAACATGTCAGTCCTGCAAAGTAATGATATATGCCAAAGGTACTGCAGAGGCTCTTCATTAACTGGAGAGCCAATAAATTTATGAAAAGTATGAATCAGCTAACCCATTACTTAGAACGATTAATAACTAATTAACACAAGGACAGGGATGACCCTTCTATTAATCTCCACACAGTCCTGGGTGCCCGCTTGCAGACATGGGATCCAGGGTAGACAATGGAACATGATCATGTTCACTGTCTCCTGGGGGTTCCTGTCAGATCCTGAGGGGCAAAGCTGATGGCATAGACCAAGGGAACCTTCTCTTAATATTGGGACTGCCTCTGAAGACCCATCCATTTTTTAAAACATTTTACTGTGGAAATTGTCAAGCATGTGCAAGTTAGACAATAGTACAATAACCTTGAAAGATCCATCATCCATCTTCAAGAACTGTGTGATCTATGTGGCTCCTTTCTGGATTATTTTAAAGAAAATCCCAGATATTATATTATTTCATCTATACCTATTCAGCAAGTCTCTAAAAAAAAAAAAAAAAAAAAAGGACTTTTAAAAAATCAAATCCACAAGACCATCACACATCTTAAAATTAACACTAATTCCACAGGACCATTATATTTCCTCATGAATCTTATCATGTTTAAGTTTGTTTAAATTGTGATCTAAATAAATTTCAGACAGTGCAACTAGTTGATACTCTCCTGATTACAATGCCATTTTAATCTATAGGTTCCCCTCTATCATTGTTCATTCTTTGCCATTTTTTTGTTAAAGAAATTATATCATTTGTTCTTAGCATTTCAAAATGTCTGGATTTTGCTGATTGCATCTCTATAACGTGGGCTAATGTGCATATGTGCACAAGTGTATCTTGTATTTCTGTGGAAGTCAGATATAAAGGTTTAGTTGAGATCACTTTGTGTTTGCTTGTTTTGGCAAAAGACCTTCAAAGGTGGCAGTGTGTATATCTCTCTCAGGAGATAAAGTCTAGTGGTCTCTCTTGTTGTGATGTTAGTTATCGGTAATTTTTGCTTAATGTAGTGGTTCTCAGTCAGGGCCACTTTGCCTTTCCAGAGAATATTCAGCAATTCTAGTGACAGTATCAGTTGTCAGAGCTGGGGGAAGGGCTGCTACCAAAATCTCTGGGTACATTCTATGCTGCTCCAGTGCATAGCACAGCCCCTGCCATAAAGTATAAGCCGGCTCCAAATGTCAATAGTACAAAGTTGGGAAAAACTGGCCTACATACAGTTATTCATTTGGGGTTATACAATGAAATTCCATTGCCCATTTTGCATTTTTTAGTGAAATACTTGTAGGAAGACAAATTCCTCATCAACTATCTGGTTTCCTTGAGGTAAAATTCATACAGTAAATGTAAGTAAAATGCTTGATGCTTTAATTTGCCAGTTTTCAAAATGATGAGGTTGTTTCCTAGACTCCTCCAGAGAAGACAATGAGACTTTTTCTTAAAAGAATCACGTATGTCAATGGTCTTAACACTTTTGTTAAAGCAAGTTGAATAAGCTTTAGAGATGTGCTGTACCTACTGTACTTATAGTCAACATCATATATTTGTACACTTAACATTTTGTTGAAAGCGTAGATCTTAGGTTAGGTATTTTTTACCACAATAAAAAGAAAAAAGAAAAGTTTGCTTTTGTGCATGTTAAAAGTAAACAAATCATTCACTAACTTGACGGTTAGGGTATTAGATGTTCCCTAACAATGACAGATTATTTACTTACTGATGCCTAACTTGTCCCGTTTGGGGACAGCAGGAGTTTATTCAAGTTAGTTACTGATTCTTTTTGTCATACACTGATAGTTGTTAAAAGTTTGTTAGCAGTTTGGGATGACACAAAACACTGGAGCCATTGTGCATATTTACTTTCCTGGACTGAAATCAGCCACTTCTCCAAGGAAGACCCAGTTCCTTTCCAGGGCATTTGTTGATCACCATCTGCATCTAGGGGGGAACCCAGACATTTTCAACATGAACAGCCCCCAGACCACTATAGTTTTTTCTAAGGATGGAATTTTTGAGCTATTTTTTTTCACACAGAAAAAAATAGACTCAAGAGAGTGGTTTTACCCCAACTCGAATATAAGGCAAATGGAAACTTGGGGAAACTGGTCATAGACCCACCCTCATATCCAGATTCTCTCTTTCATTTAGTCAGTAGTCTTGGGAATGGAATTGACTGTCTTGAAAGCCCACTAACAAATACAAAACAACAAATTAGACTGGATCTTAGGTGCCAAGAAGGCTTGGAAATGCCAGTGCTGTTCTGAGGCCCTAGGCCTCTGATCTCTCCAAGGCAGAACTTCCCAGGCCCTTCTCCTTGGCAGTGGCCCCACTTAGATGAGACAAGTGCCAGAGGTAGGAGTGGTGGCAGACACCAGGTTGACGATCAAGAGTAAACTCTACCAAAGTTTAAGGAGATGGGAGGATATTACTAATCAGATATGTAGTTCATATTTAGAAAAATGAAGCGATGATGAGATAGTATGCACAATTTACCACATAAACCTAGACTGCATGGCTGAAGATATTTCAGCTTGCTGCAGCTCTCTCTTTAGATCTGGGGTGCAGAGTCCCAGTCCTCTGGTACTGGGGTAACTTGGGGAAAGTGTGAGCATTTTTGGTAATTATATTCTGTTCCAATAAAGGGGGTCACTTCCTTAATTATAAATTGAGGCAGCTTTAATTATACTGGAAAGTCAGATCATCAGTCATTTGTTTATAGTCAAAATTATTTTATGTAGGGAATTACCATCGCCTAATTTCTACATTCTTAAAGAGTTTAATGCATGGGAGCTACTTATCTAGAGTTTACCCTGGAGCAGGTCAGATTGAGAACAGCTTTTAATTCTCCTTGAACAAGGTATGATATATATATGAATGACTGTGGAAATACATGTGCTGTCTGTCCCCAAAAAAAGTGCCTGACTTTTTTTTTTTAGCCCTGCAGCCACCTCCTAGTGAGCTCAATAAAAAACTCCACTACCCGAGTGATGAAATCAGATTAGCATGCTCCAGCTCTGATGTTCTGTGCTGAGGGAATTGGAAGGAGCTGATAGTGCTGGAGTTGGGCTATTTTGCATTTCTCAGTGACATCCTCTAATGAGCTGACAACGCAGAACACCAGGCTGCTGTCTTGGAGAAACGAAAACAATACAGTGGTCATTTCACATCCCATCATCCTAATGACAACCCATGAGCTGCCTTCTCCTTGCCTTTGATGAAAATCCACGGGACCTGCAGGAGGCATTGAGAGCAAGTGTCCTGATAGGAAATTAGACCAAAGAGGGCCTCAGGGAGGGAAGGAGGAAGCGTCCTAAGGGAAAACTGTTAAGAAAGTCAGGGAGGTCAAGGGCTCCTAGCCTGAAGTTCCTTTAAACTTGCCTTCTTGGGAATCAGCATTAATGCCTAATTCACTTTCTCCAACAGAGCCAATGAATGATTTCACCAAAGAGATCAAGTTCTATTTTGTGGCTCACTCACCACGACAGTGAAAATTACAGGAGTGATGCTTCCCAGGAATTCACCTGGGATGCACCAAGACAGTGGGCAAGTTGTTAAAACGTATCCTCCTATTGGCTGAAAAAACCATCACTCCCTAAGCCCTTCTCCCTACCTACTGCCTCAGCAGCCCCTCCCTACCTGTCTCCTCAATCCCCGCCCACCCTTACAGCTCAGCAACTTCACTACATGGGCAAGGCCCAGTACATGAGATGCTGGCCAGCACCCTGGGTCTACATTTGGATTGGTCAATGTCCAGGCCAGATCCAGCATGAAATAGTTTTCCTATTCAATTAGACATGCCCGTTATATCGCCCTGCTCTGCTGAGCCTTCTCAAACCCTGCCAGCAACCCGCAGGGCCAGGTCACTCCTCGCTCTCTGCCTTCTGGGCCCATTGCCTGCACAGTGCCCTCCACTGGCTCCCCTGCAAGAAGAGAAGAAGGGAAAAGCTGCAATCATTCTGATTCTCAGAGGGTTAGACAACCTTCACTTGCTTGGCAGGGTTATCATCAGGATATTTTTACTGCCCTTTTCTTGTCACCAACCCTCTTTAAGCATCCTAAATTAATAATGATGAAGCGCTTTAAGCCCTATCTTCAGCGTTTGTTTTTGAATGACTACTGCTCTCTGGGGCCCTTTCTCTCCCCCTTTGGTAGTCCTTTACCAGTTTCTCCTTCATTTGTATCCATTCTCAGATATCCACAATGATAAGCACAGATAAGTTCATTGGCAGAAAAAAATAGAAGGAAGCACATTTAAAAAAAAGAAAGGAATAGCTCTTTAGGTATTTCTGAGTCAAGCATTTGAGTCAGAAACAATATGACATTTCATGAGCTATTTCCCCAGGGAAAGGACCTAGAGGAGGAAGAGGATGGACTATGCCAAGAGGACCACAATTAAGTTTCAGCTGACAGGAAAGGGAGAACAAGAGGGTGAGAGTGGAATGCTTTCCAAGACTAACACTTGAACTGGAACTTGCCCTGTGTTGGTTTAATCACCTCTCCCTTTTCTTCAGTGAGAAAGAAAGGACTACAAGGTTGAGCAGAGCTGTTCCTCCTCCATCCCATTTTCCTTGTGTTTCTGCAGCATTAGACTTTTCTTATTCCAGGGAGGAAACTACCCAGAGGTTGCATTCTGAAGGACTTTGGATTGCCACCAGGTACAGAGTCTCACTATGTAGAATTAGCCTTGGGAAAACCAGAGATTTCAGCTGTCAAATTCTTACCCAAGGAAAAGGCCACCTGCTAATGTAGAAATGCAGAAGCTTCCAGTAAGTGTGGGTGTACTTAAGAACCCCTTTCCTCTCTGCTACAAGGATTCGCTTCTCCAATTCAATACAACAGAAGGGAGAGGTGTTAAGTCCTTCCTCTGTGTCAGAAACTATGCAAAGTTCAGTGGATTCTAGAATAACAGAAAACCTTCTCTCAAAGAAGTGCTCATTGTTTGGCCTTAGGATGTTAAAATTAGCTCATCTGAAAATAGTGACAATAATAACTGTCTTCATGACAGACACCATGATATGTGTTCATCAAATCTCACTCACTCTGGGCATTTTCCAGCATGGCCTCCAGTGCCCACATGAATGAGCTAATGGAACATAGACAGGAGTTGAACCACCTTCCAGACATGGTCTCTGAAACCTCTCCCACAGTCTGCCATGCACTCTCTTCCTCCCACTGACACAAACACTCAGCAGAGGAATTGGAGTTATTTGATAGAAGGATTCTAGATCCTAAGAGATGACAAAGAACAGAGCCTCCAGCCCTGAATGCCTGTGCATGCACACACATGTACACATGTGTGTGATCAAGCTCAGGATGTAACTGTGAGGACCTACATAGAACCCAGGGCCTTAATCCTGCTCGAATGGTTGCACCTGCACCTCAGACACACACACACACACACACACACACACACACACACACACACACACACACACCCTGCTTTCCT
>RJWH01000861.1:9719-208240 GCA_004363575.1 Solenodon paradoxus
AAAAAAAAAAAAAAAAAAAAAAAAAAAAAAAAAAAAAAAAAAAAAAAAAAAAAAAAAAAAAAAAAAAAAAAAAAAAAAAAAAAAAAAAAAAAAAAAGGGGAAAAACTATAAACCAATATATCTGATGAACATAAATGCAAAAATTTTCAACAAAATATTAGCAAACTGAATTCAACAATATATTAAGCATATAATACACTAGGACCAAGTGGAATTTTTTCCAGGGATACAAGGATGGTTCAACATATGTAAACAAATTAATGCAATACATAATAACAAAAGGAATGTTAAAATCATATGATCCTATTAATATATGCAGAGAAGGTATGTGATAAGATTTATCACACATTTGTGATTAAAAACTCTCAGCAAAATAGGGATAGGATAAACATACCTTAACATAATAAAATCCATATTACTTAGATACACTGCTAATATCATACTCAATGTGAAAAACTGAAAAGTTTTTCCTTTAAGATCAGGAATAAGGTCGGTCGCTCACTCCCACCACTTCTATTTAATTGAGCATTTTGGTCTTAGCAAGAGCAATTAAACAAGAAATAAAAGGAATCATACTGGAGAAAAAGAAATGAAACCATCCCTATGAGCAAATGACAAGATAATATACATAGAGACCACTGAAGTTTCCACTAAAACAACCATTAGAAACAATAAATGAGTACAGAAGTGTGGCAGACTACAAAATCAATTATATTTTTATACAAAAACAATGAGCTGAAGAAAAAGACAATTAGGAAAACAATTCTGTTCATGGTTACATCAAAAAAGAATCAAGCACCTAGGAATAGATTTAACAAAGGAGGTGAGAGACTCGTACAATTAAAATTATAAGATACTGTTAAAAGAAATGAAAGAAGACACAAAGAGATAGAATGATATTCCATATTCATGGATGGGAATATGAATATTGTTAAAATGACCATCTAAGCAGTATAGAAATTCAATACCATGCCTATTAAAATTTCAATGGCATTTTAAAGAAAACAGAACATATAAAACTAAACTATGTATAGACCCACAAAAGGATTCAAATAGCTAAAGCAATTTTGAGGAAAATGGGTATCACACTACCCAACATCAAACTATAGTACAAAGCCACAGTAATTAAGTAAGCAAAGCACTAGAATAAAATTAGATATATGGATCAATGGAATAGACTCAAGAGTCCAGAACTGATATAATATATTAACAGTTTATCTATGACAAAGGTGTCATAACTATACAATGGAGAAAGAAAAATTTCTTCAACAAATCATATTGGGAAAGTTGAAGAGCCACATACAAGAGAATGAAACTAGATCACTCTCTAACTCATAAAAGTAAATTCCAAATGGATTAAAGACTTGGGGGTAAGACCTAAAACCATAAAATATGTAGAAGAAAACATAGGTAATATGCTCCATGACATAAGTTTTAGAGACGTATTTGTGGAATGACCCAATGGAAAAAATAAATTAATGGGACTACATTAAATTAAAAAGCTTCTGTACAGTGAGAAAAAAAATTAGCAGAACAAAAATACAGTCTACAGTGGGAGAAGGTATTTACATAATGAATTTGACAAGGGGTTCATGTCCATGGATATAAAGAACTCATACAACTCAACAACAAAAAAGCAAACAGCCCAATCAAAAAATGAATAGAAGGCATGAAAAGAAACTTCTCCAATGAAGACATACAGATGGCCAGCAGGCATATGAAAAAAATACTCATCATCACTTACCAGCAAAATGCAGATCAAAATCACAATGAGATATCATCTCATACCTGTGAGAATAACTTGTATCAGAGAGACTAGTAATGCTAGTGTTGGAGAGGGTATAGATATAAAGATACTATCATATATTATTGATGGGAATGTAAATTGTTACAATGATTTTGGAAAATAATATGGAATTTCCTCAAAAAACTAAAAAATCGAACTACCTTATGATACAGTAATCCACTTCTGGATATCTATCTGAATACTATGGAAATTTTAATTGAAAGACATGCACTCCAGTGTTCATTACAGCATTTTTTTACAATAGTTAAGACATGGAAATGACCTTAGTGCCAACTGATAGATGAATAAAAATGTGATTTATATACACAATGGAATATATTCAGCAATAAGAAAAGATGAAGTTTCATTTACAGTCATTTACAGCAAAATGGAAGGAACTAAAGAGAATCTTGCTAAGTGAAATACGTCAGAGGAAGAAGGACAAATAGTGGATGATTTCACCTGCATGTGGAATATTAAGGAAACAAAGTAAATGAATAGATAAAACAAAATAAAAAGAACTCAAAGGACTTTGACAGCAGGTTACAAGAGTAAAAGAGGGTGGGGTGGGGAATACAGATGGAAGGGATCCAATGAATATTAGTGGATTTTTATTACTTATTGGTTATTACTTATTGTCATTGTTTACTACTCTTCTACCCATTTTTATTTTTAAAAAAATTACAAGTGCATATGACAATTCTCTATGTACAAACTTACCTATATAGTAAGCTTTCCAAAAAATGTATGCTGCGTATGCTCTTACAGAGTATGGATTAGGTCAGTCACTTCCAAAGGAGCCAAGGCCACATATCCCTGGGTTCCAGTCCCAGGGGAGGGTGTGGGATGGGAAGGGGACGGGGAGCAGCAAACAGTATGAACAACTACATAAGAATAAAAATGTTTTAAAAATGTTTCTTCCTCCTCTCTTTCTTCCTGCCTGCCTACTTGCCTTCATTCCTGCCTGCGCCTTTCCTTAAAAAAAAAAAAGTATGATGATACTCATTAATATCAGGATGGATATTTACTTCTAGATAAGGAAAAAAATGAAGAGATAAAGATCGGAACTTAAATGGTAACCATTGCTTTTAATTTCTAAATATTTTTAAGTGACGGGGAGATCTCTAAAACAAAGTTCATTTGTATTATATTTGGGTAGTGAATATACAGAAGTCTGTTCCGTGTTTTGTGTTATGCATGTGTTTGATGTTTCATAATTTACAATTTATAACCTTAGAGTACAATATTAATTTTCATGAAGATTTTTTTTGTTACTCAGTAAAACTCCAATCTCACCTCTCTTGGAAGTCTCTCTGACTAGCATTTATTCATCTTTGTATCCTATTCAAAGCTTACCGCCAGAGTGAGTACATTAGAATATGCTGAATAAATACTCAATAAAGTAATGAAATCAGATTGCATATTCTATAATTGCTGATGTGTGATGTGGTTGCAATAAAAAAGAGGGGAAAAATGATTACAAAGAAAGGTGTCGTCAAGGGTCAATACACCTGTAAAATACAATTTGTTTATCAGATCCTCGGGAACCAAGCTCTCCGTCTGTCTTAGACTGCTCAGGCTGACATAACAAAGTCCCAGAGGCGAGGTGCCTTGAACAACAGACATGGTTTCTCACAGGGTGGGAGGCTGGAAAGTTCCAGATCCAGGTGTGGGCTGTTGGAGGCCTTGGCAGAGCTCTCTTCTTGCTGCTTTCTCGTTGTGTCTTCATGTGGCAGAAAGGAGCTCTGGTGTCTACTTCTCTTCTGATAAGTGACACAGATCCCATCATGAGAGCCCAGGCTTCATGACCTCATTTAACCCTCATTACCTCCCAAAGGCTCTGTCTCCAAATACCATCACATTATTGGTTGGGACTTTTAACATATGAATGGACAGGGGTGCAAATATTCAGTTCATAGCATCAGCACAAACTTAATACTCTACCTCTGAGCATTGTCGCAAAGTCAGCAGGCAGGGCATGGCTCTGGAGACTGCTGCGCCTGCTCAGACTCATGTCTGGGTGAAGCAGAGAGAGGACAACAGTGGCAGACACCTGTGACCTTTTTCTTAGCAGCACATTTCTATAATCTCTTCACATGCCTGAGTGCCACAGGAAATAAATGAGTTCTAATATTTCGTATTTCTCATCAACTTGCCATTGACTGCTCTCAAGTCTAGATGATGGATTATAGAATTTTGCAATCAATTATAGAATTTCATAATTAATTACACAGCCCGTAAATGGTCGACATCTTCTTCATGCAAAGTCATTTCAATGTTTAATTATTGAAAAATTCTAGTAAAGTGAGGAAAGAATGAGTTGACACATTCTTTTCCTATGTTAAAAAAAAAGTTGACCACAAGCATGAACTGTTAAGAGTGAGATTTTCGATAAATTTTTGAAAAATCAATTTAATAGCATTATTATAATTACAAATCTAAATTACCGTTTCTACATAAATCTTGGCTATGTTAACAGAACTAAGCAGTTGGCTATTGACAGACCTAAGGTTTAAAGCATGCATAATTATTTATTATCTTGGAAATTATATTGATTTGTTACTGTGCTGATGGACATTATCAACCATATAAGAAAGGAGATTTGGTTAATTTATTTAAGATTTCATAGAAGGCAGTCCTTTTTTGTGATAGCTAAGCAAAAGATATTTTTTAATCATGAAATTAAAAACTGTACAATTAACATGGATGGAACTAGAGGGGCTTATGCTAAGTGAAATAAGTCAAAAAAAGAAAGACATACCCGATGACCTCACTCATAGGTGGAATGTGAATAGACAAAACAAAGGAAAAGACAAAACAAAACCAACCCTTGGACACTTACAATAGAACTGAAGTTACCAGTAGGTAATGGTGGGGGTGGGGGGAGGGCAAATGGTGGTGGAGCCCACTGGACAATGGTGAAGAACACTTGGTTATTTAGTGGAGGGCATGGTATGTTGACATATATCTAAGGAATGGGGAACCTGTACATATGAGGTTATTTTAACATGTGGAATAATTACTACAATAAAATATATGTATATACACATAAATTGTACAATATTCTCATTCAGAACTTCAAGATCCTAAGCATATGAGACAAATTTCTAAGCCTCCCATTGTTAAAAGAAGCTTTCAGAAACAAACCAGCCCACCTTCAATTTACTCAGTTCCCTTAAACCTTAGGATTCAGACCAATGACTCCTTAGTTTTTTTAGCAACAGGCTGATATCTCTTGCCATTACTCTCTAAAGTCCTATCATTTCTACTGCTAACAGACCATGGCAATTTCTCCTGACTGAAGATCCACTCTCATAAAACCAGGTGATAATTACACAAGGGCTCATTAACAAAAGGGTCACTGTCAAGGTGAACACTTACATAATTAATATCTGGAGTTGCTTTTTTCTCCAGGTGATGAATATTTTTCTCCATAACTCATCAAAGCTCATTTTGCTTAAATAAAGATGGTGTTGTAATGGTCATTGCAAACTGACTCAAAACTTAGCCAATGGAAAATGCACTGAACTAATAGAAAATCAAGCTGAGTGTGGAACATGACTACCCAACTTGTTTCATTCTGCTCCAAGGCTGCCTCGAGTCTGCTCCCCACAACTTTGCGTCCTCTAGAGGTCAACTGGACCGTGAACCACTCTTCTGCCTAGTCTTACTACTGCAAAGCACACAGCAGACTGTGTGCAGGTACACACACATTCATTCATCCGACAAGCCTTTGTCTTCAGCCAACTGTCGGGGCTCCGCAGGATTCAGAAAATAAAACACAGTCACTTTGCGCCCCTTTGTGTGATGTCTGAAATAAATATCCAGCAAATCACAAATGAAGTACAAAGACCGATAAATATTTGAAAAAATGGTCACACCCATCGGCAGTCAAAGAAATAGAAAATAAAGATGATAATGAGGAACAATTTGTCACCTCTTAAATTAGAAAATGTTTTCAAACATTTTAATGTCCTGTAACAAGCCCTTAATAGCAAAAAAAGGGATTTTTTTTTTTGAGAAACGAGATTCAATACAGCCCATCTGGCTGACCTACTCCAATTCTGCTGTCTTGCTACCCTTGGCAGGACCTGGGTTTCTGTATTGGTGGCTGATGAAGTTCTGTCCATGAGACATAAGGGCAAACCTCCCGTGGAAAGCAGTTCATGGGAAGGTTTTCCTCTTTCTAAGAGACCCTAGATGAACTCTCTCTTCTCTCTCTCTCTCTCTTCTTGTCTTTGGATCTTGTTTGCATACACATTACTCAGCAACTCTATGCCTACATCTTTATCCTAAAGAAATAATCACAGAGTCATGGAAAGATTTGCATCCAATGTCATTCAGCACAGATTTATCCACCACAGTGAAAAATTAGTCATAAATATCCAACAATTAATTTGGTTATATAAATTATGGTCCATCTGTAAGCTATACATATTCATTAAATACACTGTAGGCGTACCCTGGTGAAGCAGCAGTTAGGGCAATCACCTCCAAACGAGCAAGCCACATATCCTGGGTTTGAAGCCCCAGGGGGAAAACAACCAGTGTGAACAACTAAATAAAAATAAAATAAAGATGTTTCTTCTCTCTTCCTGCCTGCCTGCCTACTCACTTTCATTCCTGCTTGCAGCTTTCTGTTAGAAAAAAATTACATTGTAGGCACACCCAGTTGGAGTAGTGATTAGATCCACCACCTCCCACTGAGAGCAGTCCACATACATCCCAAGACCTGGGTTCAGATCCTTGGGTGGGAAGAACGATGAAGATGAAAAACTAAATGAAAATAAGTAAATGCTTCCTCCTCTCTCATCCTGCCTGCTTGCCTAATCGCCTTCATTCTTGCTTGCTATTTTCCTTAAAAAAAAAAAAAAAAATACATATATATATAAAATAAAGTATTATAGATGACAAGGAAATTCTTCATATTTTTATGTGGGAAAAGAAATTACAAAAATAAAAAAGTTTTGGAAATGACATGCATTAATATGTGCAACATATATATAAAAGGATATATATGTGTGTGTACATATATTCTTTGTGGATTGTGGGATAATGGAAATTTTTCTTTTTCCTTTCGGTGCGTATTTGAAGTTTCCAAAAGTTTGTAGCGTAAGCATTTTTGAACTTTACAATTTGAAAGTAAAATGTTATATTAAAAAGGCAAAGCCTATTTATATATTTTGACACAGCACAAAGGAGAGGGGCCTAGTCCTACATGTAGGTGTGCCAGTTCTGAAAGTGTGCAGAAGCTAATCCTGAATCAGCTGGGACTGTTTGCTGGTGAGAGGCAAACTTCCTCCCTGGCAGAGGGGAAAGCATGTGTGGAGAACTGACGCTTCAGAGGGCATGGTGCTTTCAGAGAAATACTCGTGGCTTCACCTGGTTAGAAAACAGTGGACAGAGTGCTGGAGAGGACCCACCAGAAGACCTAGCTAGAGACAGTTGCTCACAAAGGGCCTTCATGCCATGTTCAGCATCTTAACTTTATCTTTTAGGCGGTGGGATGTGATAATGACATGCGGAATTGTTTACATGGAAAACTAGACATTTCTGTGACCACATTTTTGTTCTGTGCTTTTGGGAGAGTCCAATTCTGATCCATGTCAACCATCCCAGGGTCACTTTATAGACTTTCCTGCATCATACTTGAAATACCAAGGCACAATGAAGATGGCCCCCACCCCTCACCTACTACTCACCTCTCACTACTGCAGAATTTAGCAAGGCCCCCATCTCTGGCGTGGCCCAGACACAACACACAACTAACAGTGCCTCACATCACTGGATGGGCAATATTGTTGCATTAAACCTATATGATTTGAGGGCAGTTGGGAAAGTTTCCTCAGCCTGGAGAGTAAATCATTACCTGGTGACTGAAAAGTTAAGCGTCATCCTCACAGATTCACTCTTTTGAGAGATCTCAGAAGACAAGTGTGTCTCCACTCTCCCCATGTTCCTTTTTAAAGTGTTAATGGAAGGCATGAAGCACTGTGGCAAATGTGTTTTGAGTTGACCACTAAGCATCACTTTTCTGGAAATGAGCCCTCCTCCTTATCCTCCTGAACATCACAAGCGGATTGCTTCAGAGATGGGCACCCAATGCCAGTGGGACTTATGCCAGTTCTCTCAAAGTAATTTGAAATATGAAATACATATTTTTAGTTCAATTCGACTGCTCTCTTGAATGGAAGAGAGGTTGATGTGGTTGCGTGGCTTGTGGCCATTTCGCACCATGATGGCTAAGAAGGCAAAGAAAGCTGATGTGCAACAAGAGAAAGAAATGATTCAGGGAAAAAGAAGAGGCAGGCTCAAGATATGATATTTAGGCTCAACTAACTACTCTAAGAAACAATCCCAAATCTCATAGCTTAACACAAATGTAATTCTTGCTCATGCAAAGCCTTGCTTGCTTTACCCTCCTCCCTACTTCTCTCTAGCTGGTGACTTGGGGATCCAAGGACCTTTCATTTCATCTCATGTCTCCACAATTTTGTGTTTTCATGATCTCTCTGGCATCATCCCAACTGGTAGATGAGGGTAAGAGAAGGAACATGAAAAATTATTACGAGGTATTTTGTGACCAGATCTAGAAGAGGCATAAATTACCTCCTTCTACAATCCTTTGGCCAGAACTCAGTCACATCATAAGTCCCACCTAGATGCAAGGAGAGCCAGGAAATAAAACATCACTTTGTATCCAAAGGAGAGAAGAATACTAGTGTTGGTAAACAGTGAAAAGATCTGCACTGTGTAAGGAAATTTAGTCTCGGTTTCCCACAGCCCCTCAATCTTGCTGTTTGAGACTTGGCTGGTCAAATGCAATATTTCTACTCAAGCCAGCTCAGGAAGGTTTTCAGTCTTTCCAATAAAGGTCTAACAAATAACCAAAACACTTTCCAGATTATAAAGCACTTTGACCACCCACAATCTCATTTAATTTTTATAGCAAGTCCCTGAGATAGACTGTATTATCGTCATTCTCATTTTGTTGAAGAAACAGAATCTCAGAGAAATCACATACATTGCCCAAGAGCCATGGCCATGAGTAGCGGCAGGGCTGGAATTAAATATTTCAGACTCCGAACATGAGTTCTTCCCACTACAGCGTGTGTAAGAATCTCCGAAGGAGGAAAGTACACTCCTAACTCCCTAATGTGAGTGGTTTTAGCAGATTAGTTGCCCTCTGGATAAAGAATGAATGAGACGGTAGGAAGCCACCCGCTCTTGGGAGGAAGGGTAAATGGGAATGAGATGAAGGGTACAGAGAGGCACACCACCTTCCCCAGCTTCTTCCCGATTCCAGGGTCTGCTTGGAATTGCAAGAATAAATCTGATCCAAGTCGAAAGGGCAGGATCCTTGCTCCACAGAGCCCTGCATTTTCTGTTTGACATTGGAACACACTCTAAACTGTGACACAGAAAACTTGTAGAAAGCCATGAAGGGAAAGCAAGACAGATGGCAAAGACCTTGAGTCTTGGCACCACGACGAAAGGCACTGACAGGTTCTCCTAGCCTGGGTGAAAAGAACTAGCATGGAGGAGAGCCATCAAGGCACTTTTATGTGCAATAAATGATGAGATAACTCTGGGACGACAGCAAAGAGCTGCTGCGTTCCCTCCGAGCTGACAGCTGCCGCCTCTACTGGGCTTTTCTGCTGCCAATGCCTTTGAGGCCCAGTCTAACAGAATTGATGATCAAGGCTCTCCAGGGTGGCAGAGAGGCCTTTGCCAAAGGGAAGGTCTTTGAAGACTGTTGGAAAGAGAGAGGGAAAAGTACCAGGTAGGAACAACCTTGACCGAAAAAATAAATAAATAAATAAATAAAAGACAACGGAAAGTGCTCAGAACAAACTGGTAAGAGGATGTGGAAATAATGATTCCCATATCTTTGTAGAGCTTTTCACTGGTTCCAGACAAAAAGAGAAAAAGGACAATGTGGCAGGCTTTTCTTTTTAAATACCTTCCACTTAAAGGATTGCCATTTATTATAAGATGAGTTCCTTGCTTGCTTTGATGTTAGAATATTCTTTTAAGAAATATTATAGAAATTAGGTCTTTGTGGGAGGGAAGTACAGAATGATAGGTAGATAGGAGATAGACAGATGGTAGATAGATACTCTTGGCAAAATTAAAATGCAGGCAACACTATTTCATATTGGCTTTTTTGTTTTCATTTTCATTCGTCCATTTTTTGGGAGGGAAGTACAGAATGATAGGTAGATAGGAGATAGACAGATGGTAGATAGATACTCTTGGCAAAATTAAAATGCAGGCAACACTATTTCATATTGGCTTTTTTGTTTTCATTTTCATTCGTCCATAAAAATGGAAAGTCTGGTACACACTCAAAAGTTTGAAACTCTTTAAGAATGATTCACAAAGAAATAACACAAAAATTTAGAAAACACCCACACATATCTAGAGGGTAAATCACACACATTTCAAGGACAAATCAACGCTTAGAAGTAGAACAAAGTGAGGAAAGTGAGAACAGCACACAAAAAAGAACTTTCCCATTTCTATCAGCCTTGGGAATCTGAACTCACTGTGTCTCAAAAAGGCATCTGAAAATGAAATGGAAGACACAACCATCCCTCACAATTATCTCCAAGATGGAAAATAACTGGCATGAAGGGCTCTTAACTGGTTTAAAAATGGATTACAAATACTAACCAGGAGCTAGCCAACTGCACAGATTTTGACACCAGAATGTGCTATGGTACTGAGAAAAAGCTAACAATAGCTGCTGTTTTGCAAAAGTGCAAAAGAAATAAGGGTTTGAAAGAACCAAATGAGCAAATAATTAAAACTCACTGTGAAATTCCTAGAATAGAAGTTATAAATGCTTCTATACAAAGGGCACTACCTCTAGCCGCCACCTGCTTATACTGTAGGCCTAAGGCATGTAATGAAACAAGACATTTCAGGAGAGGAAGAGACAGGTTAAAGTACAGAGCCCTGGGGTGAAAGGTTTGGGGACTGATCTAGATTTTCAGATGCCCGTGTACCAGTTTACTTACTGACTGTATTCTTGACTTAAAAATAACTTAAATATAGTTGCAAAATAGGTAGAAAAAGAAATGTAAATGAAATGTACAGACATTCCTATTCTCTGAAAACGAAAGAATTCATCCTCGTCCCATACTTTTAGCTTTTCGATGGAAGGGACAATGACCTAGGGTGTTTGGGGGAGACAGCGAACACTTATTAAGGTCCTAGTCTGAACCAGGCACAGAGCTTGAAAGTCTACATATTATCTCTATAAGTTATCCCATGTGCTTCTAACAACGCATTCTGAGATCAATGTGGCCCCATTTTCCAGATGAGAACACTGAGGCTCAAGCACAGTCGGATGCTTCCCCAGAGGCCAATAGCTGAGCGTCAAAATCCAGCGTGTGTTTTCCCACTAATGCCAATGTTCCCTTACTCTCTCCACCTGGAGGCAAAATGCTTAACTTCAGAAACAAGAGAATAACAACCCCTTCACTCAGAATCTCTCCTCACGCTCATGCCCCCTTCATCACCAAGGTGTATGCTTTGGCTGCCTGGATCTGCCTTACCGAGTGCCGAACCCTCTTATTAGCTTACATTAAAATGAATTTATTTATCCTTTCTTGGTAAACCCAGAAAACCATTTCTGTGTGCTGGGCTAGAAGAGAATTTATCTGATCAAATAATACATTGTTACCTACTAATGGAAGAGAACAAAAGAACCATGCCCTGCTGGTGAGAGATAATGGCCCTGTCTGTATTGGAAACCAATTACTGATTCTCCCCGTGGGAATGTCAAGTCTGCTAAGAGGACAGCTCAGCAGAAATCGGTTGTAGTAAACACCAGTTCAAAAATATGATCACTAAAATATACGTAGATGGGGTATATATACCCTTGTGGTTCAGGCAGCTAAGACAGCTGGGGCAGAGAACCATGCAGAATCCAAGGACCTAGGCTCCTGACTGGAAAACCAGGGCATGAAATAAATATAAATAAAAATTTAAATAAGTAAATAAATAAAGCTCCTTCTGTCCTCCTTTAAAGTGTTTCTTCTTCTCCCTTCTTTTCTTCCTCTCTTTAAAAAAGTCACAAAGATATGGAAAAAAGACCAATTCCCTATGATGGCTTGAAAAACGTCCCTTTCACCCAAAATCTTTGTCTGCCCAAAACCTGTGAACTTAACTCTATTTGGAAGTAGGGTCTTGGCGAAATGAATTCATGAATTCACGCTGCACTAGGTGGGTCCTGATTCAATGCCTGGTGTTCCTATAAGAAGGAAACTTGGACACTGACACTCAGAGGGACGGTGGCCTTGAGATGATGGCGGTGGAGGCTGGAAGGACGCATCTATGAGCCGGGGATTGTAAGGAACCAGCAGAAGCTAGAAAGAGGAATGGAAAGATTCTTCCCTAGAGCCTTGATTTCAGAGCTCTAACCTCCAGAACTGTGAGAGAATAAGTTTCTGTTGTTTCAAGCACCCTATTTTTAGTACTTTGCTATGTCCCTGGGAAATGAATACCCTTAACATGGCTTTTGGTTATTGTAAAAGCGCTAATACTGTGCAAATTCATGGCTAATGAAATTCCAAATACCCAAGACCTTTCATCCTAACCAAAACCCCACGGGATTGGTGCAAGAGGCAATGGAACAAAACGACGCTGTCTGGAGAGTGTCAGGCCCTGGCAAGAGATGGCAAGGTCTGGTAAGGTCTGTGGGCGCGCCACGGAAAGGTCTCACTAAGCGGAATCTTGAAGGAGGCAAGGAAGGGAGGCTGTAAGCAGAAGAGGCCTCCAGACAGAGAAGCAAAACTCAAAAGCACACAGACTCTGGACGGCAGTGTGTCCGGTGCTTGGAGGAGCAGGAAGGGGCCCAGAGGCTGGAGCGGGTGAGCAGAGGAGAGGCGCTCAGAGCAGTCATGGGCCAGGTCCCCAGCAGGTGTGACTCTGTGACCCCACTGAACACTGTGGGAAACTCCTGGGGAGGAGGCCAGTTGTGGGAGGAGGGCAATCTGAGAGGGGAAGGTCTGGATTCTGGTCAGGGATTGTTTGAGAACTGTATTCTCCCTCTCACACAACACCCTGGGTGGATTTTTGTCAACCTGATGTCTCTAGCGAAACAGAAACACAGTGGCACTTGTCCCTAGTGCCAGGGCTGACCTGGTCACACATCGGCAAGGGACTCTGGAGCCGGTGGGCAAGAAGGAAAAGAGAAACAGTTGCTAGAGTGTAAGGCAGAGATGACACAGGCTCCCTAAGGCAAACCGCAACCTGCTCCATGCGTGTGACGTGACAGCAGGAGACAGCGACCAGAGAGGGAGGGGGCGGTGTGGAGAGCCCTCCCTCCTGGGGGAGTGCCCCACCCCTCCCAGGACCTGAACCCACCACAATTTCAAGGCCTGACAGCACCCCAGAACACGGTGCCACGTACTGACGCTGGGGCTCCCCAGGGGAAAAGCAACTCAGAGAAGGGCATTGCTGTAAAAGAAAGACAGCAAAATGAATTTATGGCGTCAGGAAAGAACATGCTAAATAAGTCAAGAAATTCTCTAACAAATGAGAGATAATATTGGTATAACATGAAATCAGAACTAACAGAATAAAGAACCAAGTGGAAAACTTGGTTAAAAACTTGGTTAAGATGGTTGAAGCAAATAATCCAATACATGAAAATAAAAACTCAAGAAACCCTTCCTCCCTCCCTCCCTGCCTCCCTTCCTCCCTTCCCTCCCTCCCTCCCTCCCAACCTCCTCCACTCCCTCTGGACAAGTAATCCGGCTGTTCTGAGGGAGACAGGCCCTGGGTCCTCTGGCCCTACATCCTTCCTGTGTTTATGGCGGAAAACATGAGGAATGTGGAGTGGACATCAGCCTCTTCAGGGACCACTGCTTCAACAGTCTTAAGTCTTATGTCTGGGACCATGGCCCTGAGAAGGCCACATGTGGTAGGACAAGCTACTCACTGAAGTTATCACTGCAGTGGACACAATCCGTGAACCTATTTCGGCTGTTCCAGGAACCACACACAGAGATAAGACTAGCAGCCCTCAAAGGACAATGGGTCAGCTGGTGTCTTGAATTTGGACATCCCAGTCTCAAAACTATGAGAAGTGAGTTTCTGTGGTATTTAAGTGACCCAGTCTACAGTATTCTGTCATAGCAGCCTGAGTGGACCAATACAAAGCAGTCTCTATCTCTCTCTTCCCTCTCTCTCTTTCTGTGTGTGTGTTTAAAAAATATATATCGTTCATTAAAGAAAAGAAAAAAGAAACATGCTGGAGAGCAAATTGCTGATCTGGGAGATCAAGTTTGAACAGCTCTGCCAAATCATACCCAGGAGGGATAAAGTGATGGAAAATGGATAAGAAAAGTGAAGAGATAAGGAAGGTGGGCATAGAACTGTCACCTTGCCTATAAAGAGTTTCAGAAAAAGTAAGAACAAACAGAGGGAAGGAAATGTTTGAAGAGATGACAGAAAGCAGAATTTACCAGATTAAGGAAGTTATTTTCATCTTGACAGTCTTTGCAGACTGTCAAACAAACAAGATTAAGGGGAGAAGCAACACCTAGATTTACGACATGGAAATTTATAACCAGCTCAAGTATCTTTTCTAAGTAAATGTGCAAGAAAACAGAAAAGACTCAGAATGGTTATCACAGGACGACTCATTTTGAAAAAAAAAACTCTTGAAGAGAAATAAATGCAAGATGCTACAAGATAGAAAGAAAGTAAATTACTTAAAAATATTTGTTTGCATGTAAAATGGAACTCAAGACCAAAAACACAGGAGGTAAAGAGGGACATTATGCATTAGAAGAAAGGGAACAAGCTCAACAAAACCAGGGACTGTGAACCTCTCTCCTCTAAATAAAACAATGGTGGAACTATGGGGAGAAATACAGGTACAATTGCTGTTGAATATTTTCTATATCCTTGTCAGAGAGTTTCATATTAAACAGACCAAGAACAAAACAAAGCACATAATGCCTGGATTAAAAACAACTCATGAGTGCATGGAAAAAACAAGTAATAAACATCAAAATGAAACAATCAAAGAATAAATATTATTTCCAAGCAACATAGACTACTCAAAAAATTTAATCACAAAGGCGACTTTAATAAATTACAGTGAACAGCTTACCAATCATCTTCCAATAAAATCAGAAATCAATAGAAAGAGAAAGATCGTAGGATTTCACTCACGTGTGTATATACAGAAACCAAACAAACTAATGAACTATACAGAACAAAACCAAGCTTGTAAATTATCTGTCCAAATTAGGGAAAGGGGCGGGAAAGTGGCCAAATGAAATAAAAGGGGTCAATTATATGGTGAGGGATGGAATGAGACGGTTAGTGGTCGACTTAATAAAGTCCATACAGACGTTGATTTACATTGATGCGTACTTGAAACTTTAACGTTAAAAAGCAAAGTGTCTTCAATGAAAAATTTTAATTAAAAAAGAAATCAATAAAAAAGCGTATTTTAAATTATTCTTTCTGTCTGGAAACTAAAATATATTCTGCTAACATTAACTCTTGGGTTAAAGCAGAAATTATAAGGAGTATTAACAAATGCTTACAATTGGAAAACACATGAAAGCAATTGTGGAACACAGCTTTAGTAGTACCAAGAAGGGTACTGCTTTTTTGTATAGCTGTAAACATATTTCTTAGAAAACCAGAAATCAAAAGAAAATAAGCTCAACGCTTAATGTGTTAAATTTGGGGAAAGTTGCATAAATCCTGTGAAATACAAGGGCAAGAAACAGCTAAGTTTGGGACAGAACTAAAACAGAGAGAAGATGGATAAAATAGCAACAGATTATTTGAAAAGATAAGCAAAATAGGCAGAACTCTAGCAAGACTGACTAAGAATGATCTGTGGGATATCACACTGAATGTGCACATTTGAAGCGCACGAAATAACACATATTTTATAAGAATGCATGTATTATTCTGAGACTCACATAAAACCCATTTAAGTGGGCATCTATCGAACATACAAAATGAGAGTGGGATTAGTGAAGAAAGTAATATATATATAAATATATAATAAATATATAAATATTTATATATAAAATACATAAAGAGATGGACTTCACAAAGGAGAATGGTGACAAAGTCCCTTGGCATCATATACAAGGCACAAAGGAAGGAGCATCTGGCAATTTGTATGGGCACAATTTGCGGGGAGAGTGTGGCGGGGAACCAATAAAGCTAAATCCTTCTTCACTCAATACAGTCACATTTTTTCAGGTAGATTGAAAAGATTGGTGTTAAAAATGCAAACAACAGCTAAATAAATATATAATTATCTTGATTTGGGGAAGGTTATTTTAAGCATAAACTCAGCAAAATAAACAACAAAAGAAAAAAATGGATGCTTTGACTTCATTAAAATAAAGCCTTTAAAAATATTTTTTTGTCTATCAAAGAGTCATTAAAAAATTAGACACAAAAACTAGATAGGAAAGAATATTTTTAGCAAAAACTATGAAGAAAAAGTCACTACATATTAAACATGTATGCAAAAAAAATAAGAAAAGACAAAAACAGAACTTATTGCAAGTTGGGTAAAAACATTTCAACAATTCACAAAGAAAATACAATTGACTAATAAACATGAACAAATATGTGAGATCTGTAGATATAAAAATGCAAATTAAAATGGAAAACTTTCATTTACCAAATTAGCAAACGAGCATTCTCATACACTCCTCTTGGGAATATAAACTGGGCCTACTTTCTGGAAAGCAATTTCACATTACATATCGAGACCTCTACATTTTCATAAATTTTGACTTACTCATTGCCCCTCTAAGCATCTCTCTTTGGGAAAAAAAACCTACACATTCATCAAAATGGAAATGCTAAATCTGGGACATTGTACTGTGACATTAAAGTTTCATTAGAACAGTCTCTGGGCTAGTTACAAAGTAGGGACTCAAGTACTATTTGTTAAATGACTCTGGAATTCTATGTGGCAGTTCAAAAAACAATGATTTTAAATTATGAATGGGAAGATCCCCTAGACATATTGTTACGTGAAGAACCCAAGGTAAAACCAGGACATACAGTGTGACCCCACTGATGTAAAACTAAAACCAGCACAATATTTATTTGTCTCTCTCTCCATTGGCAAATATATGACAAAGATCTCACATCAAGTCAGTAAGAATGACTGTGCTTGGGAATGAGATGGGGGTGGCAAGGGAGAGCATGTTGAAAGGTAAAAAGTTTTGTGTTCTCTGTTTAGATATAACAGCATTCTCAGAACACTTTTGCACTTTAAAAAAATAAGGTTTCCTAAAGGTTGTATTTCAAAGATGTACATGGTAACATTACTTGTAATCATGAAAAGTTGAAAATAACGCCTTCAGAGAATAATTACATGAATGATGGCTGTGAAATACCATGTATATGTCATAAGCTGTGGTTTTAAAGAGCCAATAGGACATGATACTTTAAGTGAAAACAACAAAGATTCAGTGCAAAAACTAGAGACCCACCTTACAAGAAATGCCAAAGAAGGTTGTTGAAGGTGAAAAGCAAGAAACCCTAGAGAATACAATAGTCCAGCCTTATCTGTGGTTGCTTCCCATGATTTCAAGGACTCACAGTTAACTGTGGTCTGAACCTATTACAATTAGCTATTTTGAGAGAAAGATTACATTCACTTAACTTTTTTATAGTATATTGTTATAATTATTCTATTTGATTATCAACTACTATTAATCCCTTTTGTGACTAATTCATAAATTAAATTTTATCATAGCTATGTGTGTATAGGAAAAGACATACATACATGTATATGGAGTTTGGTGCTATGATTGGCTCCAGTTATCCCACTGAGGATCTTGGAATACTTCTTTCATGGATAAAGGGGAATCACTAATTTCACACACACACACACACGCACACGCAGACACACAAACATTAGAAAGGCAATGATAAAAAAGAGGATAAATGAAAAGCATATTTCTTCTCTTATTTACAAAGTAATTAAATAAAACTACATCTATTTAATAGTAATGTGTGCTTCAACACAGACAAGCATAACATATAGACAATAACAACAGAAAGGAGGTATACAGAAGTAAGGAAAAGACACCAGATAGCAACTCTAATCTACAGGAAAAAAATGAAGAAAACTGGAAAAGGTAAACAAGAAGATTAATACAACAAACTCTATAAGTATATACTTGGTTTCCTATCATCTCTAAATTTTTAGAAAAGACAAAATTATAAAATATATATGCATATAATATCTATATGTGGTACAAACTGAACAATACATTACTATTATTTTATATAATTGTATGTCTTTGAAAGAAGTTCAGAGAAGGAAAAGCAAGTATATATTTATAAATATATAATGCGAAATACATATTATATATATATATATATAAATAACATGCAATAGCACAAAAAAGAGGGAAGAGGGAATAGAGCTATGCAGTAGTTTCTATATCTCACTGTAATTGAGCTATTATAAATCTGAAGTCTATTCTGATGAACTAGGATATAAATGGTAAGACCTAGAGAATTAACAAAAAATACTAAAAAAATCAGAATAATTACTTAACACAAAAAGAAATTAGCAAAGAAGATTAGAGGAGTAAAAAAAGACATGCGACAGAAAAAAAAGGTAAAATGACAGACATGAATCAATTATTTCAATAATAACAGTAAGTGTGAATGGATTAAGCAATCCAATCCAAAGGATGAGACTGTCAGGTAGTATTTTTTTTTTTCAATCCAAATATACGAACGAATTTTAGGGAAATGATTCAAATACAGGAGGAATTTTAAGAAAATTCACAAATACGTGGAAATTAAACAACACATTTCTGAATAACAAATAACAAGCCTTCAAGTATGATCCTGAAATTAAAACCAGACACGGATGTTATAACAAAAGAAAGCCACAGACCAGTATCTCTATGAATATAGATACAAAATTCCTCGATGAAATATCAGTATACCAAATCCAGGAAGGTGTCAAAAGGATTACATATCATGAATAGTTGAACATTATCTGCAAATCGAGTGATGTAATACTCAATATCAGTTTTAAAAATGATAAAACCACATAATGATCTCACACAGGAAAACATTTGCAACATCCAACACCCCTTCACTAAAACAAACAACAAAAAGCAAAACACCAAAAGCTGGAGCAAAAAGGAACTTTCTCAATCTGATAAAAGAAAAAGCATCTATCAAAATTCAGTACTGCAGTGAATCAGGTGATTGGGCAAGAAATGAAATAAAAGTCATTCAATTGGAAAAAGGAAGAAGTAAAACTATCCCTATTTGCAGATGACACAATCTTTTATATAGAAAATCACTAAGAAATTCACTAAAAACTATTAGAACTAAAAAGGAAGTTCAGCAAGATTGCAGGATTCAAGACCAATACTTAAAAGTCGATTGTATTTCTACACACTTGCATTGAGCAATTTGAAAATGAAATTAAGAAAACACTTCTGATTTACAATAGCATCCAAAGGAATTTAACACTTAGGAATAAATTCAACAAATATACTGAAAATTAAAAATATTGTTGAAAGAGAGCAAAGATATAAGTAAATTAAAAGCCATCCCATGCTCATTCATTGAAAGACAATATTGTTGGGATGATAATGCTTCTCTAATTGATCCAGATTCAGAGCAATCCATCTTGAAATTCTAGCTGGTCTCATCGCAGAAATTGAAAAACAATCCTAAAAATAGTCAAAACAATCTTGGAATAGAAAAATAAAGTTGGAAAACTCATTTCCCAATTATAAAACTTAGTACAAAGCCACAGTAAGCAAACAATGTATTACTGGCATAAGGACAGACACAGAGAGCAACAGAATAGAATTGAGAATAAATCCTCATATTTATAATTAATTAACTTCTAATAAGGAAAAATGATACTATGATACAAACGATACTCTGACCACTGAGCGTCCACAAGAATGAAAGAGGACCTCTAACACCATCTGCAAAAATTAACTGAAAATTGATAAAAAATCTCTTAAATGTGTGAGTTAAAACTACAAAACTTTTAGAAGAAAATAGAATTGAAATCACTGTGATCTTGGGTTAAGCAATGGTTGTTTACACGTGGCAACAAAAAAAAACAGATAAATTGGACTTCACCAAAATTATGAATTTGTGCTTCAAAGAACATTATCAAAAAAGTGGAAAGACCAACCCACAGAATGGGAGAAAATATCTGCAACTTATGAAGCTGAAAAGGAATTGCATCTGAAATGCATGAAGAACTTTTACAATTCAATAATAAAAAGACAAAAAAATTGCAAATAGGCCAAGAATTTGCATAGGTGTTTCTCCAAATAAGATAAACATGAAAAGATGTTCAACCTTTGCTAGTCATCAAGGAAATGCAAATCAAAACCACAATGAGATATCACTTCAAACTCATGAACACAGCCATAACCCAAAAGGCAGATAATAATAAACGTGGGTGGGGATGTAGAGAATTTGGAGCCCTGATACACTGTTGATGAAAATGTAAAATGGCACAACTTCTTTGGGGGAAAAAGCCTAGAAGTTCCTAACAAAACTAAACATAAAGTTACTATATGACCCAATAATTCTACTCCTGGGTAGGTATTTAAGAGACGTGAAAATGTAGATGTCTATGCAAAAAAGATGTACACAAATGTTCACGGCAGCATTATTCATGAGAGTCAAAAAGTAGAAACAGCCCCCAAATGTCCATCAGCTGATGAACAGATAAACAAAATGGGGTGTACCCATGTAGCAGATTATTTGGTCATAAAAAGGAATGAAGTACTAATGTATAACATGCATGAATATTGAAAATTAACTGAAAGAAGTCAGACACAAAAACTATGATTCTATTTTTCTTCAATGCCCAGAATAGGCAAATCTATGGAGGCAGAGTATAAATAAATAATTGCCCAGGGATGGCTCAAAATATAAGCGAGACTGATTTTAAGGTTAAGAGAATGAGCCTTGTAATAGAAGTGCAAGCAAGGTCTACAGTGATGAATCAATATCTCCAGTGCTAGTTAGAAAGGTGGGAAAGCTTATTTTAAAAAAATGTTTGAGGTGGGTGTTGAAAGATAAGTGGGAGCTCTCCAGGTAAATAAGGTGGAGAAGAGCATTCTAGGAAGAGAACAGAATGTTCAGAAACCTGCTCATGTATAAAGAATGGCCTGCTTAATAAATGTGTGTTTAGTAGGTACGTGTGGATTGTAGGGTGTGTTGGGAGCTTGTGGTAGGGTGGAGGAAGGGTAACGTGAGAAGGCTGGAGAGGTTTGTCTTAGTACTCAGGACTAGTATAGTCTGCAAAAGTATGTCAAGGGGTACGTTATTAAGACAAAATGGCAGCTGTGGGATAAACAAAAAGAGGCTCATTTTACTTTAAATACTCCCGAGGAAGGCCTAAGCAATGATCTCAAGCTGAAACGAGCCAAGATTTTGGCAGAAAAGACTAACAGCCTGGCTAAGTATTCACTGTGGTGTCTGCCCTAGGTTCTCCCTCACTTCTGTGGTCGATTTCATTAGCACTTCTCTTGGTCACTGAGCACCCTGTATTTTCAGAGGTTTTTAAAAATAATAAAACAGAATTGTGCCGTTGCCACTGAAAGCCTCCTTATGGAATTATTTCAGAAAAAGAGTTTTAACACTAGAACAGTTGTAGGCAGCAAAGCCACTGATCCAATGGGCAACAGTAAGGAAATGAACTTTTTTTTTTATCACGGAAGTCTTAAGTGTTATAGGGCTGAATTCTGAATTTGACAGTCTTGGGTAAACCTGGGCCTTGGTTAAAGATGAAATACTCAAACTTTTATTTCAACTGAATGCACTAGAGAATTGGAATACAAGTGAAGACATGTACTGAGAAAGTGGAGACTCATTAAGGGCTGAGTAAATAGACACTTTTTTTTTTTTAGCATCCAGTTTTGTAAGTGTGTATGAATGTGTGTGACACACAACCAAAAATAAAAAAATAAACTGGGAAGGACACATGAGTCACTGAAAATGTCTAAAATTATTTGGCCAGATAGTAAGTGAATGATTCAACCTGGGAAATAACCAGTAAGCAAATGCAAACAGTGAAGGGATCTGAATGAGACAGAAGAAGTGGGGAAAGTGGAACCTTCACTTGGTGCAGAGAGTTTTAAAAAGATTATCATAGGGGATTAGTGCAGGTTGGGTTCTTACCTGTTGGCTCTAAAGGTAGCTAGTAAGATATATTTGAAAAAGAGCAGGCTGTCGAACTAAGAAGACTCTTTCCACCAAGAAATCTCTCGCTGGGGCTTGTTTTGGGGTTTTATCATTAGTATGAAGTCAGAAACAATGATAGCAATTCTACTTGCTACAGCTTTCTCCTTCTTGGCTTATGGAATGATCCACAGGCCTGGGTAAAAAGTTCCAACAGTCTGATGCCTGCAGCATTCTCATGCTCCACTCTGTTCTCTTACAAAACCACACCCTCCAGCGCCGTTGAGTAATGAGCTGCCAGAGGGTCACATCCATTTCCCTGCACGACATCTTAAATGGCATTCACATGTGGACCTGGAGACACCAGACATATTGCCTGGCATTAGTGATTATCTGGACAGGAGTAAACACCCCAACTGAAATTCGCTCTAAACAACAAAGGCATTATGTAACTTCGGTCCTATGTAGATTTCTTTCTAAAGAACACGAAGTAAAAAAAAAAAATTAATTGCCTAAATTAATCTGGCCTCAAACCTCCCAGAAGACAGAAAATTAGTAGCCACCACTCGATGAATGCTTACCACGTGACAGGCATTCTTCTAAATTTTATTATCTGTACCTCTTTGCATAAATTATTCTCTGCGCTTCAGTTTATCTGTACAATGGGGAAGACACTGGCTTCCTCAAAATCACAAGTAGAGGTGAGGCAGGTTAGCCAATCAACCTGCTGCTGAAAGAGTTAAATACGTGACAAGCAACTCTTCCTGACAACCAGTCTCCACCAGATGGAACCAACCCGGTGCCTGAAATGCCTGCGAACTGACCTCCAGAGACCTCAAACCTCATTATTTGCCCACCACCTCGTTCATTAATTAGCATACCAGAAAGACAGCCCCTTTAAGGATCAAGACATTTCTGAGGAAAACCATGTGCAGATGTAAATGCATGGTCTTTAAGAAGCAAAGCCCTCCCCTTCATCAAGAAAATCCCACCCTCTAAGCAATGGCTCCCCAGTTCCACAGAAACACCAGTCACTAGACTGTGCAAACCTCTCTCTTGGAGCATGTCCACATGCACTTGTCCTGTGTGTACTTTCCTTGCCTTACCAATAAATCTTGTCTTAGAAGCTAACTTTTCTCCAACTCCTCCTGGAATTCCTTCTCCACGAAGTCAAGAGCCCAGTTGAGGCGCACCTTCCCCTCTGCCGCCATTTTTCCTGAAGTCGCCAAAGTTGAGCCACAGTATAGGATCCTGGAGCCTTGACCAGGCAACTCCCAGTGTGCTGACTTACCCAGCGGCTCACCAAGACAGCTTTCACAGATTTAGTTCATGTGCCGTTTCGGTAACTCGGGCACTGGAGTCAGACAGACCTGGGCGTAAGTGCCTGTGCGATCACTGGGTGTTCCTGACATTCCTGACGTTCTTGGTGACCCACTCATTAAGCTTGCCCCTTCCCTTCTGGAGGAGGACCTGCCTTCCCACAGAGAGCAGCAGAATGTGAGGAGATATGCTTTCCGAGGCCCCGTGGCTCCTAGAATATGAGCACAGGACCCCATCTTAGTCACTTGTGAGCTCAGAGGGAAATCAGCTGGGGAGCCTGGGATTGGGGTGGGGATTCTGCTACAAAAGAAAGAGACCACAGGAAGTGTTATTATCAGGGGTCACATACACACACACATACACACACACACACACACACACACACACACACACACACAGCCATATCTGGCGATATTCCAATTAGTCCCAATTTCAACTCTAAAAATTATGTCCTATTCTGGACAGGTGTGTGTCTGCACATGATATGTCTTTTGGAGGCATTTGGTAGGAATGAGGGGAGCATCAGAGCTGACATGCTGAAGACATCAGAGAGAAACGGCAGAAAACACCAGCAGTGGAAGAGCAGCAGCCCCTACCACTTTATTGCCACTGTATTAATCCTGGAATGATTGCCCCTTGGACTTCTTAATGGAGCTGGTGAATCCTTACTTGAAACAACTACAATTTGGGTTGTCTAGCAGCCAAATCCTGAAATCACCCCACAGTTCATTCCTCATTTAAAGACAGTGGCAGAGTTCAGCTCCTGCTGGCTACTGCCAGATAAAGATTTTCTCAAAAAGAGCCAGGAATCCAGATTTTTACATAAAAATCATCTGAAATCTCTAGATTTCAAAAATGTTAGCTCAGATTAAATAGTGCAGACAAAACAAAACACATCTGAAGACCAAATTCAGCCCATAGGCTGACAACTTTCAACCCCTAATCTACCTCCTAGAGTTAGAGAACGAATGAGTTTAAGATGAGTAATAATATTAGACAGCAGCATTATGTGTGCCAATCTAGTCTTCAGAGTAACCAGGTCTTGCAACCACAACCTTATAGGGAGATGCAATTATTTTTTTCACTTTACAGATAAAGTAAGGAAAAGAGAAGTGAAGTAATTTGCTTTGGTTACACCATCATCATGAAATAAATGGAGCAAGGATTTGAATCTAGATCCAGGTAATCTGGCTCCAGATTTCACTACTCTTCATGCACTATGCTTCTAATACCCACACTACAATCTCTGACCCAAAATACATACTATTTTCAAATTTCCCTCCTATGATTTATGGCAATTTCAGGGGTAGATTTGGAAATTTTTAGATGCTTATACAAGACAGATTGGTAGTTTAAGTACTAATGAAAGTTGTCATTGCAATTGGTTCCTTAGCAGCTGCCACGATGTCCAGACAGGTGATCGGACTTATAATAAATGAAATCGATGCAGTCTTGGCTGATAATAACAGCTGGGGTCTGTACCTTGATTGGCCAACCAGGCTGCACTGAAAATAATGAAATATTACATCTTCAGAAGAGGCTGATACCTCCACAGGACTGCCACACTATCCCCAGGGCTACTGGATAGTTGGCCTGAATGGATGGATGGGCAGATAAATGATGAATGGATGGGTGGATGGATGGTAGATGGGTAGACAGATGGAGGGATGATGGATTGGCTACTCAAAGGTAGGAGACATTGTTATTTTGACTTATTCATGTTGGCACATCCAAAGAATTGACTATTAGACCAACATTAAAAACATTGCTTACAAAGACTTGCAAACAAAAGCATCTTATGATCCCATCTTAAATGAGAATGGGATATAAGTTGTTTATGCAGTATATGTAAATGAATCATGTAAATGATTTTTCAATTAAACAACAAAAAACATTGAAAAATGAGTCAGATACCAGATGGATTAGACACCAGGCAAAAGTGGGAGATAATTGCCAAAGTAGTGGGTGGCTTGAACTAGACAGACAGCTGGCCATAGATGTGGAAAGATGTGAATCGATTTGAGTTCTATTTACTCAATGATACTGAGGTAACAAAAGACTTCAGTTTTTCCCAGCCAGTGTCCTAGGTCCCTGGACGATAGTGAGCACGCTACACTTTTTAGCTTATATTTTTGTTTTGATGATTATATATTTCAAACTTAATATGAACATATTCTGGATCATTTGTATGCCCACCTTGTAAGAGAATATACTTACTACATAATTTCAGTGGCTCCCATATCTCATTTCTAAGACATCCATGGTTCCAAATGATTGCTTACGATGCCAGCATTTAACATAATATAATGCTTTTGTTGAAATATAACACACATACAGAAAAGCGTATTGCTCCTAAGAGTAGCTCATTAAATGTTCACATATAACCAGCGCAGAGTTTAAGAACCCAACACTCCACGAAACTCTCTCATGCCCTCTCCAAGTCACTCCCCACCCGCCCCTAAAGGTAACCCTTATCCTGATTTCTAACACCATAATTTAGTCTTGCTTGGTTTGAAACTGTACATGAATGCAGAGAAGAGAGTTATGTGAGATGAAGTCAACCTCTAAAAACCCCATGCTAGTGTGTGAACATTGTGGGATCGCCGCCAGGGACAGACCCTCAGCTTCAGTTAGTGCTTTCTATACCTGGTGACGAAGATCTGATCTCAGAGACTGGAAACCAAATGATCCCCAAATCAGGAAACCCTCTCATTAGCCTATCACAGTGATACCATTGCCTGCCTGGATCCCCATCAATGGGTATGTTCCCCACATAGTCACATCAGCAGTGCTGAGTGAGCCGAATGTTTATATATTAGAGCTGTGGCTGTTCTCTAGCATATTTTCCCACAATTTAGTTGAGTCCTAAGATATTAAGAGTCTAAAGGTGACAGCTAGACTTCAGTCCTTGCTTTTCCAGACTGCACTCCAGCAGACTTCCCGGATAAAGTGTTATGTGGGGCCAGAGACATAGGACTGGATTGCTGTCTGCAAGAAGTCTATAAACATAACATTAATGCCAGAACTCCACAGGCAGTACCTGTTCTCTTGCTTATATAATTTTTTGACGTAGAGTCTGCTTATTCACACTTCACCTTGTTTCATGTAGATGATACAACTCATATTTCAGGAAAATACCTACACACGAGGCAGATTTTTAAATCTGAAAATGTTCACAGTGATGCATAAATACTCTGCTGAGAATCTGACCAAATCTCCTTTGCAAGTCCTCACCTCTCAGTATCAAACAATGCAAGATCATTGTAGCACCCCAATGTTACAAATATTTAATTGTTCAATCCATCAGCACTAAAGCAGCAGACCAAGAATCCTCGGCTGGCTGCCCAAGGACCCCCATTCATCTGCCTACTGGAAAAGGTAGAAAGTCTGATTTTCTACAGAACATTGCTCTGCAAAAAGGATATCACGGACCCCTGCACACCCAGGCTGGAGGGTAGGAGCACATGCCTTCTGGCATCAATCCTCAGAGCATCCTGTCTGGAAGAAAAGCAGAGCGGCATCAGAATGCCAGGGCTGCCTTAGACAGAGGGGAACAAAGAATATGAACTGACAGCTACCTGATTAACCCCAAATCCGGGTCTAGAAAACAGTGGCTTCCTAAATCTGACATGAATGAATGAATAAATTAAAAAAGGGTTGGTTCACAGAGAAGTCTGACTCAGTCCACCACAAAAACAGTCAATTCTCAGTCATGTGGGCTATCAAGGACCTTTGCCAACCATCATGCAAAATAAGAAACACGTGTTTAAAAAAATGTTTCTATTTGGCTTTGCAATGCATTCTATTTTTTTTGGTGCTAGCTTTAACTTTCCATCTCGGTTTCACTGATGATTAAGTGGCCATGACAGTGACAATTTCTCCTTAGATTCTGTTACAATTTTCAAAGCTCATCCATATCCATTGTCTCATTGGCGCATCCCAACGACCTGGCTCAGAAACTTGATAAGCAAACACACACCTTACAGTTGAGGAATGAGGGGCACCAAGACACGACATGGCTACTAAAGCAGTAAACCCAGCCTTCTGACTCCAATCAGTTATTTTTTCTAGGAGGGTTAAAATGAGCCAAAAAAGCAAAAACCGAACAAAAAACTGGGTTGCAGAAAAAAAAGCACTGACTCCCTAGGTAATCCACCAGGATGAGACGCTAATAACCAAGAGGCCACTTTTCAGATGCACTTAAATGTGAGTTCTCATTTTTTCTTTCTATTTATACAAGAGTGTTGTTTTAAAAGGTCCTTTCTTGTCATTCAAAATGAGAAAATACCCTCTGACAATCACGCAATTAGTGGTGCCCTCAGATATTGATTCTTCTGTTCCTTGGCACCAGCCTTTCTCTCAGGGCCCCATGCGGGCTTCTGCTAGAAAGGAAAGCCAAGGTTACTGAATGAGCCCCTACACTCATGTAGCTGTTTCCCATCACCGTCTCTCAGCTGCTTTCCCCAGGCTCTCTCCTCCCTCCGCAGCTACATCTAAAAACGGTTATGAGCAGGGATTTTGGAAAGGGCAGGGCTAGAAAGGGAAAGGTGGTTACATTCCCTTTGAAGAAAAGAGGGGTGACAGAGCATAAAATAGAAATATCGATGATACACTATTAGTATTTATTGATTGATTCGTTCATTCATTCCACAAACCTTTCCTGACATCCTACTGGTGCCAGGGACCGTGTGAGAGCCTCCAAGAATACACACAACTGGCCACAGCCGATACAATCCCGCCCTTTTATGAGGGTCCAGTGGTGTAAGTTGGGTTCCCCAGGAAGTTGACTCTGAGAATTAGAGAGATCAGACTGTGTACATTCTTTTAGGGAATGCTCTTAGGATTCCTTCTATGGGAGGAAGGGAAGAAAGCGGAAATGAGCAGTGGATGAAGTTAAAGTATGAGGTAATATTATTATCCTCGGTTCTACAGATGAGAAAATGGAGGCACTAAGGTCACAGTGAGTAACTGATGTGACCTTGGAATTAGAACCCCAGCATCCTGATGGAGTCCACCATGGAACTAATTGCTTCTTCCTTTATCATTCTGTTTTAATCAGATTCCATGAAGCAAATTCAGGGTTAGAGCAGGCTTGTCTTCTCCTTTCCAGCACTTGTTAGTCTCTGTAACTGAGAAAGCAAACATCAGGTTCAAATAGTGTATTTTTTCTTTCTGGATACATTGTTTTCCTAATATATAATTAATTTTATTAAAGGAACATTGCCTCTTAACATTATTTAAGTTTAAGGTGCGAAGGATCCTTCTATGTAAATAATAATGCATTTCCACTAAGATACACACAGTTCCTTTTATTTAAGAGACAATTGAGTTACTGGAAGGGAAAAATAAGTTAGCAATAATAACACAGAGAGAAACATGAAGGTGGTACATGATGGAGAAGATGTGAAGGAGGTGGACAGGTAACTGAATGCTAGGAGGTATCGCATTTCAGCTCATGCTTCTGTTGATCTCAGTTCTCAAGTTCTTTTGGTTCTGAGTTCTTCTGTCACATTTAGAAGCCCTGAACCACTGGCAGGAAGGCACTTGGCAGTCTGCTGGTTCTTGCTGTTTTCTTCCGCTCTGACTCTCGAGCCTCCTTCAAATTTTCTTCACAAGGAACCCGGACGCAACAATGCGGATCTCTGTATTTACACAGGAAAAGCACTGCACTGGAGACTTCTCCTGGGCATTCAGATTCCAATCTCTCCTTTTGGGGGCACCTGGGAGAACCATGCTTCCTAACCTCATTATTAAGTGCATTCTTGAGACCTGACACTGGTCAATGACTCACGAACGTATGTGATGTGTAGCATTTTGATGAGACTGTGCATTCTCTGGTTTCTCTTCTCTGCTTCAGTGGCTTGGGAGCTCCATAGCAGCATGACCAGATCTGAGCAGATTCAGTCCCCGAGTACCCCCCTGGACAGAAGCTACCCAAGAGATCCACCAGTGGATCCTGCCATGGATTTGGCTGGGTGAGAAATAACCTCAATGCATTATGCTGCTGACATTTCAAGGGTTGGCTTGTTACACAGTTGACTTAACTTGTCCCGATCAATATAAGTACATTTCATCAAGACATTTCATTAATTAGAAAGCTCTTTCCATTACTGGAAAATAATTTTCTCCAAAGCACAAAGAAAATTTCTAAAATATTCAAGAGAACTTTATAAACAATGATTACTTATAACATTGGGACACGAGTCTTCAACAAGTTGCCCCCTCTACCATGGGTGCCCTGGTGGGACTGTGGGGTGAGGGATGTAGGAAATACAAAGGGGATATTGAGAGGACGCTATAAAGTCTTTGTCTGAGAAAAGACCCACTTTCCAGAGCCAATCCACCTCCAGCTTCAACACTGAGAAAAGGGTTCAGTCTGATTCTAGTAGATAAATGAGAGACTACTTAAGCTTCTTTGAAACCAGGAGTGAGAATCATCTACTGCTCCAGGAAGGTTTCTCTTTGTTTCTATAGTCAAAATCAACCCAGTAGCCTTTCACATAACCCAAGATGACACTGTTCTGCCTGTGAAGCTTTTCTTACTGTTTTAAATATCACCTGGAAAACTCTTAACCAAAATTTTATCTAATGAAGTCTTAGGTAAAATTAAGAGGTAGCCTCATTACATGAAACTGTACATAGAAATGACTTTATTTTTTATAAACACAAGACTTTTCTATTTGCTTAGATTTTTGTGTGTTCTCATGTATCCTTAATTCTAACAATAGCCACCATTGAGCACACTCTGTACTGAGCACTGACTTCTCCCAACAGCTCTACAAGGAGGGTATTGACTTTGTCCTCAATTTAGCCATGAAGGAGGGCCCAGGACCTCGTATAAGTCACACGACTAATGAATGGCAGAGGCAGAATTCAAACCCAGTCAGTCTGACTCTAAAGCCTGTGCAGCTTTTGGATGCACTGCTGTGGCTCCCTTTCGGAGGAAGAGAGGACACAAGGAGGTAAGACTGTTTGCTGAGCATCTTCCATGAGATCAGTGAAAGAGCCTTCCTGCATCAGTAGTTCATGAAGTACTTTTACATTGGGGACACATTTATTTTTGTTTTTTTTTTTAATATTTTTTATTGTAGTAATTATTCTGCACATTAAAATAACCTATGTATAGGTTTCCCCATGTCTTAGATATATTTCAATTCACCGTGTCCTCCACCAAATCACCAAGTGTCCTTCCCCATTGTCCAGTGGGTTCCGCCACCATTTGCCCCTGCCCGCCCCATTCCCTATTGGTCACCTCAGTTCTGTTTGTAAGTGTCCAAGGGTTACTTTTGTTTCATCTGTTCCTTTGTTTTGTCTGTTCACATTCCACCTGTGAGTAAAGTCACCTGATATCTTTCTTCCTTTGACTTATGTCACATATCATATTTCCCTCCAGATCCATCCATGTTGATTCAAATTACAGGATTTCATCTCTTCTAAAGGCTGTGTAGTATTCCATTGTATATATACCACATCTTCTTTATCCAGTTATCTGACATTGGGCACTTAGGTAGTTTCCAGTTCTTAGCTATTGTGACAGGGCTGCAGTAAATATGGAGATGCATACATTTCTGCAGATGGGTGTTTTTGCATCTTTTGGGTAGTGACATGACAGGATCATATGGGATTTCCATCTTCAACTTTTTGAGGATTCTCCAAGCTATTTTCCATAGGGGTTGCACCAATTTGCACTCCCACCAACAGTGCAAAAGAGGGACATGTTTGTTTTTAAAACTGTCTAATACGCTACTTTGGGGATGGAAAGAGGCAATGACTGCACTTGTTACTCAGTCCTAGGTGATTTGAAAGACTACTCCCATTCCAATCTGACTTCCCAATGGAACCAAATGCCCACTGCAGTGCCCCTTCAACCCCCCACAGTGCCTGGTATGCTCACAGAAACACTGAAGAAGGTAAGCAGCTCTAGGGGAAGAGGCCCAGGAGTATCTGAGTATGTATCTGAGGATGGGATCATCATAATAGCTAATATACCCATATGAATTCATTTAATCCTCAGAACAGCCCTGCAAAGGGACTCCCTGAGGCTCAGAGAGGTTAGGAACTTGCCCAAAGTCACACAGAAAGAGGGGTTGAACTTTAAAGCTAAGCAGGCCAGTTTCAGCACCAGCACGTTTAAACACCACATTGTATAGGCTGTAAGTGGACTGGAAGTCTTAAGTTTGGTTCAAGGCCTCACTCTGCCACTAACTAGCTATGTGTCCTTGAGTAAGTCACATACTCTTTCTAGGTCTTACTGTCTTCATCTGTGACAAGGGATGTGATGACTGTCCAAAGGTCAAGAGAATAACAGAGAGTGTTCTCCGGTCTGAGACATTACAGTCCAATATGCAGAGTCAGAGCATCCAAAGATACTGTAACATTACTCTTTCCATCAACATCAATATCACTACTACTACTGTCAATATTGTATCATATCTAATCCTCACCAAAACGCCCTGAAAGGTAAATATGGAGGGTGGACATCTATTGCTTAGTCTACTTGGCATCTCTCCAGTTTTCTGGGACAAGCAGCCTCCCTTCTTTTGAGAAACTACCCTTCACCAACTCCAACTTGCCCTTCTAGCGAGGGTTGTCAGTCACAGTAAACCACCATCCTTGACCAAGTTGATTGGCTCAAGGGTTAGCATATGATCCAAGTCAAACCAAAAAGATCCTTCCCAGGACATTTCAAATGGGATCACAGGGAAAAGAAGCAATCTCCCCCTGGCAGATAAGCTGTCAAATAGGAGGTCCCGGTTCCCACCTCTGGAAGAAGACATCTTAGGAACCCAAATCTTTGCACATAGAAACAAGTGAAAAGCAGAGACAGAAAGAGGTGCCCTTAATAATGTAGCAGACCCTGGTTGCAATTGTCACAAAAATGCAGCTATACCCTTTCCTCCAGGGTTTGCAGGGGATAAACCAGAGAAGCATCCTCTGCTGAATTCCTATTTATGTCATTTAAGTTATTTACATCCACTTAAGTCAGTATGAGTTAGATGTCTGTGATGTGCAACTGTGACTGATGGAGAGTTAATATTATTCTCTTTCGCCTTTTGAGATTCAAACTGAGACTACATGCATCGTGAATGTCAACCTGTGACTAAAGCCCAGTCTGTCTGACTCCAAAGCCTGGGCTCGTTTTCCTCTCAACCTGATAAGACATCCTAGAAGACAGGGACTCCTTGCAGGTCTGGTGTCTTATTGCAAAAGCATGACTTGAGTTGCCAAAGATTTTGGATAACTGATCTCCTTGGTTCCTCCAGGTTCCCCTGATACTATTCAAAAACCCAAATATAAGACCCCCAGAGAAGACCCTGAACTGAGACATGGACACTTCACTAACTGCAGAATGATCCAATAGACAGCGGTGGTAGGTTCTGGAGTGAACAGGGCTCTGCCATAAGGGCTTGTGATCAGATATTTAGGCAGAGCAGACCTAATGAAAACAGGGGTCTTTGGACTTCAGGGGTTTGTCTATGCCCAAGGACCAATAAAAAAAAAAAAAAAAAAAAGAGAATGAGAGCTTACTTCAGAAGGAAACCCAGCTCATCCTACAAAAGCATCCTGTTCTATGGTGGTTATATGTCACACCAGGCCTCCTGCCTTCCAATTCAATGCTCTTTCCACTAAGTCAAACTGCCTTTGCAGTATCCTTCCCAATACTGCAAAACATCACTTAAAATGTAATCATAGTTGTCAGGTAGGAGAAATAATGCTTTATCAAGACCTAACTGAGAAAAGAACAAAAGAGAAACAGGTTTAATTCATCGACAATTGAAGGCACTCTTGACTTAAAAAAAAACTCCTATAGCATCATTACCGGAAACATTTATTAAACACTTGAACCTTTTCCTCAAAGTGGCAAATTAAAAATTCACTAAACTTTTAAAATGTCTATATGAAAATTTTAATATGTAAATGACCTACCTATGTATCCACTGTACTGGATCCTTGGGCGAAAGTGATGAGCCCTGACCTCGTGAGGCTGCAGTCTAGCAGGGGAGACGGATGTGAAACCAACACAGGCATGCAAAATTATAAATGACAATAAGTATTTAACAGGGAAAGAAAAAAGAGAGAAGTTATTTATGAAGGGAAGGATTGAGAAGGTGGGGATTTCTACCCTAGGTTAGATGGTATTAATGCATCTCTAGACAGAGAAACACAGCCAAGTCTCCCATTGGGTGTAAATAGAAAAGCCAAAGTGTATTTGTGGCACGGTGATTAAAGGCTGAGCAGCTGTGTATGTCGTCCAATGGTCTCAAAGAAGAAACCATCATCACTACTAGGACTCCCGGGGGCTTGGAGGTCCTGTAACAGTGCCTCTCATCTAGCATAAGGAGCAGGCTTCCCAGGGGTCCTGAACTGTGCCCTGTGGTGTCATCCTGGGCCTGAGACAAAGGACAAATGTGCACTCCTATATACTCTTAAATATCTTCCTATACTTTGAGCCAAGTGGCAAAAATTAATAAAAGCTTTGCAATCAAAAAGACCTATCTATCTACAAAGACCTGCACCCCGCAGTCTGTTCACACACACATTGTCAATTCTCATAAAGCTGCCTGCAGTGGGATTTGAGGACCTGGGGCCGGCAAGTCTCAGGTTGATTGGAAGAGGCTGTTCCCACCGCAGACAATGCAAGGCACAAGCAACAACAGCCTGTTCCTATTTAAATTCTCATTGTTCACCTTGCATTTATTCTGCATTTGTTTTTGTTTTTAAAATAGGATGCCAAAATGTATTTCTCTTGATTACTAGGTTTTTTGGCATCTCGGTGAATTTTGCTCCCAGGAGTGTGAGCCTTGCTTGCCTGACCTAAGCCTGACCCTGAACCAAGGGAAGTCACCCACTTCTCAAGGGTGTGGCCTTTTGGGGGGGGGTGGCGGGGCAGGGGACGGGGCGCCCGACCCTTTGGATCCTGCATAAGTGAGATTGATGTCAGACATGAACTTTCAGGAACCAGAAAATTTCCCTTTTGAAAATCTTGTTTTTAGCACCTACCAATTCTTGGAAATTACGGTCTGTATGGATGGGAGAGAGGCCACTCCCCTGCCAAATGATATTGCATAGAAGATGCTGGTGGCTGGAGGATGTTGTAGAGAAGCAACATCTGGTTTCAATGCTACAATTTTCTTCTTCCATAAAATAAAATCACTTGCAGAAAATTTGCCACTTTTGATGGCATATTTAGGAGATAACCTATGGTCTTAATAGTGGGCTCAGAAAAAAGATGTTTGAACATTTTACTTGAGCATTGCTTTCCTATTATAAAGATTAATCAGAGGCTAGATATACTCTGAATCAAATTAAAGACATTTCCCTGGTTTAGATTCCCAGTGCTGATGGGGCAACACCCAATGTACTGCCCATTGCTCAATAAATATCACCGAATTCCTTGAACACAATTAAATGCATGCTTGCTTTCAACTCTGAATGATGGGGCACACCGTGCCTTCGTGGATGGTTACTTTAAATGGTGTGATGAAAGCAAATAAACTCTGATGAGGTATGGCAGCGCCAAGGAGGCTGAGAACTCCCAGCCTAGATCCTAGTATTGGAACTAGGCACATTCGATGTAAATGCCAAAGGAATGGAAATAAAGCCATGTCCAGTTCTGCAGAGTTCCCCAAGTTCTCACCGGCCATTGCAGGTAGGTTCTTGGAAACTGCCGCTTATTAAGCGAAAGAACAATAACAGAAACCAGGTCCTCCAGTAACGACTTTTTGTTCACTGCGGGCAGGGATTTTCTTCTCATCGACGTTATAATGAAACGATGCTGAATGACATGTTATTTGAGGACCTGTTGGACTAACTGTGTGACGTTCAACAGAAAAAGTTCACCTTTTTTTTCTTCATGTGTTAAGTGGACCAATCTGGGTGTGACTCCCAGAGTAGCTGTGCGGTCTAAGGAAACTTTCTGCTTCTGATAGACTTCTTGTGGCCCCTCCATATCTATCATCTCTTCTTCTATAGGAATAGAAACCCCAATTTTTATAGCTGCTGCACATGACTGTGCAGAATAAAGACTACCTTTCCCAGCTTCCCTTGCAGCCAGATGTGCTCAGATGGTTCAATTCTTGTCAAAGAAATATAAGCATCAACTAAGGATGGAGAGCAAGCACCATCCTGGACTGTAAGTACTCAGGCAACACCCCTGCAATGGCAGCGCAACCAGATAGGAGGAACTTGAGTCCTTGACCCCCATGGAGCCACCAGATCAGCCGTGAGCTGCACACATCAGACTGTTATGTGAGTAACAAATTCTGTCTTACTTAAATCTTTGCTACTTGAGAGATGAACTGGTATCTTAACCAACAGGCCATGTACAGTGCTTGGCAAGTGATTGATACATCTTAAAGCACGCAGTATGTGTAAATTATGAAGATGATGGCAATGGCTGTGAGTTCTGCTTGCATTATCCCTTAGAAGAGCATCAGTCAACTAGAATAAAGCTAGAAGCCTCACAAGTGGAAGTATCCTTTTACCCCTTTTACTACATTCATTGACTCAGGTGACATTCAAAGAATAGGTATGCATGCCAAGGACATCCACCTGTGATCATTTCATGCAATTCCATGCAATTTATTAATTACAAAGGTGCCAGGGCTTTAGTGGAGGAGGGAGACATTTCTAAGGGACCGGCTTCTACTGGAAAAGTCTCATTGTTTCACCATGTGCTTTATTATAAAAAAGTCTAAGATTCGAATATTGCCAATATTTACTGTATTTGTTCAGACGACTTCTAAAAATAAATCAGATCAAGTCAGGTAAAAAGGGCCAATTATATGGTGAAGGACAGAACTGAATGTTCTATACCAATTAGACTTTGTATTAGGAGTAGAAATTCAGATTATTGGGTTATCATTTAGCGGAGGTTGCGGGGCTCTTCCTAACCTGAGCTATTCAAGGGTCAACTGTATATGTAAATACGTGCTGAACTTAATGTAGTATATATAAATGTTGATTTATGATGATACACACCTAAAACCTATGCAACGCTATATAGTATTCCTTCAATTGAAAAAAAAAGGAATCAGGTATGCTTGAAGCCCTTCAACGGGGCAGAACTCACCATTCAATTACCAACTTTCAGAAGCGGCTGTATATGTCTTAATGAGTTTATGTATTCATAAGAACTACTAAATAATCAGTCTGGATAATTTTTAATCTCACATATGTTGTTTATACACTGCATGTAACAATGGGCAACTTGCTCATTTAGGAGACTATTGAAAAGAGTAGGTAACAACCACCTTGTTAAATGTGGGGGAGGGATGGGTTTGTGTTTACACACAATTTTAAACAAGAGGAAAGAGAATTTAAAAGAACTATTCAGAAACTGCATTAACATATAACAAGATCACTTGTGCTGGGAACAAGAGGAAGGGAAGGAAAGCATGGCTGGTTTTATCCTAAACATTTTACTCAGTATGCGTGAGAAATCAACTGTTGCTTTTTTGTTGTTGTTAAACCTCCAACATGAAAATTTTTTTTAACTTACCCAGTAGATATGTGAAAAGGTGACTTTACAAATATAAGCCTAACTTTCTCAAATATCCATCAGTTTTCTTCCTAAAATACTCATTCAAGTATATTTGATAGGTATAACTGTTCCTATAAAATAATATGTCTGAAAAACTACTTCTTTATTATAATTATAGTTACTTTTATTAGGTGATCAATAAAGCTCAAATATAAAAATTCTAGATTAGGGTAAATGAATCAATTCTTGACACTAGGAGTAAAAATACAGACTATTGAGGTAATTTTTGTTTTTTAGAAAAGGCATTCCTTAATATTTCATTTATATATGACCTGTTAATGCCAAGATACCATCTACATTTTACCACATTTTCCCCATTATTTGAGGAGTATCAGTGACAAAATTCAACTTTTTTGAGAATCTGTAGTTATAAAAAATAGAGAGAAAAGAATGCATTCTCCTGCTTTCTCTTCACAGGGGTGAACATTGTTATTACCCCTGTTTTTGAGATGGGAAAAACCAAGACTGAAAGGTCAGGCCACTTGTACAAAGTCACAAGGCCCTTCCTGCATAGGCAGAGCCATGGTTGAACCTGCAATCCCACCTCCCAAGTCAGAGCTGACAACAGGAGTGCAGACCTGAGCTGGGCAGGATCAGCTACATTCTCTGGCTCAGAGTTTGAACTTGAGGCACAGAGTCAGGGGCTTTTGGTTGCATAAGCTGAGGACAGATGACATTGTGAGTTGAGGTAACTATGCATAAAGAAGCAGCCCTGGTTCACAGAAGAGAGAAAAGAGGAGGAGAAGCAGGGACAAGAAGTGATGGGCCCCAGAAAGTGCCAAAGTGGGCAGCGGCCCTAGACAGAAGGCATTCTGATTTCTTTTGAAGCCCTTAATATTTGTCATTCTTGGATTCCATGCAGTAACCCTTCATCCTAGAGGAAGAGAACCCTGTCCTAGTTATTTTCTCTCCTGTAGGTCTGTGTGCACATATAAAGCTGATTCTTAATTAACACTGGTTTGAACCGCAGGGGTCCACCTATGTCTGGATTTCTTTCAATAAGCTGAATGTGAGGGTGCCTGCCTCTCTGGCCTCCCCTTCCACCTCTGCTACCCCAGCTATGCCTGGGACAGTAAGACCACCCCTTCCTCTTCCTGCTGCTTCTCGGTCTATTCAATGGGAAGACAAGGAAGATGACAACCTTTAACATGATCCATGTCTGGTGTTCCCTGGTGGCCTAGTGGATAAGGTCACCGGACGTAGTCCACATATATACCAAGGACCCAGGTTCAAAACCAGTGATGGGGGCTGTCGTGGGAGTAAGGGGGACACAACCAAGATAAACAAGCTAAATAAATGTTTCTTCCTCCTCTCTGTTCCTGCCTGTCTACTGGCCTTCATTCCTGCTTGCACCTTTCCTTTTAAAAAAAAAAGATCAACTTCCACTTAATAAATGGTAAATACAAAATGGATATTAATTTACTGTTTATGTCATCCATAAAGCATGTGGTTAAGGGGATATTCATTATGTCTGGGGGGAGTCACAGGTTCTACTCATATTTTTTTACTAGATGGATGCATCCTCTTAAGCCCCAAGCGGTCAATCGTATATGCAGATCACATTATTCATTTAGTTTTGCTTCAGTTAGTTTGAAATAGGCTTCTGTTACTTCTAAGCAAAAGAACTTTGACTCTTCCAACTAACTCCCAGTGCAGTCCTTCTGTGAGGCTGCCGCCCGCCACTCCCTTGCCACATAGTTAGTTATTGGGACTTTAACACACTCATACACCCAATGAGGACTCGCTGGAAAATGGCCAGTACCACAGTGTTTTCCTTCTGAGAACTGTCAAATTAGAAACAAGTATATTGTCTCCAGGTGGGTGTTCCCTGACTTTGATTTGGCAACCAAACCATCACTTATTGTTTCCTATGTGCCATTTCTATGAGATCAATAGATTGAAGTGGGAAATTTTCCAGGTGCAGCTCCTCCGATAATGCCTGCTAATCATCGTGGTAAACACACGATCATGAACTTGATTTTTCTGCTAAAGCAATCAACAAGGAACAGGCAGCCGCATTTCTGGTTCCACCCCTGGAGCTTGCTCAGACTCTGCTGGTTTTATTGGCCCTGGGACTGTCTTCTACACAGCAGCTGGACGCCCTCTAAATTGTCAAGCAATTACCCCGAATAACACTGTGTTGGAAAAATATTTTGGGTTTCTCTGGGAAAAAGGAGAACATGATGAGAAGAACAAGGTAAACTTGCACATCCAATGGCTTTTTAAAAAATAAGAAGACAGTAAGAAAAGTGGTATTTACTATCTCTCCAATAGATGAACACAATCTCTTGATTATTTGACTTGAATCCAATCTATCAACTCACGTTCTTTGAGGAACCTGGATCAGACCCCACATAATCAACAACCTGCCACAGATGCAGTTATGGAATGTGGAAACGTGAGAATAAGAAGTGGCCGAGGAAGCCCCCACCCCTCAGATACATACAAGAATCCATTCTGCCTGTGTGTGAGATGTGGGCAGCTTGTGTGATGCACACACATGTGCATTCCCTTAATGTAACTTTCCCGGCCCATAGGGAGCTTAAACTTGATGTTACTGCTTTTAATAATCTTGGGTGAGATTCCGGGGGATGTGGGGGGTTAGAAGTGGTCAAAAATGTGGACTCTTGTGTCCAGCTGGACCTGCTTGGGTTCCGCGCTAGCCTTCCCTCTGAAGGGTGCTGTGACTTGTAGCAGGTGCCCTCACTTTTCTGAGTTTTGGCTTTCCCATCCGAAAATTAGGGACAATACAATGACTGCCCTGTGCAAAGATGAAACCAAGTAACACATCAAGAGTAGCAAGCAGGTTAATGCCAGTAGTGATTGTCACGGTGCTCTGGAGATGCTTGGTATCATGAGATGGCCTGCTAGCTGAAGGGTGCTGAGACTCAAAGGTCTGGATTTCGAGCTATTTTTGCAAGCAATGAACTACTAAAAATAGGAGGCAGTGTTTACTCATAGCTTCGGGGAACAGCTATGACTTGGTCTCTGACCAAGTAGATTCGGTGGTAGAATAAACGGCCTGGTAACTGCCTCTCAGCTCAGACCACATCCTGACTGGACCTCACTCCAGGGAGCTTTGGACAACCAGAAAAGCAGGCCCAGCAAATTTCTAAAAGCCTGGCCCTAGGGAAGCCATTCCCAGAGGTGTGGGCCTCTTGGCCTGTTTCACGCAGGACACTGCAAGGGTGTCAGATGACACTGGCTGAGTTCACTGACTCGTCTGTGGTCCTAATCCCACCACCATCCCCACTGTACCTGGGCCTGTGGCACAGTGCATCACAGAACGCAGGGCTCTGGCACAGAAAAGACCTTTCAGGTTTCCTACGAGCAGAGCAGTAAAGGAGTTCTGCGACAGCACAACCTGGTCGATGGAACCCATCAACAAGTGGGGACTCCAGAAATATCACCTCCCAGTCTTAGACACTTGTCATACACCTTTGGATCTTAATTGGAACCTAGATCCATCTCCTGGATTTGATTTGTCTAATTGCAGAAGAAAATATATTCTCAGGTGACATGACTTCACACACACACACACACACACACACACACACACACACACACACACACACGGTGTTGCAGAGGAGCACAATTCGCCATCCCAAAGTAAGCCTATTTTTAAGAAACAGCAGACTTGCGTTGTTTTTCTTTCCCTCTCCCTAACTACCTAGAAGTATTCCGACGAGGGCCTGCAGCCTGTAGCAGGAAGAGATTTCTCACTGCGGATGACGACAAAGCTGTGCAGACTGAGGGCAGCTTAGCAGGCTTGTCTGTTTGAAGCCCTCTCTGTGTTGCACTGTTTCTGTACAGCAGGGCAAATGTGTTCACCATTCATTTGTTCTTCCCAGCTCCTTCTAAATTGTCTTCCTTCCCACTGACATCCCAGACCCCTACCCACTGCTCTCCAGTTCAGAATGACATAGAAGCTTCCATTGCCTGTCGAGGAGCCTCTCATGTCTTTGGGGTGGGGGCCCCTGTACATATGAAACTGTATTTATTTTTTCTTCTGTTAATCTGTCCTTTATTACAGTGTGTCTCAACCGAGAACCAAGAAGGAGAGAGAGAAAACTATTCCTCCTATGCATGGTATGTGCATATCCTACAAATACTGAGGATTGACAGAATTTTCTTTTTCTCGCTTCCTCTTGACCCTTCTTGTGATCTGTAATATATGCAGCGTGTGTCTGAGTCCATGTGGTGTCATGAACACCAGCAAGAGATGCGCGATGCCTAAAGATTTTTTTTAAATTACACACACACACGTGTATACATAGAATTTCTGTTATCAAAATTTTGGTTAAATTTCCTAATATCTTCAATAAAGAAGAGAATCGGAGGCAGGAATAAAGAGTCTTGTATAATGTCAAGATATTATATAAAGTATGAAGAGTGAGTACCCATGCTAAACTTTTGCCCACACAGAGATACAAAAACAGGTAATGGAAATAGAATCAAGGATTCTAGAATTTGGAAGGAACTTAAAGAGATCATCTAAATGCTGGTTAATTGAAAACACTAATACAATAATAATTTTTTAGCAGATAATATGACTGTATCCATAAAAAAATCCAAAGACCCTTCAAATGAACTATTAGAATTAGAAAGTCTGCTGATTACCAATGAATATTTTTAAATCAATACAAAGCCTGTATCCCAACAGAAAACTGAGAAGGCATAATATAAAAACTAAACAAAGAGTTTATTAACAACAGTAACAGAAAATCAGGGAACTTATAAACAAATCAAACAGAAGAAACACAAGATCATTACAGAGTGAAGCTTGATTGAGGCAAAGGAAAAATCTTACTACATGAAAGGATATGCAATGCTCATGTAAGGGATGGGAATGCTCAAAGACGGCAAATCTCTCCAAATTAATCTACAAATTCCTTGCAATTACTATTGCAATCTGTAAGCTGTTTTCCCATGGTATTTGATAAATGGATGTTTCAGTGAATACGAGAGTCAAGGACCAAAACTATCCAAGATAACTTCAAAGAATAAAAACAATGCACCAGACGCGATAGCAAGGCTTCACATGAAACTACGGTCATGTCACAAGATGGCATGAGTGTAGAGACAGACACAGAGGACAAAAGAACAGAGAGCATGTGGGAAAATTTGATCTATGACAGACATAGTGTTCTAAACCATAGGGAAAGGATGAGGCTTTTTTATCAGTGATGCTGGATCAGTTTTCCATTTGGATTATTTTTTAATCTCTAATTTCCCTCATTCACAAAATTGATTTCCAGATCAATTCAAGAACTAAAATGGAAAACAAAACTTTACTATTTTTATGGCCTCAGTGCTGGAAAACACAAAACACAACAAACAAAATTGGTAAATCTGATGACAACAAAATTTAAAATGTAAAAACATCATTTTAAACACTGAAACAAAAAGCTAAAAACTGGAAGAAAATATCTTAATGCATAAAACCCCCGAAATATCTTTTCAATACTCATTTCAGTGCCTATAATCCAACAAAAGATTATTATCCAGAATAAATAATGAAATCCTATAAATCAATAAGAGAAAAAAAAGACAAACATCAGGTGAGCGGGCATCAGATAAGAACAAGGAATGCTCAAAATAGAGACCTTCAGGGTCAAAAAACATAGTAACTAGGAATCAAGAAATACAAATTATAACAACAATGAATTTCCATTTCATATCCATCAAAACAGGCAATGGTTAAAAGCGCAATACCCAGTTTTGAAGATAAGGAGAAATGGAAATTCTCACATCACAAGCTGATACCACCTCTTCAGGAGCAATTTTAGACTCTTCGGCAAGGCTGACAAGGAGCACATGTAAAAGACTCTAGCCATCCTACTGCTGGATGTGTTTGCCGGAGAAACTTCCGTGTCTTGTCCAAAAGAGTCATATACAAGGATGCTGCAGGCAGAAGCTCAGACAAGAGAAATGGCTGTGTTTTGAAAGTGTGTATTAATAAAAAGTGAATAAAGAAAATTTTACAAAATTATAGACTGGGACACACATGGCAACGAAAATGAATTGACTTCATCTAAGACTCATGTAAGTCAATCTTGAAATACAGTGTTGAATCTGGAAGGCAGGTGACTGCCAAGTCTCTTCATCTTATTAGAAAGTATCAATCACCATCCCCCAGGTTTGATCTTGTCCCTGGAAAACTAACCAGCTGCACTGCTCCCCTTTCTTGTCCTTCTTATGCCGCCCTCCATGTGGCAATCATGTCACAAGCCTGCCTCTCCTGTGACTTCCCACTACAGCCTGAATAAAATCCAAACTCCATCTGAGGTCTTCTCAGCCCGTGACCTCATTTCCTTCAACTCTCCCCAGTGTTTATACAGCTCTTGACACAAGTCACAATTTGCTCTTCCAAACATACACCGAACTCACTCCTAGGTGAGGGTATTGGCACCTGCTTGCTGTCCCTTTGGCTTATTCTTTACATCATTTCAGTTTCTGTTTTTAATGCAGTAGTCTCCTCAGCAAGGTCTTTCCTCAATGCCCTGCCCACCACTCCTTCCCCTGCCTCTCTGCCAACCCAAATGAAGGCAATAATCCTATTTTATCTTTTCGCAAAGTTTCAGATACTTACAATTATCTTATTTATTCATACATGATTGTATTTAGGACAAGGGCTTTGCCCAACTCATCACTATATCCCCAGGTGTACAGCAGTTTCTAGCAGAGTAGGCATCTAATAAATACCTGCTAATATATTTATGTAAATTTTTTAAACAGATAAAAACTATGTATCTAATGTGTATAGGCACCTAGTACATATGAAAGAAGGTTAAGGCATGAATGAGGACACACAATAACTCTGAAGCAGAGTTTGTCTCTGGGGAGGGCAGGAGATGAGCAAGATAAGACAGTGAGATCAAGAAGTCTTGAACTCAATCCGATTTTTTTTTAATTGTGAAGGAAAGGCAACAGATTTTATTCAATCTGCTATGTGTTAAATCTGGTTGATGGTTATAGACGTGTTATTATGCATTCTCTCCACTTTTCGGATTGAAATATTTCACAATTAAAAACACAATAAATTTGTTTCAAAGAGAGACTTGAAATGACAAAATCATAGAGATGGAGAGCAGATGAGTAGTTGCTAGAGTTAGGGATGGAGGAGTGATTGCAAATGGGTAGATGAGAGATCTCGGTGGTGATGGAAGGTCCTGTGTACTGGTTTCAGGGGTGCATACACTCGTCTACTGGTGATAAAGTGGCCTAGACCCAGACATACACTTCATGCCAAGGTCAGCTCTTTGACTACATAGGACATAATCCATCCCTGGGAGACACTGGGAGAGGGACACAGGTCCTCTCGTACTGTCTTTGCAACTTCCTGTGAATCTTTCAAAAAAGTTGTTTTTTGTTTTTTGGTTTTTTTTTGTATAAAGAGAAATATCTAGTCTACCCAGGGTAATACTATTGTTATTTGACAGATGAGACAAGTCAGGCCTCCAAGAAAAGCAATTTGGAGTAGGTGGTTTATGGGCTTATGGGGCAGGGAGGAGGGCAAACTCTGGTTTTCTTGGAACAAGTCAGCAGATAAAGGTATGGATCTAGGGTCCTCTCTTAGGACTCTGATAGAACTGTCACTTCCCACAGAGAACTCAGCCTGGATAGCATGGCTAAAGATTTCAGACAGTAAATATTAAATCCAATATTAAATTTGGGCAACCTGGCTTCAAATCCTGGCTGTGCCACTTACTTAATCCTCTTTGAGCCACAGTTTTCTCATCTGCAAAATGGGAACAATGTGATTACATGATTCAATCAAATAATACATGTAAAGTACCGACAGAAAACTTGGCACATACTGTGAGTGACATTTAAAGTCAAGAAACACAGCCTATTCCCTGTAAAATAAATCTAAATATGTCTATTGTTATCCCAAGGACCTTACTATGCATGATACTATCCAATTATATAACCGGATTTTTGCTCTGGGCTAAGTGTGAAGATTCTTACTGAGAAGTATTAAATTGTGGGTAAATGAAGGCAAGGATGAGAACAGGGGTGAGGCCAACTCAATAAAATGACCACAATAGCCTGTCTTCTAGTTGCTATTAGAAAGCAGCTGGGAGAGCCATGCTCTCACCAGAAAAGAAAAGAATATAAAATAAAATGACTCATTTAGCTGGTGTAAGTCTACAGGCTATAATAAGGTACAATCACAAATTCAATGCCAAAAGGTTATAGAATCTATTAGAAGAAATAGATACAAAGTCACAAATAGCTATATGCCGAAGGTTCCCAAAAGAGACAGACGATTTTAAATTAAAAAGAAAAGTGAGGGAACACCTTTTCTTTTGGTGATGAACCGATTAAATTTAAAACTACTGAAACTAGATTTAATCTCAGAGAGAAGTTTCCAGCTTCACTTTCAGTTGCCGAAACACATTCCATCTCCAGGAGCACACACTCGTGCAAGAAATTTGAGATGCAATTTCTGCTCTAAAGGTACATCTGAGTTGACAACAGACTCACTTCACATTCTAAAATCAGAACAAAGAACGGCAGGAACAAGTGGTCTTTCAATTTAGAATGACAGCCTGCAATATATCTTTAGAAATCCATAAATCAGGTATCTAAAAAGGATGAACAATTTAAAATGCAACTCATTTTTTAAAGGAAGTCACAAAAATTAGGCAGACATATAAAGTAAGGTCTTTTAGAACTAAGTTTAATTTAAAGTTAAGGCTTGGCTTGGAATCAGTAAGATACATGCCTATTATAAAAAGAAAAAAAAAAGTCGATCACAGTTTATTTTCAGTGATGAGAGAGTCTAAAAACATCACTATCCCCTCCCCACAAGTGTTTTTAAATCAGTTAATACTTTATGACAAAAAGTGTTTGTTTCATTTTGACAAGATTTTAAGTACACAAGTAAATCTAAGTTTAATATCCATCACAAATTTTGTAAAGTAACGGCGTCAAGGTAATAAAAGAGCTCTCAATAAATCCCTACTTTTACAATATTGCTGACAAGAAGAATCAGTACTCTGTTTCTGATTGGATTATTCAATTTGACATATTAACGAACGCAGTAAAATGTGCTTAAAACACTGGTTATATAATGATGAAATCCTTTTTGGTTTTCCTTTAAAATACAAAGATCAACAACTTACAAGTACAAATTTTTCCCTTAACTCCCTGTGTTTAAAACCTAACACTACCCTAACTCCCTTATATAACATTTTCTTCTCGCAATATGGGTCAATGTGTATTCACATCATCAGCTGTCAGAAAGACAGTTTTCTACAATAAGTAAATTTCATCTTTACTGCAAAAAAGGAAAGAGAATTACATCTGAAGAAATAAGAATAAGAAAAGGAACCAGAATATTTCTTCTTATGAAAAATAAAAATAGAAACAACTCTCAACTCCATTAGTAAACTGTTAAAAGAGGACAGATTTGGAAAAGACCATCCTCTAAAGTCTTAAAGGACTTAAAAAGTTAGAAAAGTTAGGCAGTAAAGATTATAATAGTTATGACAAATCTTTGTTTCATTTCTAAGCTTTTTTACAGAGTATGTAAAGAGCTGTAAAAATGAAAGTATTCAGAGTTAAGCTAAAATTTCCCATCTCAATTTCCTACCTTGACATTATCTGCATATTCCTTAAAATTTAAACACATTAATTGAATTTATTGTCATCAGAATTCAGACAATAAAAAAGTCTGTGTGTAAAAATGTTAAAAGCAGCTAATTGTTAGAAACAAATTAATTTTTCCCTTCTTATTTCAAAAAACAACCTATTTCCAAATCTCTAAAACAAACACTCTCCCAGGTGTTTCCTGCCAGTTGCAGGAGCATTCTATTTAGGGACAAGAGGGAACCACAAATTCACCTCCCCTTTCTTCTTGCTGGCTTCCAGTATGTTCCTAGGAAATGAAGAATTTGAAATGAGGAGTTTTGATTAGATAAGCTCACTCTGCCGGTTGGTTTCTTTCCTTTATTTTAAGGCATAAGTCTGTATATGACAATGGAGTAGTTTACCAAATCACAGAGACTCACACCTTAAGTGGAAAACTTCAGTTTAGTCTGTTTTGCTTTCTTGTTGACACTGAGTGTTGGTCCTAGTTTGATGTGAGGGTATCTTTAGGATGAGTTTTGAGGGAGCTGGGTTTAGAAAGAGCCATTTTCCAGACAAGCAAGTCGTTTGTGAGATAAAATACTTAACAAAATTCCATTATTCCCAAAGAGTTAGTTGGCTATGCTCTAAAAGGTATTATAAAGCAATTTAATAGCAACTTGAACGTCAAGCTTTTTGAAAGTAGACTTATCTCTGGGCATCTTGATTTCATCTGCAAAAACTCTGGATGCAGAGGGTAAGTAGCTGGTATGGAAAGAAAGAAACAGAGAGGAGAGAACAGGCTAAGAGGAGAGAGGAGGGAATACAGGGAGTCGTCAGAGGAGGAACGTGCTACCACTGTGCTTACTCGGCATCCTCTGAACAAAACTAATTGAGGAGGACATTAACACACATTGAAAACTTCTGTCCTAGAGTTTTTAAAGACAGTTAATTGTTTTCATGGAGACACAGTCAAAGCATGAAGTCACACGCTGGCTGTAGCCCTGGCTCGGTCGGTCGTGCTGAGTCTCGGGGGCTCCAGGTCTCTGGGTGGTTCTAAAGACCTGGGGCAGATCACCACACACCCCAGAGACATCTTCTCTGGGATGGAGATTTAACTTCATTTAACTAGCAAATGAACAAGCTTAAAATAGGAAACATGCAATTAAAAAAATAGCAATCTAAGGAAAATCCTCAATGATATTTAGTTGTGACGTATTTAAGTCTGAAATATAATCAGTGCAACCTTTTTGAAATACGATTTATAAATATCTATGAAACTACTAATACATATAGTCTTTAACCCTGCAATCCCACTACTAGAAATTTACTTAGCATATATCTTCGTAAGCACACAGCAGCATTAGCGTGGAGATTGTTAAAGCATCTTTGTAAGAGCAGAAAACTAGACAGAACTTAATATCCATCGATAAGGGACTGATTCAATCAATGATGGGGCATTCATTCGGCAGAATACTGTGCAAATGTGGAAGAGAACAGGGTTGAGTTTTTGTTGCCATCAGAGATATAAAGTTAGATAGACAGAGAGATTCCAAGTATTAGACTAAAAAAGTAAACTGCAGAGCTGAATGTCTAGTATCACTCTGTGTGTGTATACTTTAAAAAAGATTTAAATTTATGCTTATCTTGCCTTAAAATTTTCTAGAACAAAAAATGCACTTTTAACAATAGTTACATCTGAAGAGTGGCATGGGGTGGGGGGTGCGTGCACAGAGGCAGTTTTATTTTTCATTCTTACCCTCCTGAACTGATTTCATTTCTAAAAATGATGATAATCATATTATTATTTTCAGGATTTTTTTCAACAGCTGAGAAGGAAAGCTAAAAATAAAACAGAACGGATGTCCTTTTACGAGGCAATCCATGGAAGCCTCTTTGCCTGGCCACATTCTCCTCTGTATCAGACGTTAACCCATTAGCTACAGAGCAAAATGTTATACACAGCTATTTATGCCCAATTCCATTCGCATTTGGTGTGTTTCCAATATAAAACGCGTTGACATAATAATAAAAACATCACAGTGGTCAGTTGCTAAATGACTCCTTTCTTCCCGACACTACGTTACAGAAGGTTCAGGAACCCCCAGCAGAGCCCAGGACGAGTCTGGGAGCAGCTGCTGGGGTCACAGCCACCACTCAAGCAGAACCACACACAACAAACTTTGCGTCACCTGGGCCTCCAGCATCAGCTCTCTCTGGACAACCTGCGTGCACGCGTTAGACACAGGCAGGAGCTCCATTTGAAAATCCCCAAGTAGAAAAGAACAGAAACATATGTACAAGTCCTTCTCCCACAGACAGAGCCACACTTTCTTCTCATTCTTGTCTTTTTCAGTTTGCTTTAACTAGTTTCTAGAAACTCCACGGGCTGTTCCCTTGCTGGCCTGGTCTGTCAATCAAAGTTAACTCCCTTCCAGTCTCTCACACTGAGTCTAGGTTTTGAACTCCTTTATTAACCATAAAAGTTCTCTCTTATGGAGGGTCATTAACCTACTCATCACGTGTTCCTTGAAAAAGTTGGGTTTGAAGGTCTGTAGTGTAACTGATTTTTCCACCTCTAAAAAGTATATTTCAAGAAAGCACATTTTAAAAAACAGCCATTTTGCTCCAAGAGTATTCTCAGTCTACACCATAAAGTCAACATGAAAAAAAATGCTATCCAGCCAGTGTTAAGGAAGAAACACGTATGTTTAAAGAAAAGTTAATTCTTCATATTACCAGGCCGTATCTCTCATTTCTTCATAATCATTTCTAACATGCTCTTCAAATATTTGTAATGTAAATGAAGGAAAGGGCTGTGATTTTCATGTGTGAATTGGAAAGCCTGCTTTTCCAGATTGTTTTTTCCTGCTCTCCCTCCCCCACCAAAACAAAGTAAAACAAAACAAAACAAAACAGAGAACAAACAATGCAAAGAACAGTAAACAGCAATCAGATCTTACGTTTAACCCCAGAGTAGTCTCTCTGGTTACCAGATTAAGACATAGGAATCAAAAATAAGGGGGAGAGATGTGTTTTTCTAAAAGTTTGGGGGATAACTCTACCATCGATAGCTAATACGGTATTTTATTATATTATATTATTGGTAACTTAAAAGTTCGAATACTTGCTTATTTTTGTCATAAATTCATGTTAACAATCCAGGACTTTGTCAACCTTCCCCACTTTCATACTGATTGAAGGTGCTGTTGACAGTCCTCAAAGCTGAAGTTGCTTTATTTCCTCAGCCACTTGAGAACAAGTTCGGCCACAAAATTCAAGTAACACCACGTACCTACAAATCAACTTGGAAATGTCTAAATGCGTTTTTCCTAGAAAAAGTGCCAGACATCAGTTTTATCTGGCAATCATCAAAACACATCAGACCACAAAACTGTACATTCCTGGACCTCACAAGAAGCATGACGAGGAGTTTTAGCCAGCCAACACCAATGCTCGACTGTAACTCTATGTGGCATCTGTAACATGGCAACTGAAATGAGCCCCTGCAAGAATCACCAAAATAATAATTATAATAATAACAACAATAATAAGTGAAAATCTCAACTCCACCTTCTTAATCTCTGGTTTAAGATTATATAGGAATACTTACCCCCTTCCCCATTACACTAATCACACTTTCACAAAAACAACTAAAAAGTCCAAGTATATGGAATTTTTATTTGTACATTCTGTATCATTTTATGTGAAACAAATGGCAGAAAACATAGGAATTTAGGTAAGAGAACAATTTCCTGAAATGTCACGATTGGTGGAACTTCTGTAACTGGGCTATGATAGGATGGATGGACACAGTGACCTTGAAATAGGAAATGCCTTTAGGAGCTATCATCACTTAGTCACAGCTACCATGAAAAACTAAAGGTAACACCAAGTGCAGGACTGGCAGGTGAAGAGGAAGGGAGTAAGGAACACCTGTTTTTTCATTATGTCTTTCCATTCTACTTGCTTTTTTAATCTTCTTTTATTTGTATTTTCAAGGTAATATTTGTCTACAACACAATATAAGTTTTAGATATGCAGGTTCACCCTTCATGAAATACATGACAGTAAAAACTACACTGGTCACCAAGGATTCAGTGTTGTCTTTTTTTTTTTTTTTTTGATGTTCCTTTGCTTTGTTTCTTTATATTCCACCTGTAAGTGAGATCATCTGGTATTTGTCTTCTTGACTTCACTTAGCATAACCCCTCCTGGCCCATCCATGTTGCTATAAATAGCAAGATTCCATCATTTTTTTAAAAAATAGCTGAGTAATATTCCATTGTGTATATGTATCAGATCTTCTTTATAGCAGGTTTTTTGAATGCACTGTATGTATGACTTTGATCAAAGTTTAAGAATTAAATAATAATAGCAGTGAGAAGGAAGGGAAAGGTATGACAAGAAATGGGAAGAATTCTCCTCTAGCAACTTGAGGGAAGTAGGATACATGTGGATTCCTCCCTGTTTTTTGTCCCAGATTTATCAACAAATTCATCGTCTCCAGAATTACCCACAAATTCTTCCTCCTCGCCCACCTTCCCATGGCCACTGTAGGCTGCAATGACTCCTCACAATCAGCTTCCTCTGGTGCATGACTTCTAACCCTTTTTAATACTTTTGGCAAAGGGGTTAGTCCAGCAAAGACTATAGCTTCCTTTTCTATGCTCAAGTCATAACATTGAAGACGAGTCCAAAATATGAATTTGATTAACATACAGGCATTAGTCTTTTTTTAGGCTGTGATCCAACAACATGTACTTCTTTCTTCATTCATGAAGGGACAAGATGTACCTGCGGGGTCTAATGGCTATAGTAATTTCAGTTCGGTGAGAAGTATAAAGGGTTATTTTCAGAGATCTGCAGCAACTATAACATATTATCAAAATACCTGATTTCTACTGGGGATAAACTCACATCTTCTGCTAATTCTACTGTGACCTGTTGCCCAGATTTACATTTGAAGGAAATGCTAAATCTCAGTGAGAGGCTAGTGACAGTAATGTAATTTGTTTTCGTATCCAAGTTCACAGACCCCAGGCACTCTATCCATGGACCTCTTATAAGAAGGAGTGGGTTCAGAGCACTGATCTAGGTCTGCAGCTCCAGACCCCCACCTTGCTACCAAATCTATTGCTGTCATTTGCCTGCTCGAAAGTCTACAGCCCCCTTTTGCATGTGAAGTTCCACCCACAATGGTAGAACTTTGTTTCCTTGCAATTCCCTGAGGTCCTTTGGTCTCAGAATGCACTCACTGCTATGTTGGTCAGGCCAACATTCTCTAAGTCCCCAGGTCAAAAGTTACCTCCTCAGTGACGCCTTCCCGGATGCCTTCAAGCAGCGCCAGGCATTTCGTCTCTGTTTCTGTTGTTCTTCGTATGTACCTCATGACAGCAAGTACCTCATTGCACGATAACTGCTGACATGTCTGTCTCCCCACTATTCAGAATCTTCTTGAGGGTGGAGACTGTGTTTTTAAATTTCCTCCAGAGGCACGCCCTGGTGGAGTAGTGGGTAGATCCATTGTCTTCAAAGGACACAAGGCAAATAGCTTGGGTTCGAGTCCCAGGCCCGGGGTGAGGGTGGGTGGGGGGAAACCAGTGTGAACAACTAAGTGAAAAAAAAAAAAAAAAAAAAAAAGCTTCTTCTTCCTCTCTTCCTGCCTGCACCTTTCCTTTAAATAAATAAATTTTCTCCAGAATCTTGCCTTTGCCTGGCACAGGAGGTGCTCAACAAATCCCTGTTGACTGAGGGAACGAATGAATGCTGAAGTGAAAGAACTCAATACAAAGAGGAAGAAGTCAAAGATAATGCTAATCAATTCTGTAGGAAAAATGAAATGGATAAAGAAGGAAAAACCGTGTTCATAAAGTTGTAAATTAAGCGTATCTTACATAGTTTAACTTTTCAAACCGAATAACCCATGCATGCAGTAGAGAACAGCTGATCACAGAAACACAGCATGTGCTCCGGTCATATGCTATAGAAGAAGACTACAACATAGAAATAGATTGCTTTCTAAAACAAGGCTTGCAAACCACTTGTCTGGCATTTTAAACACAATTTCCCTAGAAACAAATGAATTAAAATTGGTGACAAGGTGCCCTCATTATCACACACAAGTCTATTTGAGCTGTAAAGTGCCTGATGGCTCCAACTGGAAATTGGCAGAAAAGGATATGATTTGCTATATTGTAATATAAACAATTAAGAAAAAGCCATCAGTAACAGGAGTACATGCTCTGTTCTTGCATACTGACACTGAAGCAAAAACAGGTTTCATTTTATCAGCAAGAGAAAGCTCAAAGGGCTGTTTGTGAAGATGCAAGGAACTAGAATCTGCTGAGGGGAGCAGCGCTAGCTCTTTACAATGTGTAATTTCAAGACGGAAGCCTTTCCTTTTGGCTCACAAATGGTTCCCACAAAGGAAAGGCAGAAATTATTTCACAGTACTTGAAAAAGTTTTGGAAGACAAAGGGAAAGGCAGAATAGCATTAAAGAGGTATGTGTGTCCTACACAATCAACCTGAGGTTGAATTAGCCAAACTAGGAGGGACACAAGAAGGATGCCAAGAACACACACATGGCATGGTACCTGCAGTGTGGTTACCACTGCTCACAAGTCGGTGCTTTTCTCCTCCTGAGCACAGGGGCGGCCGGAGTTCCCAGTCCCCATGAGGTTAGGTGGCTCCATTGGCAGAGTTCTGGCCAAGGATTTAGGAGGAGAAGTGACAGGGTATTTAAATACTAACAAGAGGCTCTTGAATTTCTCACTTTTCATGGACTTAGCGCCCTGGCTGTGTTGGAGGAGATGGTTACTTCGTCAGACTGGGTTCCATAATGACTGAGAAGAGCCTGCCTGGTGACATATGACAGACTAGTCGGGGAAAAAATATTTATTTCGACAGAAAATGCTGGTTTAAATACACTGAGAGTTTGGGGTTGTTTCGGAGCCTAATATTCATGCAATTTATCCCCAGAGAAATGCAAAGGAAGATAAGGAAAGGATGGTGAATTATGGTGGCACTGGGTAGAGACCAAAAGGAGATTAGAAGGAAGAAAAGGTGTAAATTCAGATGGAAGGAATCCTTCCACGCTGCATGTTCAGAGTTTGGGGAGATCTTGTATTACTTCCAAAATCAAAGTCCTAAGAATACCATAATTCCAAATTGGGCCAACAAGGTCAGAGTCCTATGACTATGAACATGTGACTAAAAGGTACATGACCTAGCAGACATCATTAAGATGCATCCTTGCTGTGGGCCTCTAAGCTTAAGAGCATGTACAAGCTTTTGAGAAAAAAGTGGAAAAGTGAAGAAAAGCATGGATGTTGGAGTCAGACTGGTCTGAGTTCAAATCTCAGCTCTCTCTCTTCAGTCAGTAAATCACTTTCTTTGTCAATGTCCTTATATCTAAAGTGGAGATGAAAACAGAAGCTACTTCAAAGCTTTGTTGGGAGCACCAAATGAGGTGAAGTATCAAGTATAACGCCTGACATCACAAATGTTCTAGCCTTTTCTAGAATTCTGGAAACCCAAGAGTGGGTCTGTTATAGACTGGCCACCTCACTGTCAGGTTTAAACATAACAAATCACATGGCCAACCCATCGCACTTCAACCTGAATCTCTTTGGAGTTTTCAGTCATTGCCAGGCTCACAGATATAACTCTACGTTAACATGCTCCCCTCCTCTTAGGGTACCAAGATTAGATTGTGCCCGACTTTAAATCAGATCCGAGAAAAATCAAGATATGCAAGATACTGGGTTGAGTTATTCATTCTCCAGGGTTCTTTTCATTGCTATAAAAACAAAATAATAGTAATTCTCTTATACTTTCCAGTTTGGGGGGGGGGGTGTCTTTCCCAGCTTTTCCCATTTTTTTTCTTTCTCTCTCTCTTTTTTTTTTTTTGATGAAGTTGCCTGACAGAGAAAAGGAAAACTAAAGCTCAATTTCTATCTATTGAGAATCAACCAGAAATGAGAAATGAGAATAACCTACGTAAAGGGAAAAAAATTATTTACAGCCTTTGCCCACAATTTTCTGGAAGCACATCTATTGCATGACCCCAAGAACAGAGCAAAGAAAAGACAGCCTTCCAGTTCCCTTGATAATAAAAATTCATCCAGAAAGTCACTGTGATGATAGTTAACAGCAGACTCCTGTTTCTCCATCAGAACCAAGATCTAAAAGCCCAAATCCAAACTCCTTGACTACAGCGTAATACTCAAAGATCCACAGGCAAGGAAAAAACACAAAACTCTTCTAACCAGGAGAAAATATGGGAGTCAACTGACTCCAGCTGTGAAAAAATCCAGAGTTAAGAGAAATTATCATTTTTTTCCCAAAATACATGAGACTCTAGTATAGAGGCAAAATCTACACTACACTTGATGTCAACAGGAAGCTTTTACAGAAATGGGGAGCTTACAGCCTCCTCTGGCCACGTCCATCACTGTGGGAGAGACTGCTCCTGGCTCTGGGTACCTGGGGTGCCTCACTAAAAGAAACCAAAAAACATGAAGGTGTCAAGCTTCTCATTTTACAGACGAGATAACTGAGGCCCTAAGAGATCCAGTGTTTAACCAATCAGAAGTAGATCCCAAATTTTCCATGAAGTCCTACTTCACAGGTCTGCCCATGTACCACCACTTCCTCCTGGGAGCAGAATCTGTGATCTCGACCAATGTGAAAGCTGTCCTTCAGAGAAGCTTCAGAGAAGTTTCTGAGACCCAAATCCCTCAACTCTAGTACAGGTGTGAGTCTAGAAACAAGAAAGGGGAGTCAACCTCTGCCCGCCTTCCCAGTCTTCTCCCAAACCAGTGCTTTCTTCCCACCCCTCACACCTTGCAGCACAAACCTAACCAGACTCTTTAACTCCACTCTTGCTTTGTTCCAAGCCATTTTCCAAAGAACCTCCAGAGGGATAACATACAAACCTAGTTCAGTTACTCCCTCACTGAAGAAGCTTTGATCCACCGCCCTCTGGAAACATTCCCAACCCTTCAGCAAGGCCTACAAGACCTGCCCCCAACTCAACTGAACCCTCAAATTTTCAGCAGAAAGATTTCCAAACTTTGGAGTTTAAAGATGTCTTCCTTCCTTCCCTTTAACATTCAGACACAAGGCCCCTTCCTCTAAGTCTTCTCTTCTCTCAGCCACAAGGCAGGTTGATGGTTCCTTGTTCACAGGAAACTATTATCATCATGATCACTGTGTTTTACACGCACTGCTCAGAGAGTAATGGTCACTGTTTTACATGGGCTGCTGTACAGAGTATAATGTATAAAGCCCTTTCTGAGATGCAGAATGGGGCTTCAAAGTGCAACAAATACCTGGGTTTGATTCCAAAGTGTTGAGCTCAGTTCAGGGCAGCTTCCCTGTTGTTAATTAAACTTTGGAACAGTGAGACCGGACTCCGGAAGATGATGGGATAGAAAGTATTACTCTATTCATTTACCTTCCAGCCTACAAAAATGCAAAAAAAAAAAAAAAAAAACAAACCAAAAAACCTGGGTTTGAGCCATACCATCACCACTGGGCAATATATTTTATTTCTCCAAGCCTCAGTTTCATTTTCAATAAATAGGGAAATACAGCCTTTACTATTTTGTTGTGAGGATTAAATAGAAAGACGATGCAAGGCATAGAAAGTATTAGATTGTTTAATAAATGTTAGTTTCTTTCCTCTCCATCCCTTCCTATGGGCAATAAGAGCTCTCTTATTACAAGAACATCTTTTACTCTTTTATATTCCTGGTGAATACCTGAATAAGTTAACTTTTAACAGAAAAAAGAAGAGATGGTGGGAGAAAAATGGGGGAAAGAAGGAACAAAATGAAATAATGAAATGAATAAAGCTAGATGAGTTGTTATAAATAGCAGTCATATAACTGATCTCTCCTTATAGCATCTTTGAAGGTGCATCTGCAAATCTATGTAACTAGGAAGACACCAAATCAAGAGACTGGCAGATCTACAGTGGGAGGCAGTGGAGTCCAATATAGAATTGACACACAGATTTAAGAAAAAAATCATTCCTCAAATTATTCATTTCTACTCTGTTCTAAACACTAAGGTTGGCACAAAGCAGGAGGTAAATAAACGGCTCTCACGCTAGTGAGGTATCAATTATTGAGGAGGATGTGATGCCTGGATCAACAGAGTGTCAGCAAACCAACCCTCTAGAAGGGTGGGGTTCGTTTTAATTGTAGAGTCTGCTGGTTTCTGTCGTGCAAATCCTCCCACCACAGATCAATCTACCAATGATTTACTCATAATCATTTAGCTCCAAAAGTTCTTAGTATTTAACAATTGGCTCACAGGAGTCCTCAGCAAGTCATCGACCCTCTATTCTCATTAATTTTCTCATTTTTACCCTCTTCTTAGTCACTTTGTGAGTAAATGAGGATGTTTATTAGCATCCTCATTGCCTGATGGACAAAGAAGATAAAATGCGACAACAGAGGAACAGTCAGTGGTCCTAGCAAAGGAGATTCAATAGGCAGAAACTTGAAACTATTAGTTAGATGTGTGTATGGGTTTCAATTTTTCCCCTTCTCTTTGCCCCTTCTTACTAAGGTAAATTGAAAACAGATGCCCTCATCCAATGTTCAAAATACAAACACACTTTCTGACCAAATATAGACTTGATGGCCACAACCTGGAAAGAGGAGAAAAGAAGATTCGCTGGAAACTTCAGAAGGCTCCAGTTCATCGAGATGGCAGAGCAGATGTTCAAATGGGAAATCAAACAACTTCTCTGGATAAAAAGAGGGAAAACATTTTTTTTTTTCAAACACTAAAGACCACAGTCACTCTCTGGTCCAAAATCTAAACAGGGAGACACATCCCAAACTAATAGAAGAGGAAACCTTTTAAACCTGTATCCTAACAAAATGGAGTGACACAAATGTAGTCACTCCGCCACGAGAGATGGGCTACTTGGTGGTATGTATTTAAGCTCAGACAGGAGAGGAAGGCAGTATCTCCTCCCCTGTCACTAGGACTCTGCCTGACCTTCCCTTGGCCCGTTTCAAAGAGAAGCAGCACCGTCTAAATAACAGTTCACAAAATGTGCCCGTGATCTGAGGGCAAGTCAGAGCTCCTGCAAGTTAGTGAGCACAGCTCAGAGTGAGTGTCACCTCTAAGAGCAGTTTTAGTCTACAGCTCCGTCAATGTTTATTGACAGGAAACCCACACTCTTCGACCATACTCATCAGAACCTGCTCTCCTGCTGACAGAAGCTCCTGAAGCGGGAGGAAGGACTCTCCAGCTTTGCTCCATGATGTCAGCTTACTTACTCTCCAGGTATTTAAGAGTCCAGAGCTTTTAGAGGCTGCAGTCGCAACAGCTGTTACTTTACTTTAGTAAGAAAGTCAAGTAATCGGAACTCAAGACACACAAAGGAAAAATTAGAAAAATCAAAAATATGTGATGAGAATACAAGAAAAATAGGCTTACATAGGAGTAAAACCAAATCATCACAGAACTATTCTCACTTGCAGACAAACAGAAGGGAAGGAAGGGAGGGAAATTCCACTCCCTTCAAATGATGTGCAGTTTAACAGGAGGAGCCATCAAAATCAAGAAATAAAAACAGGCATTAACAAAGTGTGGCATTTAACATTTGAGGCTGGCTCCTGGTTTCAAAACCTGAAAGGCATCAAAGGAGGTGAAGAGACAGATTTAATCTTAAGTTATTCATAATGGCTCAATTATCCAACTCAAGGAGGCTATAATTAGCCTCTTTCATTATTGGAGTATAATATGGCCAGCAGGGCTGTGTCAGATGAGCTAAAAGGGCAAGTTTATAAGAGAGAGAAAGGCAGGAATTAACTGTGCCATTATGCCCAGGAGTGGGCAACAGAAAGGGCCCCACCAGCTAGGACAAGAGGATGGGGCAGTCACCAGGCGTCCACTGCATGAGACACAGCTGGCAGAGGCAGAAATGAGATCAGAAAACAGCATGGGTGGCAGGGTGTAGGTTTTAAAAGAGAAAACAGATTAGAAACACATTAGAGTGAAAATGAACCCAAAAGCTCAAATATGGATCAAGGCATCAGCAGAAGCTGATTCTTTGGGGTGGGGTGGGAGGAACCAGGAACTGGAATTATCTCACACAGTATCCCTAAGACCTGCAAAGAAGAGAACTGACAATTTAAACAAAGGGTAGAAGGGTACAGCTTTCACAAATACTAAACCTGAAAAGACAGTGCCCGTGTTCAAATACTGATCATGCCATTGATTTGGTGATGTGTGTGTGTGTCTGTACACGCACACACTCCACACACACACACACACACACACACACACACCTGCAAGTCTGCTGACCTCGCCGGTCTGAGTCTTCTGGGGAACTGAAATATGATTATCTCAAATGTGGTCTCAAGCTTTAGGATTCTAGGAAGTTTAAAATCAGGAGACTACAGGCCTCTAAGTAAATAAAAGACCTACAAGGAATGACAACACTTTTTTGTTCCCAAGAGTAGAATCCACCACGTGGAGAGCAGAGAGGACTGAGCCAGCTGTCAGATGTAACCACAGCTACTCAGCCCCCACCTACCCTGTGCCTAAACCCACAATCCAGAAGGACACAGCCTGGTCTCAGAACATTCCATCCCCTGGATTACTTGATGACGTCTCTGTCTCCTACCCTCCCAACCAGGGTACAATTTTCTAAAAGCAGAAAAAATATCCTTCCCAAGAAAATAAACACTCCCAAACAACTGTCCCGTTCCGTTACCTCGGGGATTACATAATTACTATGAAGTCAAGACTTTCTTACTGATACACCAAAAAAGAACTCTCAGATCATAAACTGAGAGGCCTTTTCTCAACTGTTTAGTTCTAAAAAGCGTCCCTGTGAAACAGTCTCCGGTGCCCACTGATGGAATGAGAAACTCCACTGCCTCATCTCTGCTCAGAATGGGAATTCCGATCTAAATGTTTTAAGTCAGTGGGGATACAGAAGTCCTGTGTACTGTATTCTTCCAGAATGACACCACCACCACTCTCTGGTGCCCCAAACTGCCCTACTCAGGGATAGAACACTAGATATTTTTCCTGGCTCTGTGGAGAATTTAGATACTTCTTAACTTTTTAGCTTAACTGCCTATAAAATGGGCCTACCAAGAAGTGGTCACTGACATCATTCATTAGCCACCAAGTAATAAAACAGTGAGCTCCCCTGATCCACCCCCACACCACTGATAAAACCCCTGGGCCACACTGTCTCCAATCCCACAGAGCATTGCGCTAATTGAGGTACCTGTTCTGGCTGAGGCAGCACTAAAAGGCTGAGTTCCCCTCACAGCCTGCTGCGACTTGTTCATCTGGATCAATGCAGAAACAGCAATTTGCTCCTTCCTAATTCCTCTCCAGGAATAAAAAGAGCCAGATATTCCTGGAATGCCTCTTCCTCACAAACCAGAAAGTGTACCTCCTGTAATCATTGTACTCTGCTCATTCGGTCAGTGTGAGATTTAATGAGATAAAGCGTTTACAAAGTGCCTGGTAGGCAATAAACTTGATAAATAAATGATGCTAGTAATTGTAAAAACATGCTCACCAAATCACACCAAAACACAAGCAAACCCCAAGTTTCTCCTGATGCTTATCAACATGCTTGGGACAGGGAAGACGGAAATCGAGATGTCTTTGCTGTCCTGTAGCTTTTTCAGAGTTAGTCCCTGGTGAACGATCATGCAGAACCTTCCACAATTCCATGGGCACTCAAGTCTCATGAGTGTGCCTGATTCTCAATAACTCAAAGCAGCAAAGCATTTGAAACAATGGATCTAGAAATGCAAAAGGCCTTAAAGAAATTCCACAAAGTCCCCTGGAATTGCCCATGTGGAAATTTTGCTAGAAAAGTCAAAGCACTCTGCACCAGATGCAGCTGTCAATAGGGGGAAGGTAAATAAAGCACAGAATGGAAATATTCTAAGGAAAAGGGTATTTCCCATCACACACCAGACCCTGAAAGTATAGTTTTTCTTTAAGCTACAAATAAATTCTTCCAAAGGCATATCTAGCCATCTTTTGTGTCCAGACGCGAATAGTTAGGTTTTTCCTTCCAGGCACAAAGCTGTGGGGTTTTTTTGTTTTTCTTTTTAACCACAGTATGTAGCCAACCAGAATTTTTTTAAGTGGCAAATAAATAATGTCTCAACTTCAGAACGTATATTTTCAAGTCATAAAACTGTATGGTAAAAAAAAAATGGCCATAAAACTTCTCATTTTTATATGTACTATGCCTCCCCAACCTGTATGATTAGGATACCTCAAAATTATTGGAGTTTCTAAACCAAAGGCATTAGTGTTATATTCAACTTGTAAAAGATTAGGCCACTTGGTAATTCTTATAGTTTCTAAACCATGCACATTCCAAAATGTACAGCACAAATGTGGCCCGTAACTTCAGAGAAGGACAAGTGACAGTCTACACCATCCTAAGTATTTGGCTTATTTTAGTTGGCATAATTTTTCTAGCAATCCTCTAGGACCATGAAAGTGTACAATTCAAAATAAGAAGTTCAAAATTCAAAGTAATATGGCAACTTGTAAAAGTCAAGTTCTTTTATTTAATACAGTCTAATCAAACAGTAACAGCAGTGAGTCAACACTGTGAGAGCAGGCCGGCGCCCGTGTCTGGAAGAAGATTAAGTCAAGGCATTCTACATGGTAGAAGGGAGACAAGTGCTGCCGTCCATGGTTAGCGGCTCAAGGACAACTTGGACATTTCTAAAGCCATTTCCACAAAGTCAATGGCAACAGGTTGGGACACAGCTACTTTGAAGAGTAAAATGTCTCTATCTACATGGTTTTATTCACAGGGATTGAGTTGCACCTGTAGAGCATGACATTCTTGTCTTTAGCCTTAAAGGAAAAGACGATGTCTTTTCTGTGTGCACCAGTTTGAAATTTTTCTGAAATAAGGCTCCCCTGGGATAGATTACTACAGTACTCATTCACATGAGAGTTCATACACATAGTAAAAAGACAAATACAGGGTTTCATGGTCACTGTTTTTGGTTGATTTGGTTAATTGCATAAAATGAAGGCTAAATACTCACAAGCATATCTGTTTAACAAAACTCCTACGTATATCAGAATGCAAAACAGACAATGTCTTAAAACAGACTCTGATCAGCAGGCCTCCAGAAGTGAAGGTAAGCCTGTGTCAGTTTGGTTCCTTTCTCCTCTTCAGTCCTCCTGAGGGGTGTTCTCTCTCTACTCCCTCGCTTGGACCTTCGACCTAATAGAAAGGAACCTCAGGAAGGCAAGGCCTTCTCAGAAAAGGTTCCTTCAGCCTTTAGTCGGGACATTTCGTTTTTTTACTTAAAAGGATCGACTGGTCTTGGTTGGCCTTAGGAAGGGAAGCATCACTCAGGTGAAAATTATCTGGGGGGACTTTAAATACCTAGCTACCTCATCACACATTTAAATTAGATGGACTTCAGCTGTTCTTAGAATTCTACGTGTGCAGCAATCCAGAGCAGTCGCTCAAATCTGGGTTCTCTTTTTTGCACTGCATTCGGAGATACTCTCTCTGAGGCATGTTTAGAAAAAGAGAAACACTTACACCTGGAATTTATATTCTTCCAAGTAATCTTTCAGTCTTGTGGGTAAAGGCAGTCCCCAGATGGCACCAGTACACTTGTTGATGGTGAGTCTACAGAGATGCTGCAGAGGCGGCGCGGTCGTGTAGAGCGGTCTGGTCAGATAGAGGTGCACAGTGCCGTTCCGGGGGGCTTCTGGGCCCGTCCGCTTATCCTTGCACATCTGAACGTAGTAGTCAATCAGATGAACCACACTGTCAAACTGCTTCAGCTTGGACTTGACACAGATGATGGAGTCCAATCGAAACTTCCCATCTTGGTATTCGATTCGCAGATTAGTTGGTCCAGCTGATGTTTTAACAGATATTGTTAGCAGATAGTCTGAGTGCGAACTGTCTCGAATCAAGAAAGTCCCTTCTGGTGCCTCTTTTAATTTCTCTTTGGCTTCATTAACAGTCATACCTCCCCAGTACCAACCTGGGGTTTTTGTTCAAAAAGAAAAAGAAAAGAGGGTAAAACAGTTATTACAGAGAATGTTTAAAATAGGGTAAGTACTAGGCAACAATTTTTCACCTTGTAAAAAGTGGAAGAATGAAAGTTTAGCAGAGGCTACCATAAATACTTTCCGTGGAAACGGAATGAAACTTTGGGTCCATTTTATTTTTCAAATACAAACTGTAAGCCCGTTTTCTTTTCTAAAAAGTAACTTTCGGTATCTGTTTTTAAACTGTTTTGGGGGAGGTTTCTCCTCAGGACACAAAAGCATTTTGCAATAAGACATGCTGGCTGACAAAGGAGGATGCTACCAGCACTTTTCAAGTGAAATCTAGGACTCAAAAGAAAATTAGAAATAAATCAGAAGTTAGAAATTAAAACTCTGCCTTTAAACAAAAATGGAAAAACCCAAATTCAACAGAGTGAAATCAGAAGCAACTTTCAGCTAGCCTTCCCCAATGCTTTCTCTTGGTCCAAAACTTCTGGAGTGCATTTCTATTTATTTGTTTTGAAAGGGCAGTTCTGATACAAGTTTCTGTTTGTGGCTTTGATTCCAACTACCTTACCGGTCATTGCGAAACAAGGGAAACCCCAAATGATAACTAGTACTTCAAATTTACATTCTTCGCTAAACTCCTGGAAACTTTGCCCTAATCCAAATTCAGTCACAACCGGTCGGCCTCCCGAAGTCTCGATTTGCTAAGCCTGCACCATGTCCCGCGCCCAGCCCGTTTTCAAAACCGATTTAGCGACGTTCTACATTCTGCATTTCCGAAGCTTAAACATTATGCCCCCCGCACCCCAACTTACAAAAAAGAAAAAACAAAAAGGCTCAACTCCTTGCCATCTGCCTGTTCCTCCAGCAGGGAAAACCCGCCGCCCGCACAGAAAAACCGGAACCACAAGTGAGGGAACTTCTCCCTCTCCCTAGTGTTACCCAAACTTCAACTTTGCCCCAAACGGATCCAGATTTTGAAAACCTGCATGGTTTCCCAGAACGTTTCTTCTTCCTTTCAGAAGCCGAGGGCAGGCAGTGAGCAGCGCAAAGCGCAGAGCTGCGCTGGAGACCAGCGATCCAGCCCGGACGCGCGGTCCCAGTAAGACGCGTTGGTCCCGCTCTGCGGCAGCCGCCTGCGTGGCAATCGGTCCGTCCCTGAACTTGGCCGCCGAGATCCGGACTGCAGCGGCTGCTCGGCTCACAGCCGGATACGGCGGGATGCGGACAGCGCCGCGCGCACTCGCCGCCCTCGCAGCCGGCAGAAAGGGAGGCGCCGGGCACTTACTTTCTCCGGTTTAGGGCTCAAGCTGTCGTGCCCATCCCTGAGCAGCCGCGGAAAATAATCAGGAGTCCAGCGCCCCAAGAAGACATTTCCAAGTAGTTCTCGCTCTCTGCTGTCCCTTAGGCCCCTGAGTCCCAAATCCCCCGAGAGCCACTCTCCTTTCTCAGTCCCAAGGATTCAGGGCATCTTTTCCGCAGTCCCCCACCCTACGGCGGGGAGGGTAAGCGAGGGAACTTACAGCCATCCCCGTCTTTGCTTTCCAAACGGTCCCACTTCCAGACACGCTCCCCGCCAGCGGAGCCCCAGCCGCGTCTTTGGGGACGCGCCCTGACACGCACGCGCCGCGGCCCGCCCGCTCTCTACCTGTGTGACTGAGCTCCCGCAGGGCCTTCGCCAGTCGCGCAGCCTCCGGGGACGGCTCCTCCGCCGAAGCCGCGGTCCCCCACTGGCTCCGCGTCCCTTCCGCGCCATTCCCGGAGGGCTCAAGGCACCGCAGGGTCATGGGAGAAGGGTTACCGCGGCAGACAGGTGGCTTCCCCAGCGGGGGTCAGAGAGGGGCACGCGTCCTTCCTGGAGGTCAGTTGGAACTCCCAAACGAGTCCCTGCGGGGTCTCCGAACTGGTGGTGGAGGGGGAGGGAACGAGGAGCCGCTGGTTCTCCCTTCCCAGGTCCTGGCGGACAGACGACAAAGTCCCCCGCAGGCGCGGTCACCCAAAATTTGCCTGCAAAGAAGATGGGGGGGGGCGTCAGTCTGAACAGGACCCCTGTGACCGGAGTGTGGGTGGGGAGATAGACACGTGGAAAATCCCGGGGACTCCTCCACGTCTGGCTCCCGCACCATTTAACCCCAAGCATCCAGCGAGTGCCCTAGCCCAGCTCTCGGGAAAGGAGGCTAAAGAGAGCAACGATCCAAGACGCAAGAGTCTGGGGGAGGGGTTCGAGGGGGGGGGGCAGGATAAGGGTGGGGAGCCGGGTTGCCGTTCTTCCCGCCCAGGGCAGCTCGCGGCGCTCGCAAACTCAAAGAGTCACCTGCGGGCACGGTGGTAAATTTGGCCTCGTCAGGGTCAAGTAGGAAAATAAATGGGGAAGAGAGATCCCCAGACTAGCTCTCCAACCTCACACTCAGCAGCGCCGCGGGAAGCCCAGGAGGTCGCACCCGTCACAGACCTGGTTCCACGCCCTACAGCGCCCCGGGACTCCCGCGGCCAGAGCCCACAAACCCGCGAGGAAATGCGCGAGCTGCCGCCTCCCCGCTCGGGAGGCTGCCGCGCTCCCCTCCCCCAGCTCAGGGCGCCCGCCGGGGCAGGGGTGGAGGGGCGCCGCCCGACTGCGAGGCGGCAGCCGGGAGGCCTCGCCACGGTTGCCGCCGCGGGCGCTGTCGAGGAATGAGCCCGAGCGCACAGCCCAGGCCGCGGCTGAGGGCCGGGGCCGCGGCCGCGGCCGGCGACAGTAGACGCCGTGGGACCTGCTACACAACGAACGGCGAGACCTTACCTCGGCCAGTCGCTGCCGCCGCCGCCTCCGCATCCAGCAGCCTCCCCAGCCGACCTGGGGCGGGAGAGCCGGGAGGGGCCCGGGAGAGGAGGGGTGTCTGCCTGAGTTTCCCCCAGTTGACTTTCAATTTGGGGACCAGATCCCGAGGGATAATACCAGCTCTGCGCTCACTAGCGGGGACTGCTGGGGTTCTCTGCGCAGGAGAAGAAAGAAAGCCAGGAAGACCATCGCCCCGGCCCCTGGGCTCCACACCCCTCTGGGATCGGACACCTTCCACCCAGGGCAGTTGCCGGGTTTCCCTCCGGCTGTGACCAAAGAGGTGGGAAGGGGGCGGGGGAGGAAGGAGTCAAGGTGGGAGGCAGGCGGGTGGAGAGAAGCGGGAGATCAGGTTATGCGGATTATTCATTTGAATGGCAGTTTAGGGGAAAACAACAACTCTGGAGACTTCTCGACGCCAAGAAGAAACCGGAGCAAGAAAGCAATTAACGCCCGGCTGCGGAGCAGAACCGCATTTCGTACTCTCCCCACCGCGGCTCTAAACTGCGGAAGCCCAGGCCGCCCGGCGTATGCGGCCGCGCCCTGGTGCCCTCCTCTACGACCCTCCTCGGGGCGGAGCCTTCGGGCTCCCGGGACCGGTACCTGCCGCCAGCACCAACCCGAGTTCCTCGGGCGTCCGGGCTGCGGGCGCAGGGGATCCTGAGGCCGGGCGCCCGGGGCTCCGGAGCGCACAGTGTGCGGCCCGCGCGGCGCCGGAAGCGGCGGGTGAGGAGGCTCATGCTTCAAGGGAAGCCGAAGGCCCGCGAGGCGCGGCGCGGGCGGCGGCGAGACTTGGCAAGAGTTAAACGTCTGTCCCCGGAGCGGTGTGTGCGCGCGACTTCCTAGCCCTACAAGCCTCCCTTGCTCCCCGCCTCCCTCTCTCGCTCGCTCGCGCCCCGCCCGGCTGCCGCGGAGGCCGCTTTCCAGGAACTTTCCAGGAATCCGCCTCACGTGACCGCGGCCCCCGCTACCGCTTTAAAGAAGCTCGGGCGCTAATGCGCAGGCTTCGGGGGAGCCCGGCGGAGCGCCCTGGAGTGCGGGCCAGAGCGCCGTGGACACCCGAGAGTCCGCCCTGCAGTCCGCACTGCTCTGAACCCACGCACCAGAGCGCCCCAGGACGCGCAGGAAAAGTCACCTCCGCCGCCACTGTCCCCGTGTCGGCGGCCGGAGCCTGCCCCCTGCCCATAACAACTGTGCGCCGAGGTCGAACGAATAGCACACCCTCACCCTCGGCGCCGCAGAGGGTCTTTGTCTTTCCTGCCCCTCCGCGCCTTCTCGACGCGACCCCCAGGCTGCACATAGGGGCCGCATGGGGGGGGGTGCAGGCGGGAATACTTCCTCGGAAACGGCCCCTCCCACTGTAAAGCAAGATAATGCGGGTGGGCGAGGCCCCTCCGCAGCCCCCAGTGCCCTGGGATCCGCAGGGAGACGGCCGGAGATGGTCTCTTCAGCCCACGTCCTAAAACGCTGTAGGCAACCAGAGAGCGGCGCCTCCTTAAGCGGCTCTGACCGCATTCAATCTCCCCCTGGCGGTCCCGCTCGCAGTCTCCATTCCGGCCCAACCCGGCTCCTCCTTCCTCCTCCTATACTTTTCCCAAGTCGCCTTCCGGCCGCCCAGTGGAGCGACCCGCCCGGCTCACCTGCGTCGCCGGTGTCTGTGCCTGCCGTCGCCGGAGAGCCAATGTCTGAGATTTTCCGCGGGACTGATGCTCCGAGACCAGGAATTCAGAAAAAGCCGGCCACTTGTCCCCTGCTCGGGGACCCTCACCTCTTCCCACCTCGTGGGAGGCCACCTGGCCTCAGTTGAAACGCTTGTCATTGCCTGCACGCCCGCCCCGGAAATGTGACCTACTTTAAATATGACCTACTTTTGAAAAACCATGAACACTCACGGGAAAACCAGATCCAAAATTTCGATAACCATTTTTCTTTGAAAAACTATTCTATTGCATCACTGCTCAGAAGCTTGAGAGGTCAGCGGCCACTCAGTTGAAGAGGTGGTTGGTTGTGGGAAACTTGAGCAAGGAAGTGGGAGGGCGCGCGGGGGTGGTGCAGCTCGCCACCCATGCCTGGTGCCCCCCCTGCTGGTGCTGCGAGGCAGCGTAAACCAGCTCCCAGCCTTACGTGGTCGCAGCGGGTTTGGTTTTGTTTTGTTTTTTCAAAAATAGTCCAGCTTTTGAGTAAATAACTGCAAATAATAGGCGGAGGAAGGGAGCTCTCCCAACTGGCAAAGAGCTTTTGTCTTGAGCTTTGTTTTGGTTTTGTTTTTTATATAATCTTTGATGTGAAGGACAGAGCTCATTGAAGCCCAATGTAAACCCTTTGTAAAGTAGCTGAATAAATTGCAAAAGTCCTTCACTGTCTTTGGATCCTTGACCTTTTCTGTCAAGTTAAAGGATCAAACTTCAATTCTGGGTGAGGGACTAGGATGAATGAACAAATCAGGCCCCATGTGCAGCCCAAACCTTTAATAGCCATCACTTCTACTAAGCTTCACCGTGCTCTAAGTTATTCCATATGGCTTCTTCCTTCGTAGAGAAATCAGAGCATAGGGTGTCCCCAACCTTCTGTAGTTTGAAAGGTATTGTATATTTTTTACAAAGATGAAATCATTTATTGCCAATTGAAATAAATCTGCTAGCACTCTTTTTCATGTACTTTGCTGTTGCCTCCAAGGGTCCTTGCACAAGGGCCCTCATCCCAGAATACCTCTTCAGATTGGTCATGGCCCCAGCTCAAAGTCCCCTCTGCAGAGAGCCATGAAAGATTACAAAGATAATAAGCACAGTACCAACACTGTGGGCACCAAGCTTTGTACCCAACTAGGATTTTTGACTTTTGTTTCTAAAATGTTTCTTAGCAATGCCCAGCATTTTGTGGGCTTTTTGACTCCTAAGAAACACACATGGGAGCCACTTAGGAAAATGTTTATGGAATCATGTTAAATGGAAAAAAGTATTATGTGAAATAGCAACATTATAAAAGTGTGTAGCATGCGGGCAAAAGCAGAAGGGAATGTGGAGAAGTGAAATCGGTTGTTTTTAGTGGCAGGATATGGGTGTTTTTTTAATTTGGCTTTCCTTAATACTGTTCCTGTATTTTTGATAGTATTTCCCCCAAACTGCATGTGAATCAGTGCCTTGAATCCCTCTGATTGTAGTTTGTAGGGATTATAATTCCAGATATAATGGACTTCTTTCCTGAACTCCAGGCCCAGCGCTAGCCATGGGATGTCTAATAGGCACCTTCAATTTAATAGGTCACCGCTGAGACCTGGATAAACCCTCCCCCTTCTAAAGCTAAACCACAAACAACAGCTATTCCCTTGCACTCTTCCTTCCACATCTCTGAAAATGTCAACTCCAGTCTTCAGTTGCTCAGGCTAAAAGTTACAATGTCATTCTTGACTGCTCTTTCTCATACAACCTGCCATCCTTTAACTGCAATTTCACAGTAAATCCAGATGGAAAAACTTGCTATATTTCTGCCCCTCACCAATCCAAGTGACCTCTATCTTTACTGAGCTTACTGCTGCAGCCTCCTTCCTGGTCTCCTTGCCCCTCCACAGTTTCTTCCTATCAGAGTAATGAGAGTGACCCTTCTTAAGTTATTTCATGTTCCTCTTCTGCTCCAACCTGATGGTGGCATTGCATGGGTGTAAAAGACAAAAACCCTATAACCACTCACAAGGCCCTATAAGATCTGGTACCATTTACTTTTCCGGTCTTATCTCTTGCTCTGTTCCTCGTCTCTGTTCAAGTCACATTGAACTCCTTGTTATCCTAGAACATGCTACCCTGCTTCTTCCTCACAGTTTTTGTCTTTGCTTTTTCCTCTATCATGTTCTTCCTTCAGATATCAGCAAAAGGCAGAGAGGAATGTACAGAAGGGTTTTGCAAACAGTGGGGACACACCGCTACACCTACCTTGAGAGACCAGAAAGACTTCATGGGGGAGGAAATCTTAATCAGGTCCTTTATCTTCTCTGGATTTTTGCTTTCTCGCGGGAGAAAATGGATTCGACAAGCTATTAGGTTTCCTTCTCATCCAAATCATCCCCAAGCTCGTTCCATGACCTCCCAAACATAGTGCTATTAGACCTAAGCCTGGGCAGCTTCTGGGTCTGTTTGATTTTCCAGAGAAGTTCACAGAGGTCAAGGCCTGGTGTGATGTGGTAAGTAGAGCAAGCAGAAGAATACCTATTAGTAAACAGCAAGTACCACTCCTGGCTTAGTCATGGAATTCTGAGAAGCAGCAGCACCCAGTGAACCAACCTGGAGATGGGCAATCATAGGTGAGACTAACTTTAACCAAAGGCATGTGGCAGAGCTACAAAAGGGGAGTCCCAAACGGTACAAACAGCCACCTCCTCATACACCCTGCATATACATTCCAGATGGAGAGTCTGATCCCACTTGCATGCGTTTTCTATTATCTAGTACAATGAAATTATAGTGCTTATGCCCCACCACTAAGGGAAGCTATAAAATATCTTTAGTTTGCCTTTACATGATGGTTTTAATGTCTCTTCACCAAGTTATTACAGCATATGTTTCTTTTTTTTAAAGAGAGGAATGAAGGCAGGCAGGCTGGCAGACAGGCAGGAAGAGAAAGGAGGAAGAAGTATTTGTTTTTTTGCTTCGTTTTGGTTTTTCATTCTGACCCTGGGTCTTGAGCCCAGGTTCTTGGATTTTATATGGTCCCTAGGCCAGTGTCTCAGCCACCTGAGCCAACAGGGTGTGCCTACATGATTTTATTCTTTTTTTTTTTTTAATTGAATAGGAAGTAGCATTTCTTGCGAAGTGTGATAACAGGAGAGGGGAAGGCAGTTCTGAGGAGTACAGGACCCACCATTTGTCCAGGGAACTTGACAGGGATGTGTTTGAGCCCTCCACCCAGTCATTTGCGATGAACCAATTTTCAAATTCATCCTCATAAACTTGATGAACTCACTCTTTGGAGATGTGGATCTTTTGGTGACCAGAAAACTTGAACTTGGCCCTGCATAGGACCTTGATCACATGTTCATTATTCTTCAGCTTCTTTCAAATGGACATGATAATATGGCCAATATGGACCCTGGCCACTGTTCCCTGTGGCTTTCCAAAGGTAACTTGCACACCTGTCTGCGGCCTGCACTGAGGACAGTGCAAGATCAGATGTGAGTGTCCTCCAAAGAGAACTATCTCCATGTTCCCTAGGGCAGGTATGCACACAGCAAGTGACACGAAATACCAAAGAGCTGTGGTGGCAGCCACTGTACGCTGGGCCCCACCGGGAAAGAGCACCGTGGGCTCAAGTGCCTACAGGCTGCTTCTGTTCTTACAGCAGCCCTTTGATGGAAATAGTGGGGTGGCGGGGAAGTACCTACTTTCCATGTAGGTAAATTAAGTGAAGTAGATGAAGTAGGTTAATCTGCTCTTGTTAAACAAATTGTCTTTAAGAAAACAGTATAGGGTTTATATGAATAAAACATTTTAAGTGGAAAAGTAGCTTAGAGGTTAAGTTGCTTTTTAAATAGATCATTCAAATCACTGTGTGCTGTTCTCACAAATGTGGCTGTAACATTTTCAAAGTTCATTTACAATATTTAAGCGTAGACAAGGGATAAAGAGCTGAGGGGCAAAGTTGAGTTCTTTGTTTTGTTTTACAATATGCTTGACCCAAGAGTTGTTACATTTCAGTATGTGTCAGCCATTCTAAATAAACACCGAGTCTTGTCTTATAAAACATGCACACAAATGTATTTAGAAGCAATTCTCTGAACATCATCCTGGTAAGTCTTGTCATTTTTGCTTTAGCTTTTCCAGTGCTTGCTGGGAAGGAGATTTTTATGCCAAGTCTCCTCCCTTCTCCCATTTTTTCTCTCCTGCCATCAGGAAAATCCTTGTCCTTCTCGATGCACTATTTGAGCCCAGGCTCTATATGTCTCCCCTCTGCCACAGCCGCCGAGCTTCCCTTTGCAGCATGTTCATCAGTCAGGATAACTGTATTCCAACTGATTCTAGGCGAGAATGGACAAAAATTTAGACGGTCTGAATAAATAAGGCATCACAGCAACTTCAAAATCAGAGGACAGTTATACTATGTGAACATCTCACACAAAAATCACAAAAGAATAAAACACCAGCTACCAAAGGTCACTCAAGAAGAAATGGACAGGTGCATCCAGGTGGCCTGGTGGCTTAGTACACTGGGCATGAACCACATACACCCCACAGTCCCCAGTTCAAGACCAACAACTAAATAAAATAAAGTGCTTCTTCCCTCTCTCTCTTCCTAACTGCCTCTGTTCACCTTCATTCCTGCCAGCACTTTTTCCAAAAAAAAAAGAAAGAAAGAAAAAATAGATATTAGATAGATAGATAGATATAGATTCCTATTTACAATAAAGAAATAGTTTTCCAGTTTCAGAGGATTTTGTTGGTGAATTTTACCAAATAATGAAGAAATATCTATTCTATATAAACTTTTCCAAAAAATTAGAAGTGGAACCATTTCACAACTCATTTTAGAAGGCCAGCATTATCTAAATACCAAAAGCAGACAAGACAGAAAACTATATAGATCAGTATCTCTCATGAGTGTAATTATAAAGCTTTAATACATTAATCCAGAAATAAATAAAATGGATAATCTACCACTAGGGTGTATTCCAGGAAGGAATTAGTTCAGCATTCAAAATCAATCAATAAAATTCACAATCTCAGAAGACTGGAAATGTAAAATCATATCATTCTATCAATACACATTTTAAAAAGCATAAACTGCAACATACATACATCATTAAAAAATCCCAGCAGGATAGGAATAAAAAGAAACTTCCTCCATCTGACAAACTTTACTCATAAAACCATCAATTAACATCATTCTTAATGAGAAAAAGTTAAAGTTAAAAAACGATCTCTCTAAGATTGAGAACAAAGCAAGAATGTCCACTTTTACCACTTCTCTTACCATCGTATTGGAGATTCTAGCAAGTGAAATAAAGACAAGAAAATAAAAGCATATAGATTGTACAGGAAAAAAATTAAATGTCTTTAATTGCAAATAGCAAAATCATCTACATAGAAAATTATAGGCATGCCCTGCTGCAAAGTCAGAGGCCGGGGGCATAGACCATGTAAAGCCCAAGGACCAGGGTTGGCAAAGCAGGACCCTGGGGAAACAAACAAAATTCAATAAGAGCTTCCTTCTCTTCCGCCCTCCCTTCCTCCTTCCCTTTCTCCCTCCCTCCTTCCTGCCCTCTTTAAAAATGCTTCTTCCTCCTCTCCCTCCCTTTGAAGCAAAAAAGGAAAGAAAAGAAAATTCTAAGGAATCAAAACAACAATAGCTATTAGAACGAATACACAGAAATTTCTAAGGAATCAAAGCTACAAATAGCTACTAGAACAAATATGCAAGTTTTGCTAGATTACAGGATACAAGGTCAATATAAAAATGTTCTTTTTATCTATTAGCAACAAACTATTGGAAATTGAAAATGTTAAAAATATCCTTTTCAAAATTAAAAAATGAACAAAAATACCTTTTATATTAGGTTTTAAAACATGGAATGTTTAGAGATAAATGTAACAAAAATATGTGCAAAACGTATACATGGCAAAAAATTTAAGTACCGAGAGAAATTAAGGAAGAACTAAACAAATGAAAAGAGACTAGATATGCATACACCAAAAGTGAAACTTGACCCATCATACTATACACAAAAATTAACTTGAAATAGATCATAAACCTGAATGTAAAAGATGAAACTATATAATTTGTGGGAAAATCTTGTTAACTAGTATTAGGCAAAGTTTTCTTAGATAGGATACAAACATCATAAACCATAAAAGAAAAAAAATGACACATAGGAGTTCATCAAAATTAAAATTTTCTGCTCTTCAAAAAGTAATATATGAATAGATCTCAATAAAGCTATAATTAAAATGATAATGTTAGAATTTTTTAAACCACAGACTTGGAAAATTATACATATAAAGAAATTTTACACCTCAGTAAGAAGACAATTTTTAAAATCCAACTGAAAATTGGTCAGCATATTTAAACACTTTCTCTAAAGTATGAATGGCAAATTAGTTCGTTAAAAGATACAAATTTGAGTTTAGGGAAATGTAAATTAAAATAACGTAAGATACAATTGCACACCCACTAGAATGTCTAAAATTGAAAAGATGGATGGGATCTGTGGGTTGCAAAGAAGACAACACGGCCACTGAGTTAGTTCCCCTGCTTTGCATCTAAGGGATACAACCAACCTTTTTCCTTGGAGTCCCACAGCACCCCCAGCAACTTGAGAACAACAGTGATCTTGCACTCTTCCTCCCCCACCCCTGGGACCCATACTCCATCCCCTTCTGGGATCCCTGAGAAGAGGGTTGAAGCAGTACTAAACCTGTGAGCAGATTCCCCCACCCCCTCAGAACCCCACAACAACTACCCCTCCCCCAGACACCTCTACCCCAGCGGGCAGCTGTCCTCCACCTTCCTGAGTCTGCAAGAGTCCTTACTACTGAAGAACATGAGGGTCAAAAATATAAAACAAAACCAGAGCACCACCTGCCAATACACAAAAAGTAAGCAGCTCAGCTACCAGGATCCTGTGAGGGGTAAAAAGAGCCCAGGACACTTCAAAATCTCAAGGTATTATGGCAACACAAAGAGAGAGCATCTCATCCAAAACTGATGTCAGATACATAGAGGATTATATCCTTTTAGTGGATAAAGAATTCAAAGTAGCAATCATTAAGAAACTCAAAGAGATAAAAGAAAATGCATTAAAGCAGATCAAAAAGTCCAACTAGCAGGAACAAAACAACTCAATGAGCTCAAAAATAAAATGAACAAACAGAAGAAAGAAAATAGACACTGCATCATAGTAAATTCAATTAAACCCCTCTATCCAGTTTACCCACCTCATTCTCCGCTTCCTACAATTACTAATTTGCTTTTATTGACTAATTGTCTTTTTTGTTGGGGGTGAATAAATCTCTGCAATTAGTGTTGTTGTATTCTTAGGGTAACTACTCTTCAGTAAAATTAATTTAAATTTTAAAATAAATGAATAAATATATAAATACATAAATACATAAAATATTGACATTACCAAATATTGGCAAGCATATGGAACAACTGAAATTTCCATAGGTGTTAATGAGGAAGAAAAACAATAAAGCCATTTTAAAACCACCCAGCAGTTTCATGTTAATCATGCCCTTTATATAGGATCCAACTGTACCATTCCCAGATATTTATGCAAGAGAAATGAACTCATATGCCTACTCAAAAACCTGTACATGAATGTTCATAGCAATTTTGTTCATAATGGCTAATCCACAGGAAATAGCCCAAATGTCCACCGACAGAGGAGTAAATAAACTAGACTACGGAATCATACTCAGCCATAAAAAGACAGTAAGTACTGACATAGGCAACAATACAAAATTACTTCCAAAGCAATATACTAAGTATGAGAAAACGGACACAGAGGCTACTTATTACGGGATTCTATGAACACGAAGTTCTGAAAAACAGGTCAGATATTGCCAGGAAATGAGATGAATGAGGAGACTGACTGCAAAGGAACAGAAGGGGAGTTTCGGAGTTGGTAGAAATTTCTTCTATTTTGACCAAGGCAGCATGGCTGTATACCATTGACAAAATTCAGTGAACTACACATTTATCAAAAGTAAATTTTGGGAGTACTCTGGTGGCCTAGTGGTCTAATATACCCTGGGAGCAATCCCACATACTTCCTAAGGTCCTGGGTTCAAGACCCAGGGCCAGGGGAACAACCAATGTGAACAACTAAATAAAAATAAAATAATACTTCTGCTTTTCTCTTAAAAAATAAAAAAATGTAAATTTTGTTCTGTGTAAATTATTTCCCAATAGACCTGGCTATATTTTTATATAATTATTTATTTTAAATGTTTCTCTCAAAAATACAGTTTTCCTTGTTTGTTCTTACATATATTTTGACAAATTCATTACTTTAGTATGTCATTTGTCTCTTCTAAGTGGTAAGTTTTTTGTTTCAAATTTGAATGGCTATTCATTCATTGCTAGTATGTAAAAATATGAACTATTTCTTGATCTTGAATCAATTTTGCTTTCTCAGGAGTTTTACAACTCTTTTGACGAGCCCGTAGGATTTTATACGTAGATGAATATATTGGGTGACAATAAAAAGTTTTACTTCTTTCTTTCCAGCATGCATGCAAGTTATTTCTTTTTTATGCTTTATTGCACTGGACTAGAACCTCAAGGGCAATGTTAACTGAAGTAGTGAGAGTGGACTTTTTTCTTATCTGCTTTTAGGAGAAACACATTCAGTCTTTCACAGTTATGCATGATGTTAACTGTGAACCTGATCCTAGAAAATAATTATCTTGGAGAAGGAAAAAGAAGAGGGCAGAGCTGAAATCTTATACAGTATTTGGACTAAGGAGTCACTAAATAACTGAAGTCACTGAGTAAACTTCCTTCCCTCTAACTCACATTTTGACATTTGTGTGGTGCATGCCCAGAAAGACAAAGGAGTTAAGGGTAATTTTTTTTTTTTAAATCCCTTCGACTAATGGGTCTAGTACACCTCCCCGCCCCTTAATTCAGATTATTCAAGAAAGCAACTAGTTCAGGTTCAGTAAAATTACAGTTAGGAAAAGATGCTGATTTACTTTTGGTATTAAAAACAGGTTTAAAAATAGCACTGTTGCTAGAGCTGAAATGTTCTCACCACAGAAAGAAATGATAATTATGTGACAGGAGAGAGGTGTTAGCTAAAGCTATGGCGGTACTCAAGTTGCAACATGCTACCAATGTATCACATCACACGTTGTACATCTCAAACTTACACAATATATCTGTCAATTATATTTTAATAAAGAAAATGTAAGATAAGTACATAATAAACAAAAATAACACACATTTCCCCAGAGGGACTAAAGTTCCTTTACACGAATTCATTCTGAGCTCATGTTAGCTCTGTGGTTGGCTAGAGCCAGATGCTTACAGACAGAGCAAGATGCCGTGGAGAAGGAATAGCTGTGCCCTAGGCAGAGACACAGATGGATTTACAAGGAGAGATCACCCCGAAACCATGTTGTGAAAAGTGAGTTTGAACAGAACAAAGTGAGGTCAATAGACAAGTTTACTGAAATTATTCTTTGACCGAGGAGCCATCGCTTAGGGCAATTAGAGGTAACAGAAGTGACAAAGCAGAGGTACTTGGCCATTGGTTGAATGTGAGGCATAATAGAGAAAGTAGCTTTGGAGGCCACTTGGTGGCAGGATCCTGTGCCATCAAAGGAACCTGGGAAGGAAGTTGAGAGGAAATGGTGGGGAAGAGGAAGTGTTTCCTTCCTTGTGCATGTTGATCTGGGCTTTCCATTCTGACTTTTTCCATATGCTCTTCCTTCTCTGACCCAGTCCCCTCTTCTTTAGTCCACAATATAGTACATAATGAATAAAAATAACAAATTATGGTGCATGTCCATCTCTTCTGCTTATCTGGAAGCCACTCCAGGACCGGACCTTCTGCAGCGTCTTGTCCAATTTTGAAAACTCCAAATTCTTGACCATGGTTTTTGAAGCCTGTGTGACCTTGTTCCTCGTCTCCTCTTCTCCACTGAGCCATTTGTCTGTCACCTGCTGAGTGCCCATCACTGGTCCCTCTGCCTGAAATGACTTTCCTCCCCCACAATCCTGCCCACATCTGGGCATTTCCTAATAATCACTTGGGTCTTAGCTAAATCATTGTACCTGGTAGGAAACCTTCAATACACCTCAAACCTGGTATAGGGCCCCCTCCACAGTTCTTCTACTTCTGAACGTATTACCATTGAACCAATCTGTTATAATTGTTTGGTTTCCCCATTCTCCTGTGAATTCCATAAGACCACAGACTTCATCTCTTTTATTCACTATGGCAGCAGTAGTAATAGTAATAATAATAATAATGGCCAACATTTATTAGGCACTGTTTAGGTCAGGCATTCTTCAAAGTATTTTGTTATTTAGATTCAAAAACAACCCTTCAAGGCAGGTTCTTTTATTGTCATATTTTACAGATCGAGAAAGTAAAATACCAAGAGGCAAGAAAGTTGCTCAAGGTTAACATCCTAAAAACAATATTGATAAACAATATTAACCACTGTTTATTGAGGGCTCACTAGTTCCTAATGTGGTGCCCATCAGAGAAAAGTTCCACAAATGTTTGCAGAATTGATCTGAGGTGAGGAGGTTGTCACTGTTGGCAGAGAAGAGAGAGCAGATCAGCAAAACTTCATAAACACTGGGCTCCTACACCAGGCTCAGGTGCCAGGGACCATGAACAGCTGCTTTAAGACTGTGAAGAAGGAGTTACTGCCTCTCATGACAGCTCCAGGAAAAGATTGTCATTCACTGTGTATCCTGGAGACATACTCTAGACACACTGCTAGAACCTGCTCACTGATTTCTGTCTCACCCTCTGCTGATACTGATAGGGGAAAATCGGCTGATATGTGAAATGTAAAAGCTTGCAGAGCTGATGACTATAAGATAATTGTGAGTAAACAGAACCTTCTGCTTACTAGCCCCTGGTAATTGATGTAATCTCTAACTTTCATTCACTTGAAGGACAGACAGAAACAATGAAGCTGATGACACCAGGAAGAGATGAAAGAAGTTGAGAAAGAGTCATAAGACTGTGCTGACATGTTGTCGAGATAAAACATAACTTGTGGTCACCACCTGCACGAACACTGGACTTCAAGAATACAGAAATAAGGCTATGCTACCCCTAAGTAGTAACTGACTCTTTCCCCTAAGGAGGTCCATAGTCTTTAAGGCATGAAACCTTCTTTGCCTGGCAAATCAATAAACCTTCTTTTCTTTATCCACCCAAACTCTGTCTCCTTATTCCTTATTTGTCCCCAAGGTGCAGAGACAATTTTGGGTAACATTATGACCCAGTGACTTGCCCACTTTCCCCTCAAATGACTGCATACCCCACCTCCCTCGCCTCATAGTGACTGTCTTATTTGTACTGTGTGTCCTGATGACTTTCCTGGATAACTCCTCAGGACAGGACACACACTGTGAAGAATGGAGGAGTACCCCATGGGGTTATTCATTCTGCATGGAAGCATCATCAAAGACCCCTCAGGACTGGCTGCACCATTCAGCAGGGGATCTCAACCTTAGTAGTACAGAAGAATTAACTGGAGTGGATTTTTCTATTTTTGTCTTCTTTTTTAAGCACTAGTTCTTAGGATGCATTCAAAAATGAATAAATAAGAACCCACGCACTACTGTTTTGAAGCACCCAGGACGATTCCAAGATTGGGACCACTGTCAAGGAATACAGGCTCATTCTTTCTGGCCTTTAGTCTCTGTGCACCAGACTTTGAGAAGGGTTTCTTCTTGCCATATGTAATGGGATAGATAAGCCTGATTTTGTTTATTCTCAAAACATTTTCATAAACACTTTGTATTGAGGTAGTATTGCATTATCCCATTTTATAAGGTGGCATAATCATATGTCAGCGTCTGTGCACTACAAACCGTTAGCCTGATTTTAATAGTCTGTCCTTTGAGCCTGTCCTTTGTGGCTGGCCATGCTGCATTTCTGTGATTCTAGACATCATAATCTGGTCTAGATGTAGGGGGCACAGGAGCGGGTGGCAGTGAGAACTGGTTCCCTGACCCAAGTATGGTATCTGTTTTTCTCTGAATAACAGAGAAGAGTTTTCTACTCCCTGGAGATAGGAATATGTCCTTCTGCTGCCTGACATGCATAAAACCATTACTATGGCACTGGATTCTGAGAAAAGGATTTTACTGTGAGTTTAAACTAGTAGGGAGATGTTAGGGAGCTAACCATACATGACCACTGGGTGAGGGGCCCTAAGAACCAAGGTTGTCCTATTAGGGACCACCTGCTAGATAGGCGCACTGGGTGGGAGGTCCTAATAAACTGAGGCTGTCTGATTAAGAAAAATTCTCTGAAAGCCAGGGACACTAAAAGAGAAGAGTCCACATTTCCAGAGAGATTTTTCCAAGACCAGAGACATCTGTCAAGCTCTGGGAATTTTCCAAACACCTGAAGATGTGCAGACTGCAGTGGTGTAACCCAAAGTAACCTAGGAAGGCAATTAGTATTTCAGTTTTGGTTCCCCTGTGAATTTCGCTCAGATGGTCATGGGAAAAAAAACATTCACAATAGGAGTTTGATTATACAACTACCTGTCAATCAACATAAAAGACAGGAGCAGAACTGGCCCCAGGGGAAGGCCTAGGTGAGAACAAATGGGGAATATAAACCCCAAGAAAGCTTATACCTGTGCTGTTGTCCCCACCTGGGCTCAGCCCATTCTCGGCTCGGGGACATACTATCTCCTTAATAAACCTGCACTGCTTTTGCTTGCAATAAATCTTATTTTGCAATAAAACTTCTTTCCCATATCTGTGACTTGCTTGAATTCTTTCCTGTGGGGACATGAGGACTGGAGGTCTGAAAATCCAATGTAGAGTACTAAAGAACTAGGAGAATAAAACAAACCCAGTAACAGACAGGAGTCAAAGCCTCTCAAATCTCGGTCACCCACCAATGGCCAGAGCAGGCATTTGAAAAAAAAAATTGTTCATTTTTGGTTGTTCCCCCAGTCCTGAGTGGTGAACTAGGTCATTGGGGTCATCAGGGATACAAAGTCTGCCCTCAACACCTGTGTTCCTGACAGTGACCCATGTTAGTTCCCCTTCAATGTTTATTTCAAACAAGGTGTTCTAGTCCATTGTCAAACTCAGCCACTTTTGCAAAACAAGCTTGAAGGGGAAGCCAGTCAAACCTTGGTGGACATAGACAATACCCATCCATGGTCTCACTTTACAACTGGAAGCTCAATCTGCAGGAGAATATGGTGTGCACCTCTCTGCCCACTGGCTCCTCTCATTCAGCTTCTCCCACCAAAGTCAATTTTAGAGTATCTGAGCTCTATATTTAAGGCAATGGTGGCGTCCTTGGGTGGCTTTTGGTGATAGCTGGCTTTGACCTAGGTCTCCCTCCCAATCCCTAGTATTTCCTATATTATTTTTGTCCCTTTTGCAGTTCAAGGTGAAGACAACAGAGGGGAAATAGACAAACTCATTGATCAGCAATAGCTGTACAAAAGCAGGGGTTGTAAAACAATATTGTCAGGACCCTCGGTATTGTCCTTCGCACTGATGGAGCCAGGCTGATGTACTTAGTGCTGTGCTTGCCCGCCTGTGTTCCCCCAGGCTGTCTCCCACCTGTGTTCCCCCAGGCCTCGGAGGAGGGAAATAACACATTTTACAGGGAAGACCAGAAGGGACACAGTGGAGCAGTGCCTTGACTCTTTTGAAAAGAAAAGAAAGATTACATCTTAGAATCCATAGCAATCTCAGGGAGGATATGAGACTGCTTCTCAGAAGGCCAAAATAGAAGTTGAATTTGATCTCTGAATTCATGTTTCCTGAGCCAGCTCTGATTGGATCACGGAGAAAATTTGGGCACCTGGAGTCTTAGCGCTCCCTCGCCCTGGCCTCCTGCTACTTCTCCAGGACAGTGGGAGGCCTTCTGCTCCTCACCATTCCTGCCCTGCGCCCTCCACCGGCCTCCACAGGACGCAGCGGAAAGGCTGTGCTGATGAGCAGAGCCAGTTCTGTGCCATTGTCCTCCTCTGCAGGGTCCGTACAGAACAAAGAGCAGGTAGGGGTCAGATTCACCCCCATTAGCCTCAAGGCTAGGTGACAGCTGTCCCCCTCCTAGACGGGCAGCACCTCAGTATGATGTCTGAACTTTTCCGGGGCCTCTTGCCATCCCTGATCCCAGCTACCAAGTGTGTCCTGGTGGTGAGGTAGTGTTTCCTTTGTGGAGGGCAGTACCTGTGGGCAGCGGATGGACACCCAGTGCTGTGAGAAGGGGAGACAGATTTCTCCAACCCAAGCTGATCTTGCCTTTGTTTGTCAGAGGAAGGAAGCAGGAAAGAATCAGGCAAGTAGGCAGGCAGGAAGAAACAGGAGGAGGAGGATTTTTTATTGAGTTAGTTGTTGATTTGGGTGGCTGCTCACCCCAGGTGGTGAACCTGAGACCTTTCCCAGGCAAGTGTGGCCGCCTCAAGCCTGCTTTGAACGCTGGCTGCAGACTCGCCTCTGCACCCTTCTCCGCAAAGTGGTTCTTGACCCATGGGGCCACCGTGCCCAGAAATGTTTGGGAGGATTTTCTCTCCTCTAGTGACTGGGCACAGAAACCCACCCGCCTTGCCTCAAGCTGGAACAACTGTGTGGTGTGTTCTGATACCACTCCTGGCACCAAATGTATGCTTTGTTCCTGACACCTACCAATCCTCCAACACCAACTGGGTGTCCAACAGTTCAGTTCTAACACCATCTTCCTGGAGTAGAATCAGATGCTACAAGACTGCCCCTGCTTCAGGTGCAACCAAAAGTGGGGCTCCCAGGCAACCCATACTTCTGCCTGCCTGCCTGCCTACAAATTTCTGGTTCCCATCTCCCTGCAGGTTCAATAATTCACTGGAATGACTCAGAATTCAGGAAAGTGCTCCACTAACTATTATAAAGCATCCAGAGGGACAGTCAAATAAGAGGTGCCCTTAGTACAGGCATTTCTGTCCCTGTAGAGCTGGGGTGCACCACCCTCTCAGCACATGCAGGACCAACCCAGAAGCTCCCCCAGCCCCATTAGTGAAGGGTTTTATGGAGGTTGCTTTACGTAGGCGTGCTTGATTTAAATCGTTAGCCACTGATGATTGACTCAGTCGACAGCCCCTCTTCCCTCCCCAGCGGCTGGGGAGAAGGGCTGGAAGTTCTAACCCTCTAATCACATAGTTGATTTTTCTGGTGACCAGCCCCCATCTTGAAGCTTTCTAGGGTCCCCAGAGGACTTATCTCACTACGACACAAAGGATAATAATTTCCAAGAGTTTTAGGAGTTCTGTGCCAGGAACCAAAGACAAAAGCCAGATACACGTATTATTACACTGCTGGCACCGACCATCTTCCAGAGCTTCTCATGGGGCTGAACCTGCACTTGTCTCTTTGCCTGATTGCTTCCCTGCCCTTTTCTGCTTTGCTTAGATCCTTCCCCACAGAGCCCTCCATCCGTAAAGCACTGGCATTAACTGCTTCCAGTGGTTCAACCTAACACACACTTGTCACTTTTGACTCCTCAGTGGGGACCTGTGTGTCTTTTATGTACTTTCTTGACTAGAAGTCCCTTAAGGTTTAATCCATATCTAATTTCCCTTTGCCTTCCTGTAACACCTAACACAGCGCCTGCACATAGTACGGGAACATGTACGGGAACCATGATTCTTCTGAACCTAAAAAGGTCTTTATGATCACCTGAAATGCCATTGAATCCAGGGTGGAGGTTATATAGTTATTACTCATCCAGAAATTGTCATTAACTTTTTTGGAACAAATATTTTGTATTTTGAAACCATCTACCTGTCTAGGTAGCTCTGTTAAATGATGGACTTGTTTTCCAATTCCCTTTCTGCCTCTCTACCTGCTACCCACAAAACTTGGCATCTGGACTGTTTTATTCTCCCCACTGAACATGAGGGCAAAGGGTTCCAAGAAAATGCTCATGGACATACCCTTATGGAAATGCCTCCCTGCCATTTTCGCCAGGGGCCAGAGACTGAGAAGGCTGTCAGTGCCTCGAGTATTTTTGTTGTTTCCAATTTCTCTGCGCGACCAAGTTAAACAGTCCCTAAGAGTAAATAAATGTGGCAATGATAAAGCAAATATTTTATTTTTTTCTGTTGGAAAGATTCATTCTGTATGTGGGTTGAGAGGAGGGAGAACCAGAGTGTTTTGATCACATGAGTGTTGCCATCAAATGATTGCTTGTGTACCAATGGGCTGTCTTATTTCTTGTCATTATCTACCAAAGTGGGAATTCTTGGTATTGTTGAGAGCACTGTTCTAAATAGGAAAATGGCAAGATTTCTTAACCTAATGTTCTGACTGTGTTACAAAACATAAAAACAGAAGCAAAAGCAACAGGTAAGCAAAACCCTGCAGAGTAGAGAAAAAAAGGAATAGGTGGGTTCTCAACATATCCCCTTTTGGAGTCTGTCTTTACAGTGCTTTTTGCATGACTAATTTTTCCACATTCTTTTCATGTGTTATATACACATCTCACCCCAAGGGTACCATGATTGGGTTTCCTGATCAGAGGAAAGACGATATAGCTCGCTGTTTTCCCACAGTATGGGAACCTGATTCTTTCTAACCTAGAAGGTCTTTATAATCATCTGGAATGCCACTGAATGCAGGGTGGAAGTTAGTGAGTTGTTACTCATCCAGAGTAACAGTGACCCCATACTGCTATTGATGATGATGATGGAAGAGACACTTATTGGATGTATCAGGCACTATTCTAGGACTTTACATGTATTAATTGGATAATCTCCCCTCCCAACTCTATGATGTAGGCACCTCTAATATCCCCATTATACTCATGAGAAAACTGAACCTCACTGATGTATTTGACTTTCTCAAGAGTAGCATTTCTAAATCAAAGAACTGGTCTTGACCCCACATTATCTGTCTCTAAACCTAGAGTAATAAAACACTATGCATATTGCTTAGTAATATTAGTCCTAATAGCAACCGTTAATATTTACTGACTCTACTTATATGTAGCATTGATTCTTAGTTATATGTACAAGTATCTTTAATCCTCAAAAAATTCTATCAGGTACATATTTAGCATCCTCATTTTACTGAATTTACCTAGCGTTACCCACCTGGTAAGTGAAGGAACTAGGTTTCAAGTTTAAGAGTATGCGGGATTGCTCTTTTTTTTTTTTTTGGGGGGGGGGGGGGGGTTGGTGTCAGGCATATAGGTTTTTTTTTAAGATTTATTTTTCTTTTTAATTTAATTATAAATTTTGTATCGTGTTAACTTTGATTTAACATATATGCCGGTTCACCATTCATCAAATACATGACAAATATATGACATTACATCTACCACCAAATTACCAAAAATCTACCACTGTCCATTGGCCCCCGCATCACTATTGCTCCCCCTTCCCCACTGATAACTCCAGTTCTATTGTTAATATCCTAGGATTGACTTTTTTGTCTATTCCTTTGCTGTAACTTTATATCCCTGAGTGAGATGATCTGTTATTTGTCTTTCTCCTTCTGACTTATTTCACTTACCTAATCTAGTTCCATCCATGTTGTCACAAATGATATGATTTCATCATTTTTAACGCTGTGTATTATTCCAATGTGTATTTCTACCACATCTTTATTCATTTATCTGATAATGGGCACTTAAGTTGCTTCCAATTCTTGGCTATTATAACTAATGCTGCAATAAATATGAGGGTGCATGTATCTCTGTGAATTAGTGTTTTTGAGTTTCTTTGGTAAATATCCAGTAGTAGAATGACAGGATCATAAGGAATTTCCATTCTCAATTTTTTAGGAAATTGCCATACTGCCTTCCATGAAGGCTATACCAATTTACAACTTCTTGTGTGCTCAAACTCTTAACCTGGGTTTTTCTGCTCTTGATTACAAGTACTATGAGCATTGGTTTTGTGGAATAGCAGCCCACCACTTTATCAATGACACTTGGCAAAGTATATTCTGTCTTTCCCAGAAAAAATATCCAGGGAGCCAAAGAACAGAGACTCCAGAGATATAGGCTACAAAATTTTCTCTGTTCTACCTGTTCGCCTGACCAGCATTTCCCTCTTATGTTGGAAAGAGCACTATCATTCTGTTAGGGAATATATGCGCTTCCCATCCTTGCTGAAACAAATGATCATAAGCATAGTTGCTTAAAACAATACAATAAATTTATTATTTTACAGTTCTGAAGGTCAGGAGTCTAAGAGAGGTCTCTCTGAGCTAACAGCAAGGTGTAGGATATGTTCCTTCTTGAGGGAGAATCTGTTTCTTTACCTTTCCAGTTTCTAGAAACTGCCTACATTCCTGCGCTCATTGCTTCTTCCCTCTATCTTCAAAGCCAGTAAGTTCAGGCCAAGTCCTTAAGCTGCCATCTCTCTGGTTGTCCTCTTCTGCCCTCTTCCTCGACTTGTAAGGTCCCTGGTGATTGTATTGATTTACATGGATAATCTCCCTAATTTAAGATCAATTAATGGGTCATCTTTATTTCTCTTTGCCCTGTAACCCCTTCATACTTTCTTAGGATTTGGATAGCGATCTCTTTGGAGTGGGGATTGGGGCATTATTCTGCCTGCTCCCCCTTTCATTCTCAGATGGTAATATATTCTGGGCTAGTCCCATTCAACAAACCTGGTTCAAAGGATGAGCTTGGGACTTTTACAGGATTTCTTAGGAAAAAAAGTGCACTCCTCCTCCCCACCTTCTGAAGAGCTAAACCCTTTCAATTCTGGCTATTAAATATTCTGGCAGCTGAATATCCTCTGTGCTACTGGGGTTGCTGAATTGGTAGTTGCTGGGTTCACCTTTGCCAAAGCATGGATAAGCTTTCCTGAAAACAAGGCCTCCTTCTCCTGCTTCTCTAGGGAGCTACTAGATGGCACTTTCAATCTCTTAAAAACAAAGACAGCTAGAATAAGATCTCTTTAATGAGATCCAAAAACAAAAAAAAACCTCTCTACAAGTTCGGGCTCAAAAAGAAAATGGAAAGCTAGCTAGGCTGTTTATGTATTTTATAATGAGGATGAAATTTTCATTTTTTTCTTCTCTTAAACACATTCTCTTCAAACTCTAAGCAGCACTAAATTAAGGCTCTGTGAGTCAGAGAACTACTCAAATGTAATGATCTGGACCGGGGCTGAGGTTACTGTCTAGGTTACTGACAGGTTTTACTACATCTGTGCTATAGTAATAACCTCAGGGACCCACAAAGTCACCAAGAGACCTGGCTGAGGGGCATCTGTGGCATCCAGACACATCTAGGAAGGCAGAGGCACACGTCCTAATTGGTTTTGGGTCAGAAAGCTGACCTCCCCTTTGGCAAATGATTCCCATCCACCTTGAAGGTTTTTGCAACGCAGGGTCTCCTGTGGGCTCAGTTCCTAGACTGGGAGTGATCACTACATCCCGGCAGGGAGGTTCCTGGGCTACACAAACAAGTACATCTTAGAAGCATTATGCTAGGTGGGGAGATGGAAGGTTGAACTGCTGGGAGCTGGGAGTATCAGAATCAAAGCTCAAGGTACAGAAGGAGACAAGAGCAAAGAAAGAGGCAAAAGTTGATCACCAAGAACCTCACAAAGTAGGGCCAAAGTCAAGGAAAGTTCAGGATAAACAGATGCATCCTGAATTTCTCCAGGATCTTCCTTCCTTAGGGCAGTGTCACAGGCAGGCAGATGAAGTGTGCAGCTCTGGGTTACCTGCCCTGGGCTAGCATGCTGCCTCTGATCCTTCAAAGCTGTGTGACCCTGGACGAGTCATCAACCTCACTGATTCTTTGTTCCCCGAATGGAAATAGGGATGCTAGCAACTCCATTCAGAGGGTTGAAGGAGGATGCTTCGATTACAGAGCCTGACACAGAGTAATCTGACTTAATTAATGAAATGTAACATGATGAAAGACCTGGTGTTCTCTGCCACATTAAGAACAGTCTTAAGAATGAACCAAATCAGGCACTCCCAGGTGGTGCAGCAGTTGGGTCAGTCATCTCCAAAAGACTCCAGGCTACATACCCCTGGGTTTGAGTGCTGGACATGGTGGGGGGAGGGAGGGCCAGTGTGAACAACTAAATAAAAAACAAAAGAAAATGCTTCCTCCTCTTCTCTCTTCCTGCCTGTTACAGACCTTCATTCCTGCCTGAACCTTTCCTTTAAAATTTTTTTTAAATGTAATATTAAAAAAAGAGAATGCACAAAATCAGGCTCATCTTTAAGTCTGATGCATAAGCTTAGCGTTGAGTTTCTTGAGCACATGCTGGCTTGATGTGAGCAGCAGAATTACAGTCAATGTTCGGCATTAATATCAACTCCTTCTCTAGTTTCTTTTGTCATCCTTTATCAGAACCCCAAAGTTTGATAAAAGATCTATTTAGTAAGATCCTCTTGAAGGACACCTTAGCAGTCAGCATTCTGCTGTATGAACGCTGCATAACAAACGACTCCAAAATCTCAATGACTTCCCAAAAGCATTTCTTTTTATTCCTCACAGGTCGTGGGACAGTCTAATGGCTCTCCCTCAGCTGCAGTTTGGCATCAGTCTAGCTCACATTCTCCCATTTTCCTTGGAACGCAGCTTCCCAGGACAGCTCGTCTCACGGTGAACTGAGGCATAAGAGGCCACAGCCACGACAGAGCATGTTGAAAGTTTACTGTGTTATGTCCACTCACATTCTGTTATCCAAAGTGAGTCATCTGTCAAGTCCAACTGCAGTGAGTGAGCAAACAGGCTGATCTGGGGTGGGGGTGGGGGGCCATTGTAGAGCAACGTGGCAAAGACTGGCTGGCTTCCAAGGTGGAAGAGAAGAATTGGGGCAGCCCACTGCTGTCATGGATGCCCTCCTGTTACCCTGCTCTTTCATGGAAAAGGAGAAAACAGCTACATAAAAAGATCATGTCAAGGATTTCTATAACCACAACAAAAAAAGTTAGAGTATTTTCAGAAAGCTACCAAGTTTGTTAAGATCGAATCCCCTTTCCTACTTGCAGGTCTGACTTTCCAGAATTAGTGCAGGAGAACAAGGCCCCACATTCAGAAGGATGCCATGTTTGTCTCAGTGCTCTGCTGTTGGTTGAAATTCTTAATTTTTGAACAGAGGCCCTGCATATTCATTTTGTACTGGCCCCACAAATTAAATCCTCAATCTTGTCTACACTTGCTATATTTGTGGACCCAGAGGGAGAGAATTAACACTCAGAATGGCGACCCCGAGACCTGTAAGAACCTGAATTCAATTACAATTCAATCAACAACTCAACTCAAGAATTAACGTTTTTTCATTCATTCAACATTATTTATTGGGTACTGTTGTCTTTCTAGGTTTTAGAGCTAAAACCATGCACTAGCCTGCCCTGCCCTCCCTGGGTTTGCATTCTGCCACATTTCCTGCTCTCTGCCCACATGACAGATGATTTTCGTGACTATTAATTGGATGTCAGATGCAGACACTCAGTGTGCACCATAAAAAATGTATGTCCAGGGGGCCCCGTGAAAATCCCAACAGCCAGAAGGAACTCCCACCACCCTCTCTCTTGCTCTCAAGAAAGCAAATCAGAATGCAAATGAGTCAGAGCGGTACTATTAGGGAGCTCATCTTAAACCCACACTGACCTATGTTAAGAACATCGATCTTTCACAACTTTGCTATTTGGAGTAATATTATAGTCTCTAAAGCAGCACAAAAAGACAGATCCATTTTAGAGCAACTTTCAACCATGAAGTCAAAGAGCAAACCAAGTTTGGGGTTGACATTTCCCAGGGGCTCTGAAAATATTGTGAGGAATGCCACTTAGTGACAGCTTGAGCCACACACCAGCCCTGCTCTTCAAGAGAGCCAATGACTACTGTGTTGCTCAGAGAAGTGGAAAAATGTCAAGTGGCTGGTCTGCTTGAACGATCAAAACAGGTGTATTTCACACTCAAGCAGCAGGGACATGCCCTGGGAAGGAAACAGTTCTTTTTCTCATTTGCTTGCTTTTGCAGAAATGCAAACCCATAGGCCCAGAACTCCCACCCATACAGACTCAGCTTCCAGCAAGCTCAGCTGGAATCAGCACTCCCCCAGCCGGCACACTGCCTTCTTGGACAAATGATCCCACAGCCCTGCTCTCTCGAAGTTTGTCCCTCCAGGCTCCTACAGCCTTAGATCTTGAAGTTCGACCTGCATGGGGTTCGCTGAGAGGACTTGTGAGACACAGACTTCAGGTCTCCACCCTAGAATCTTGGATGGGTGCCCCAAATTTTCTTAAAAAAACAAACAAACAAAAACAAAATGGTACAGGCAGAAATGAAGATGACTTGGCAGACTGAAAAAGAGGAAGAAGAAACACTTCATTTTGTTGTGCATCTTGGCTGTTTCCCTGGGCCCAGGGTCTTGAACCAGGGATCATGGAATGTATGTGAACTATGCCCAGTGAACTAAAATGCTAGGCCACCAGGACACACTCAAATTGGCTTTGTTACTACCTCTCCAGGTGTCTGATGCTACTCTCTGAGCACTAGCCTTTGAAAGTCACTGCTCTAGGCCGTTGCCTTGGGCTCAGAAAGGCTGGATGAGCAACAGAGAATGTTCCCAAGCAGACCTTATTCTCTTGGCTTCTGGCTACCTTCGTTTCACTCTCCTCAGCAACTTTCAATAGTCCTTTTGCCTAACACGCCACTGAAAGTGTGCAACCAAATTAAAAAAGACTGCACCTGCTGCCAGGTGTAATGGGCAAGGGACCCCCTGAGCATCTCACAGCATAGCTCAGTGCATCCTTGTCCCTGCACTCTGGATCTGCCTTCCTGCACGTTTCCCCTCCTTCGGTCACAGGATTGTCTTATCTGCAGCAGCTATGCCTTCCTAATTAGACAATGAGAAATCACGCTGTGAACATGTGCCTCTTTACCGAAAACCCTTTGAGGTCTTCCCATCGTCCTGCCACGGTTATGACTCAGGACTCCCTTTGTGCCAGTTTCCTGGAGCTATGTTAACTATTTTTCTGCTCTAGACTTTTAAACTTACTTTTCCCTAAACAGAGTAGTCTTCTTAATTTACCCTTGATTAACATCTATCCATCTATCAATCCCAACATAAGTGTTACTTCTAAGAGGTGTTCCTTAACCCCCCCAGACCAAGTTGAGTCTACTCCTGTCACTGAACATGCTCCTGTCCTATTGTCATCATTACACTTATAAGAAAGTCAGATATTAACCATTGATTTTTGTATCGGGACATAATCAAATCTGTTTACATTGAAATCTTTCGAATACCTGTTCTTAAGAAATCTGTTCTTGAAACGGTTTTTAAGAGGTAGTCCTACTTTTGGTGTACATGGTGGGTAGAGTATCTGTACCAAAATAGTACCTATCTTCTGACTAAAGGGGGCTTCCATGCCAAGGGACCTCTGCCTTATGGAATGCATGGCAGACAGTAGGGTCTTAGCAATTGTGTTGGTTAATGCCATCATGACAGATGCCACAACAAATGGGTGACTGACTTAAACAACAGAAAGTTGTTTCTCCTAGTCTAGAATCTAGAAGTCCAAGATCAAGGTGTCAGCAGATCAAGGTGCTGATTTCTTCTGAGCCTCTCTCCTTGGTTTGTAGATCGCCATCTTCTCTCTGCATCTTCACATGGTCTTCCTCTGTGCTGTGTCAGTGTCCTAATCTCCACTTCTTTTAAGGACACCAGTCATATTAGATTAGAACCCTCCCCAGTCACACAGCTTTACCTTAATTACCTCTTGAAAAACTCTAAATACAGTCATATTCTGAGGCATTGGGGCCTAGGACTTCAACATATGGCTTTTGGAAGGCTAGTTTAGTCCATAACTGAATTAGTAATGAATGAACTAAATTGTGAAGAGTCACTGTGCCACTACGAAAAAGAGTCAGACTATCACATCTGAGAGACAGGGGACCTGATGACCACACACCATCGTCTGCTGGGATTAGGGGTTGTAAGAAGGGGGTCCTGCAGGAGATTGAGAAACTCAAGAGAGAGTGAGATGATAGAAAGCTGGGGTAAGGGGGCCAGCAGTCTCTTGGACTGAGGGCCTTGACCATCCTGCCATGCACCTATTTACTGGGTTCATACACAGCATTGCTTCAAGTAGCTTACGTAAGCAAGTTTATAGTTACATTGCATTGCTTATGCAGCCCTTTGCTTTCTAACTACATAGCTGTGTCTATCTTGTTTTGGCAGGTGAACAGTCATAGACACACTCCCCAAATGCTTTCACCTGGTGACCCAGGCCCAATGGTCTGGGCCTGGTGTCTGTGATGTTCTGCCAACTCCAACTCCAACCCTGCTCTACTTTCTGCCCCCAACAATTACCCACTGTAATGGATTGAACTGTGGTCCTCAAAAATAGTCATCTATGTCCTAACCTCTGGAAACTGTGAATGCGACTTTATTTGAAAGAAGAGTGTGAAATACTCTTAAATGGGTTGCTGGAAAATTTGTCCAGTCATTAGTGTCTTCAGTCTGAAGAGTGCTGCTTGCCACTTTAGTGAAGATTCTTACCCCCAAATTAGAACTCTCTATCTTGCATACCAGGTCTGTTCACTTGAGATCACAGGGTGAATAGAAGGCAGACTGCTTTGTATAATACATGAAAAAAAATCTGTAGTTTCACTAAACAACTCCTTTCCTAGAAAACTTAAAGGTGATCTCTCTTGTAATTTCTGCATCAAAATGATGATAGCAAATTTCCTTGCCAGCTTTTGTAATCCCAATGACATCACTGTAGGAAACTCTTCTTCTAGGTGTCTGTGATGACATCAATCGATAGGAGAGGCAAAATAATGAGCAACAGGAAATCCGTCATGCAGTTAACTGATAAATGAAGGCGGAACTGGTTTTTAAAATGTGTTCTCTTAACTAAGTGGCCCTCTCAATGACTTGGCTTTATTTATTCAGTCTATTTACTTGCATAATCCTTTGTGGTACAAGTACTTAGTCAGAAAACTTCCTTACTCCCCCCCAAATTGGGGCGTATAGGCCAGAGCCTTCACTTGAAGAGATTCTAGTTCACGTTGCCTTGTAGACATGATCAAAGAAGCTAAAAAAAATCCCCACACATGGAGTAGGAGATAATTTTTCAAAAGCGATATCTAAAGGGAAGGGTAGGTTTACCCAATAGATACAAAAACATTCATTCACACTGATGTATGCACCCCCATGTTTATTGCAGTCCTACTCATAATAGTTAAGAACTAGCTAAGTGCCCAATGTCTGATGAATGGATAAAGAAGATGAGATATATATATACACACCAGAATACTACACAGCCCTTAGAAGAGATGAATCCTGTCCTTTGAATCAATATGGATGGATCCAGATGGGATTATACGAAATGTCAAAAGAAGAAAGATAAATACCAGATGACCCCACTCATAGGTGGAACATGAATAGACAAAACAAAGGAACACATGAAACGAAACCAGTCCTTGGACACTTGCAATAGAACTGAGGTTACTAATAGGGAATGGGATGTGGTGGGGGTCAAGTGGTGGTGGAGCCCACTAGACAATGGTGAAGAACACTTGGTGATGTGGTAGAGGGCAGGGTGGTTGGCATTTATCTGAGGACACTGCATATATGGAGAACCTAAACCTGTGAGTTTGTTTTAATGTGTAGAGTAAGTTACTACAATTAAAAAGATGAAAAAAAATAAAATAAAAAATAAAGGAAAGGATAAGGAAGGAAAAGAGAAGACAAGACTAACAGGTGGTCAATAAATATTTGAACTGGGCAACCTCACTTGTATTGATCAGGGTTCACAGATAGACAGACAGACAGATTGGGCGAAGGCTAGCAGCTAGGAGGCCCAGGAAAAACACAGCCCCAATCTTCCTCTTAAGGTCTTCAGCTGATTGGAGGAGGCCCACCCACATTATCAGCTTTACTCAAAATCTACTGATTTAAATGTTAACCTTATCTTAGATAATTTCACAATGATGATAAGACCGGTAAGTGACAAAAACTGGTAACCACAGCCCAGCTGACACCTAAAATCACCATCACACTAATAATTTAAAATAAACCATGATGACAATAAGCTTGTTTTTCACCAACGAGTTGGCAGAGTTGCTCCCCATCCCACCCAGTTTTGTTGAGAGGTAGCAGGACACTCCTGTGCCACTGGTGGGGCAAGGGCATCAACAGGTTGTCTGCATCACCATGTAAAATGTGTGTGCCCTTTGACCTCACAATTCCTTTCAAGAACCTTACCCTAAAGGGATAATCAAATATAACATGCTGAGCCTATGTGGCTATTTCAGAACATTCTATATAATAATGAAAAATTAAAGCAGCCTCAAAATCTACCAGCTGGAGGCAGATTAGGTAAATGATTGTGCATCTATACCACGGAATTTGCCCTAGACTTTGGAAAGAGTGGGATGGTCTCTATTCATGAACATAAAATGAGCTTTATAGTAGATATTGTATGAAAAAAGCAGATGTCAGAAGATGATGTAGAGTTTGATCTCATTTCCTTATAATTGAGTAAGTAAATGCGTTAACAGACCAGGGGGGCAGTTCTTTTGTACTTCCTGATGGAAATTAGCCAAATAATGCCTCGGTGTTATTATTGGGGAGGGTGCGGGGAGGGTGCGGGGCGTGGGGATTAGGGTTCACACATGGGGAGAGAAACTCACAGAAACAGCAGGGGAATGGAATCCAAAGCTGCTCCCAGGGGAGGTCTTGACTTGAGCTGGTCCTCTTAAGCAGCTGCTGGGCAGTAGGAGCCTACGGGAGCCTCCTTGCCGCAGTCGCATTAGTGACCGCTTGCTGACTGGAGGGTCCCGAGGCTGCAATTGTCTTTTTCGCTCTTTCTCCTGTTTCAAGAAAGCCTGAGAAAAAACGCTCAAGCGAGGCTTACTTAACCTCTCGCCCACCACTAGTGGTTTGTGAATTAGGAAGTTGTGACCGTAAAGAGCTTGAGGGAGTGGGTGGGGTGGAGAAGTGAGAGGTGGGGAGCCTTCTAGGCTTCCTGCTTTCCAATTCGGTTCTTCAAGTCAGGGGACTGTGGTTGATTAGTTAGGGATTGGGTGATGCCAGGAGTAGATAGGATTTTCCCGCTGGAGTTGCAAACGCTGGTAAATCAGAGTTCCGAAGCTCATATTGTTTCTTTGAAGATTATGCAGTGGAGGAAGGGGCGGGGGCAGGGGGAGGGTGCAAGCCCAAGGCATCCTGCAAAGATAGCCTTCCTTGCTAGATACCTAACTCCTGCAGTGATACAATGTTAATTAACCATTGTCTGTCATTTTACAGTCTCTGGCTCTTTTCCTGGGAGACTGATTTAATCCTTTTAATTAGTTCGGAGAGCATGAAGTGATGGTTAGACACATTGTAGGGGAGACAGGAAATTAATGATTTCAGTGAGAGAAAGAGGAGAATATAACAAGTAGGTCCTCTCACAATGGGGAGGTAAATAGTGGTCTTGGACACCCCTTGTAGCCCAGACACTGTGGATCACTTAAAGCCCAAGGACCCAGGTTCACCCTGGCCTGAGGTGAGGGTGGAAAAAAAAAAAAAAAAAAAAGAAAAAAAAAATTTTCTTCCCTCTTTCCCTCCCTCCCTCCCTTCCTTCCTTCCTTCCTCTTGAGGAGGAAATAAATCTCGGGGAATAAGCCTCAGGGAATAAACCTTTGGATGAGGAGGGAATACGCCTCAGGAAATAAGCCTCCATTGAATTTGCTATCTCATCAGCCCAAGTGTCAGGCTGTAGATAACTTCTGTTTATCGCAACCATTAACAGACCTGCCCTGCTCTGATCTGGATACCCACCTCCACCTTACTCTAGCTCACCCTGGAAACTCCTGCCTATAAAATCTGTGACTTACTCCTGTTCAGGGCGCCAGTCTTTGGAGACCACTCCACTCGTGCCCACCAACATTAAATAAAATCCTTTCAGCTTTTCTCAAGTGCGTTAAGCCTGTTGATTTCCACTGACCGAACCCGTTTTGCTGTAACACTGTCTTTAAAATAAATAAAATCAGTTGTATTAATAAAAGAGATTCTGACTGATTCTAGTTAAGGTTAAAGTGTGGGGCAAAGAGAAGAGCAGGCGCCCTGCTCCTGACATTCATTCTGTCTGACACGGATCCACATATTTCGCAGAAAACATGTTTACCAAAATCTTAATTGTGGTTTTCTCTGGATGGTGGGACTTCAGGTTATTTTGTAGCATTTATTGAGCACTTATTATGTATCTGGCATTCTTTTACTACTTTACATTGGATTAAATGCGTTTAGTAATCTGGACTGTTGCCTTTAAAAATGTATCATTTTCTCCCATAGCTATGAAACACTTGTCACACCCGGGAGCCCTCCTTGCCTAATCCACAACTTTGGGAACACTGAGCTTCTGAAACAGGTCTATACAGAGCCCACCCCAAGTTATAACTGGGAATATTCCCATGAGAGCTTTGTTTACTTGATTGCTCTCATGGTCCCTCCTTGTAAGTGAGAAACATGCGCCCTTTGAATCCCCATTCTTACGTCTAACCCTCTGCCTCAGACAATCCTGGAAGAGTATTCCACTTGTGTCCTTTTGTTTCTGTGTTCTTATAAAGTATATGTGGTTTGATAAGATGTATTTTTAATTTCCCTAAATGATTTGACTTTACATCTCATTCAATGCTCCTCAGTCTCAATGTCCACCCATCCTATGCCAATATCCACTTAGCGCTCTGTGTCTACTCTGGGTGCCATGGGGACTCCTGGAGATGTAGTGTGTCCTCCATCAGCCACTCACTCCCAGTCCCATGGCTTGCCCCATTACTTAAAGTTTCTTAGAACACCCTAAAGTGGGTTTTTTTGTTTTGTTTTTGTTTTTTGCTTCTTTCCCTATGTGTAGTCTCCTCCACTGAGAAACTTAGTACAAATTCCCCATTTGCCAGCCTGGAGCTATTGCAAAGCAAGCAATGAGTGCCGGGTCCTGGAAGATCCCAACCGATGTTACCTGGACAAAGCCTTGTGTTTCAGCTCTCTTACCTTCAGATAAATACTCAGCCTCCTAAGTCTCATTCCCTTCTCTAGTGGGTTAGAGCAACCTTTACCCCTCAATGTGTGCTAGCTAATGTTTTTGTCTGGAGGGCTGATCTCCAGCCCCAAGACTCTTTTACTGTATCTCCGGGAAGACTCTATATGTATTTGCAAGAAGAGTAGTAAAGTATGTGACAAGTCCCCACTCTGACCTTCCTATTATTTCTGCCACCTACCCATCCCATTGGCTGTCCTTAGCTTTAATCTTATTTAATCTGCAGAAAAATGGGGAAAGGCAGGGCATTATTAGCGGGGATTCATCTCACAGTTAATGGAGCTTGAGTTTCAGACCCTAGGTTGAAAAGGCCCTCAGAGGAATCCTAACAAAGTGTTCACAAGGGCACATGCTTTAAAGTTGCAAAAGTAAGATATTTTAGCCAAAGTCAGTTAAGAACTCTGTGCTCACTGGCTTTCCTGCCATCCCAGTCCCCCTGTGTCAGAAGTTTTGAAGAGGCCCAGGATATAATGGGATCTGGCTAAAGGAGAGTTGCCTGGGGGATAGAGATAAGGAGGCTTAGCAGATGTATTTATGTTTCTTAATCATGGTTATGTCTTTTTGTATAGTATTTGTATCTTAAAACTTTGTTATTTTCTTAAACCAGTTTCCAAAATTATAGCTCTTCTCTCTACCTCCCAAATCTGAGTCTTATCACACATGAAGCCGTGTAACTTACTTCCCAGTTAGTGTTTTCTCAGGGTGTCCCTCCCATGATCTTAGTTTTGAAATAGCCCCTGTTTTAGGTGAGCCCCTATTTTCCACTTAACAAGCCTTTGGCTCAGAGTATGATTTCCAACCCACACTTCTCTGTCAGTTGTCTTTGTGCATCTTTCTCCACCCCTACCCTCTACACACACACACACACACACACACACACACACACACACACACACACACATACACACACACCTCTATCTGGGTCAGTTGAATTATTTAAGTGTCAGAAGACAAGAATACAAGACAGGTTTACATAACATTTGCTTTGTGTCTCTGGAATAGAGGTGTTTGTTAGGTTCCCCCAAAGATTTGTGGGATTTGGGGATGCATTTCGGGAGCACGGAAGGAATGACCCAAAGAAACATTTTCAATATCCAAAAGTGTACTGGAATTTAGAAGCCGACTGGCTCAGTAAAGGAGCAGGCCAGCCTTTCAGGCAGGGCTCTTGGCTATTTTATAGGAGGGTGGGGTTAGCTGCAAATTGGAGGCAGAATTGACTTTCAGATTCATGCGGTGGCACTGCTACCATTCACTCGGGATCCAGAGACTGAGTCTGTTTAGAAATTCATTAAAATGTTAATACAGACACTAGTCAAAACAATGTGGATCATTGTCAGAAGAGACTGAGAAGTGTCTAGGACTTGCCTTCACAGTCACTGAAACAAAGAACTAGAGAAACCTCATTTTTGCTGGTTACTCTGTAAACCACAAATCCCTGAGGTCCTGCTTTCGGATAATCCTCTGGCAGGGAAACAGAAACCTTAGACCTGCCCAGTAAGACCTTGGCTGGAGGGGTTTCTGTGAGATCCAGGAAGAAGTTAAATGTCACACAAGATAGCTTAAGACTTTAGGGTGTGACCTCTACTTCTGTAAACTGCTTCACTTGTTAAACCGCTTACCCATATATGCTGACACACCTGGAAAACCAGCTAAACTATAAATACCTTGTATTATTTGGATTGGGGGCTGTATGATTTGGGTCTATATTCCCCATACAGCCACCGGCTAATATAAACTCCTCCTAAATTCTCTTTAACTCTGGTATGTCTCTCTGATCTCATTGGCTACTTTGGAACACCACCAGGAAACAGAGACAAAGGTCAATGGAGACTCCCATTTGAATGCCACACACAAAGCGCCATGCCTTTCTGGTGGACCCTTGTGCTATCAGTGTTAGGTAAGCTAACTTGAGTGGGTGGGGGTGGGTGACAGGGGGCTGGAACAGAGGGAATGCCTCAACAGACAAGGCCCTGAAAATGGCAGATAAAATTCTTACATAGACAAGGTCCCAGGATAGTCAGGGGACAGCTAAAATTCTGACACAGACCAGGCCCTAAAATGGTTAGCTAAAATTCTAACCAGTGGAAAAGCAGCACAAGCATAACAGCTCAGTTACCTACAGCTGACCTCTACCTAATTACAATAGACTCCACATAAAACTGCACAGGGACCCATGCAGTAAGCTCATTATAACAGACTGAATTATGGATAGAGAGCATGCGCACTAAAGAGAACCCATTGGAAAAGACAGACTTTTTCTTGAAAATCTCCACCCAGAAATGCCTCTGGAGAAAAGGAGGAGCCTTTAAAAACCCTTCATAATTATGTGCACCCTAAATAAATAGGTGTCGGTGTTCACTGGAGCCCAACCTACTTCTCATCACCTTGAGGAGTGTAATATCTTCCTTGCTTATTTTAGTAAATGTCCCTATCTGCTGTGTCTTGCATGCTCATTTTATACAGGGCTTTTCCAGGAAAGCTAATAGAGGCTGTTTAATGAAGCGGAAATATTTCCATCTCTTCCCCTAGGAGAAACAGTTAAAAGGGCAAAACTCTTTTAAGTTAAGAAAAAGACTCTCAAGGCAACATCTCAGCAAAATTTTTAGCATACGAAAAATCTCTCAAAAAATTTCTACTGCCTATGGGCAGCCCAAGTCACATGTATCTATCTCAAGGAGCTGGGTTGGTGTGGGATGAGGGTGCGAAACAACCAAGATGAACCACTAAATAAAAAAAATTAAGTTCATCTACCACTTCTCTCTTACTGCCTACCTACTCACCTTCCTTCATCTTGGTTGTGCCCCAGGGGTCCTTAGGATGTAAGTGAAATCCACTGGCCATAAGTTGCAGGCATTTAACCATGAGGCTACCAGGGTTCACCCCTATGAAGTTTTTTAAAATGTCAATTTTCTGATTATAAAAATAATCCATTCTTGTATTGATTGAACAGCTATTTACTAAGTGCCTATGTTTCAGAACCTATCCTGGGTTCATCTTTTCCTAGAGTATTTTCCCTGTGTTATTAAATAGTTTCTGCAAATATTATTTAATATTATAATACTTTATGATAAGCAGGTCCTAGAATTTATTTACCATTCCCTTTTTGTGAGACATTTAGGCCATTTCTAATTTTTCCCTATATAAATAATGCAGCAATGACCTTCTTTGTAACAGTCTCTCAGCTACATCTGTGATTAATTATTCAGGATAGATATCTAGGAGTGGAATTACTGAATCAAAGGGTATGAACATGTTGAAGGTTCCTGACAAATATCTTGGCAGACTTTCTAACACATATTACTACCACCTTTGACTTCTTCAAATCCGCTTTACAGAAGGGATCATCTCTATTTTATTATTTTTTATTTTAAGGAGAGGTGTAGACAGGAATGAAGGCAGCAGTAGCCAGGCAGGAAGAGAGAGGAGGAAGAAGCATTTTATTTTTAACTTTAGTTGTTACACTGGTTGTTCCCATCCCCCTGCGCCACCCCCTCGACCCCTCCCCACCCTCCCACATGAACCCAGGGGTATGTGGCCTGTGCTCCTTCAGAGGCGATTGATCCAAGTGCTACTCCACCAGGTCTGGAATCATCTCTATTTAAAGAGAGGAGAGCATATTCTATTCCTTCTTTGAGAGGGGTGCTGATTCCTAAAAACGTTTCATTTCCTGGGGTCAGTAGAAGTAATCTGGTGGTGATAAAATGAATGTTGTTTTCCTAAACACAGATCAAACTTTCTGTACACTAATCTGCTTAGTTCATATTTCTGCATTCTTTCTGCAAAAGCAAAATATTAAAAGGAAGAAAGAGGATCCATCCACTCATTGCTTATTACTGTCAGTCAGGGCAAGGCAAGAAGCGAGCCTGAGGAAGAAATCACCATTAAGAAATATATCATCATGTGAAGGCATGCAGGACCATATTCATCATCTTTATTATTGTACATATTGGTGTGTTTTTATTTGGGGAAGGAGGAGGTGAGGATACGGAGCTAAGTCCATCATGAATAATCCTGTCACTCTAACAACGCATTGAGCAGGTAGGTTTCTCACCTCACCTGCACCTCAACTCTGGCCCACCAAAGGGTGCACCAAGGCGCTTTTCAATAGAGAAGCAAATTTCATTGCATGATGTATTATCCTCTATTTTTCTTTTCTGGAACAACTTAATTCCCTGATTATCTACATGAAACAAATGTCTGCTTTCCCAGAAAACTAACGTCTTCTTTAAGATGCCCCTAGTACACAGTGCTCGAGAAGAAAATGGAGAGGAGGAACAAAACCAGGAGCAAGTTCCCACTGACCTGGTTCCAGGTAGAATATTTGCTAACAGCATTGGGCATAAAACCCCTTTGGTTGGCATGTGGTTTACACAATGGTCTACTTAGGACAAGAGCTATTAATATTGTAATTTAAGCTTCTTTTTTTCTTAAAAACCAGGCAGCCTGAGCCAAACTGACTGCTTTGTGGTTTTTCACTCAGGCTGACTTCAGACCTTGTAGAAATTCATAATGAGGGCAGAGGTGCTTCTTCTCTGAATGGCCAAAAGAAGTTTTACCAAAGTGCAGAGCAGACTCTGCCGTGGGCTATGGAACACACATCATTCTCTCATCCAACAATGTTATGTTGAATGCACAGCATGTGTGGAAAAGAGAGAGGCACTATTTTTTGACTCCAGGTAACCTGGACACACCTACAAAGGAAGAAACCCCCAACCCTCATATATATTCAGTAATCCATCTTGCCTGAGGCAGGCAGTACAGGTTGTACACACACACACACACACACACACACACACACACACACGCACACATGCACACATGCACACATGCACACACACATTCATGCATTCCCTTGAAGAAACTTTCCAGGCCCACAGGGTGCTTCAGCTCACTGTTTCTGCTTTTAATAAACTTGCTGTGCTCCTGACCAATCGGCTTTCTCTATGAATTTTTCTGGACAGACCCAGAGTCACATCAATGTCTCACTCACCTTCACCTGCATCAGAATTTTAGACTGTTAAAGATCATATTTACTTGACATTTACATATTTACCCAAGAGAAATGAAAAATTATGCCCCTAAAGAACTTAACATGAATTATTCATGTTAAGCAGCTTTAAAATAACCGAAAACTAGAAACAATCCAAGTATTTATCAATAAGAGAATGGATAAGTGAGCTATAGTCTATTCATACTCAGTTGAAATGAATGAACAAACAACATGGAAGACCCTCAAAAAGATGATGTTGAATAAAAATAACCAGACACAAAAAAGTCTGCCACATATGATTATGTTTGTATGAAATCCAAAGCAGGCAAAAGTCATCTAGGGTGATAAAAATCAGAAAGTGGTTGCCTCTGGGTATGGGAGTCTGGAACATGGGAGCCAGTGATAAAATGGTCCATATCTTGTTTGGAGTGGTGATCTCACAAGTGTATCAAAACTCTTCCAGCTACACTGAAGGTCTGTGCATTTTATTATTTGTATAACATAATAAAAAATTATAAGGACAAAATGATAGACCCACAAAGAAAGAGACCGAGACAAGGGAGTTGATATGATGTGAGGCACGACTTTATTGTCCCATGTGCAGGCTGGGAAAGCACCCTTCTGAGAAGAGACAAGGAGCAATCTGAGGGAAGCTGCGAGAGATAAGCTTTTAAGGGGATAGTCTCTGACTAGCAAGGAGGGAGCTAGAGGTGGAATTCTGATAAGGCCTTCTGGCTGAGCTGTTGATTTAGGGGTAGGGAGTCCCATGGGCTGGAATGCTAGGAGAGTGAGGAGGGGTGGGGATGGAGTCCTTTAGTTTGGTAAACAAGAGGGTGGGTTGAACACCATCTGATCTTGCTTCAGGCTGCAAAACATTCCATTTCTCATGCTTGGTTGGAAAGTGACAAATTTCAGTCTTTTTGTCTTCTTTTGTCTCCTGTGTCAGTTTCCACATCTGCTGACTCCAATCTATCCTTGGATGAACCTCCTGGCTGTTCACAATACACACATTAAAGTGTTTTACATAGAGGAAAGATAATCAGATTTGCGAGCCCAGCCATGGTCTGGAGAAGAATGAAAAAGGAAGACCAGAAGTGGGTCGGCCAGTTCCTCTGGTTTATGTGAGTTACCTAGATGCCAGACTCCCCCAGAACCCATGTATATCAGCCCCTCATCTGCTTTAAGCTTAAGAGAATTCAGACTTCTCTTGCTATTTCCCCTAGTAATTGCACAAAGCAGTTACTAATGAACTACAAAGGAATGAAGCTAGAGGGGGAAAAAAGTTGGGAAATTGGGTAAGAGATATAAAATACAAAGGAGACAGTTTGAAACAAACTTCAATTATATAGACTCAAGACAGCATTAAAGCAATCAAGCTTTTTTTTTTTTTTTTTTTAATATTTCAAATATGTCAAATGCTTTCTTAGGTTCTCTTCCCCACTTACTCAACTTTCTTCTGGAATTAAGCAATCTAGCAGACTGGGCCTGGCTGATGCAACAGAAATGCAAGTTATCTTTTACCCACAGCTAGAATGAAGAGGATTTAAATGAGATAAGGTAGATTCAGGTTATGTCTCAAAAAGAACATGAGCAATATTATCACACTGAAGGAGAGTTTGGAGGCAGGGGGATTGAGTTGTAGAATCATCTGTAGGATCCTAAAGGGTTTCTCCCAGGCACCAACACAAAGTTGGAAAGGCACTGAAGGTTTTTAAGAAACCACATTATCTCAGAAGAATTTTTCTCTCAGCCTAGACATCTCAGATGAAATGCAAAGATAAAAGGACCATATTCACAAGGAGCATTTCTAACATTTGATTAGCAATTTACCAAGTACTTGCACATTTATTGCCCCATTAAATCCTAAAAAAAAAAAAAAAAAAAAAAAAAAAATGCAGACGAATAGCCATTTTAGAAGAGACTGAAGTTGAGAGTGAAGCAGAGAAAACTCATTCTCATCAATGTCAGGGTTTCTTCTCTTTTTTCATGTCATGCCACTGAATTGGTGCCCAGCTCTCTTACAGTTGGAGAACTTCATCATGGCCAATGGATTGTGGCAGAAGGCCCCTTCTAGGCTGGCCACTAAACCCGTCTCCACATTCTCTTTTCTGCTCTGCCTACCATCCAGATGCACAGGACCCAGGAGACGAGACTGAGTTCCCGGGGAATGGTGAAACCACCGCTTGGAAGGAGCCTGGATCCTTGAAAGTCTCTGTGGAGCAGAGACATTTTCCCGCTTTGAAGGAGTGAGAAATAAACCTTTATGGTTTCTAACTACTGAGGTTTTGGTGGTGTATGCATCAGTTAGCCTAACATGGAAAGACTAAGGAACTCACATAAAATCCATCTATATTAATTTACTTAACCAAAGTTTGTCTGGCACATTATTATATGTACCAGACGCTGTGCTTAGCACTGGTTATAGAATGAATTCAGACAGATGTGGGCTGTGCCCAATGAAGTCTTCCATCTAATAACTCTCACGGTTATGGACAGGACTAGCATCCAACTGAAAATCTGCTAACTCTAAACTTACTCCATTTTCTACTCCACATAAATCTAATCAAATAATTATATCAAATAATTATAATCAAACATATATTTCTCAAAAACTACTTTGAAAAATAGATGTATACCCTCATAGAAGTTACAGGATGGAGAAAAAGAGGTCGTGGTTTTTTGTTAAACTTCTGTGTTCCCCAAGAGCTAGATAAAATCTCTTTGTATCATAGAGTCTTAGTCCATAGAAGGGATTAGAAAACCGCTGTTTTCATATATTTAAATTTTGTTATTTAAAGATGAACCTAAAATTTTATTTCAATTTATATTGTTGAAAATGGCTTAGTCCATTTTCCTGCATTACTGAGTAATAGGTGAGTTTAATTCCTTCAGATCTAAAATTCTATGAGCCTATAAATCTCTTTGATAACTATAACTTTCTGGTGGTTGATGGTCACTGTTCAGAACATCTGTTCTTGCAATAATGCATTAGTAAGGAACACGGTTAAAACTCTCATACTCAGATATCCCAAGTCATTCATTTATATATATATGTATATATTAGAATACTTAGATTTTTTTATTCATTAATAGTTTTGAGGTAACTTTTACAAAAAAATAAAAGTCATATCTGCAGATTCAACATTCCGCAAATATATGACAACAACCCTGCCCATTAGCAAATTACTGAAAGTCCTTTATCATTGCCCAGCACCCCTTGCTTCCCACCCCATCTTTCCCCCCGCCATTCCGCTGATAACTTCAGTTCTATTGTCAATGTCCGTGAATTGGTTTTTGCTTTTGTCTGTTCATTGTTTCCTTATATTCCACATACATGTGAGATAATTTGGTGTTTGTCTTTCTCTTTGGTTTATTTCACTTAGTATAATCCCTTCTAGTTTCATGTGTTGTCACAAATGACAGCATTTCACCTTTTTTTAGGGCTGTGTAAAATTCCATTGTGTATATATAGTGTATCTTTATCCACTCATTGATATGGGCACTTAGGTTGTTTCTAATTCGTGGTTATTGTAAATAATGCTGAAATAAACATGGTGATACATATATATCTGAAAATTGGTGTTTTTGTGTGTTTTTGAGTAAATAACCAGAAGTGGATTGACAGGATCCTATGGGATTTCCATTCTCAATTTTTTGAGGAATCTCTATACTGCTTTCTATAAGGGTTACACCAATTAACACTCCTACCAACAGTGTCATAGAGTTCCCTTTTCTCCACATCCTCACCAACATTTTTTCCAGATTTTAGATAATAATGAATTTCACAGGTGTGAGGTGATATATAATTGTGGTTTTGATTTTCATGTCCCTAATAACTAGTGAAGAATATCTTTTCATCTGCCTATCGGCCATCTGTAGGTCTTTAGAGAAATGTCTGCCCGATTCTTCTGTCCATTTTTTTGATTGGGTTGTTTGCTTTTCTGTTGTTGACTTTTATGAGTTCTTTATATATGTTAGTTATTAAGCCCTTGTCAGATGATGTGGAAATATCTTCTCCCAGTAAGTAGGATGCACAGACAAGTTTTTTTAAAGGAATAGTATACCAGATCTTGATTTCTAAATGCCATTCTTCACTCAAAGGAAACAGGAATCCTAGAGAAATCACAGATTCCAGGGTAAAGGCAAGAAGTATAAGAGGAGCCAGAAACATCTTGTTAGGCCAGAAAGTAAAGAAGAGCTCAAAACTGATGGGGTTATATCAAAGATATTGAAGGGATCTTTATCTTACTTGATTTCTTAGCTACTTACAAAATGACATATCTCACCGTCTTTGAAACACTTTCCCTCTCTAACTTCCGGTCTTTTTCTACTTCTGATTCCCTTCTTTCCTCAATGACAGCTCCTTCTATGAATCTCTTCTGGCTACCTCATGTCCTGTATACTTTATAAATATTGGTGCTTCTTGGGGTTCTGTCCTCAGTTCTTTCTCTTCTAATTCTATCCTCTCTCTGGAAATCTTATCTAATTCTACAGCTTCAACTATTATATTAACAATAACTCTCAAATATATATTTCTGGGCATGTCCTGGTGACCTAGTGGGGCAGTCCACTCTGGCACAGCCCACATACATCCGAAGGTCCCTGGTTCAATGTCCAGGGCTTGGGAAACAGCCAGGATGAACAACTAAACAAAATAAATAGTCTGTCTTCATTTTCTCTCTTTCTTCATGCCTACCTACTATCCTTCATTCCTACTCGCACCTTTCTTTTTTTTCATTTTCTCTCTTCTTGCCTGCCTACTCTCCTTCATTCCTGCTTGTACCTTTCCTTTAAAATAATATATGTATGTATATATTCCTGTGTGAGTGGTGTGTGTGTGTGTGTGTGTGTGTGTGTGTGTGTGTGTGTGTGAGAGAGAGAGAGAGAGAGAGAGAGAGAGAGAGAGAGAGAGAGAGAGAGAGAGAGAGAGAGAGAGATTCATCACAGGACTCTCAAACTCCAGAACCACCTGTCTATCCAATTGCCTCTGGACAGCCCCACTTAATTTAAACCACAGCTATCTCAAAGATAACTTGTAAAAATTGAAGGTATTTTCTTGCTGTCTTATAGTAGTCTTTATTTCTATTACTTCATCTAATTGTCTCAGAGGGAAACAGTGGTGGTATTCTTAAAGTCAATCCTCCTCAGCCAGAGCCCACCAAGAATACATCTCTAGTGGAACAAGTTGAGTTTATTACCCCTTATAGCAAAGGAAAAAAGCATAACACAAGAAACTGTGGGATTCAGAGAGAATGTGTATTAGAAAGGAACTATTATAAGATTTAAGATTTGGTTGAATGATTTGAGAGGGTCTAAGGAAGCAGGAAGGTACTTTAGATTGGATGCTCTCAGAAAGGCCATTTTGTGATGAGGTTTCTCAATATCTCTTATCTACAGGAAAAATGGTTCAGAGGAGAGATAATGCTATCATTGATAAAGAAATAGTTATCACTCATTTTAGCCAAGAGTGCTTTGAGAATAGCACAATAACCCTGTTTTTGTCTGTGCTTAGACAAAATTATGGAGTAGACTTATTCTGTCTCACTTTATTCTTAGAATAATCTTGACACTGGTGTTCTTTGAGATTCTTATGCCCAATAGGAAACAACATGGCCCCACGGTAATTGCCAGGTCAACTTCTGCATATCAAAAGCTACTCCTAACACACCCACTTTCTCAATCATTACTCTCTGTTGTTCCCATATAAATTAGTTACCAGTTCTATTAATTTTACTTCCTACATATCTCTAGAATCTGTCTCCTTCCATCTCCTTGTCTGCTTCTCTGATTATCATTTGTCTAAATGACTGTTAGTCACTTAGAGTTCACCCAACATTTCATCTTGCTCCTAATTCCTCGACCCTTTAAGCAGAATGAAGTTTTTAAATATATCATGCCCTGTTTAAAATCTTCTTGGGTTATATTATCAGCCATGTTAAACTAAAAGTTAGTGAGATTAGCAATGAAAATAAACTTTTTTGCTTTCTCCCTAAAAGGAAGGAAGAAGAGTAGAAGATTATATTTACACAAGGAATCAGCTGTACTTGGGGCTCTTTTGATATTCTGGGACTTGGGAAATTATGACTCAACGAAAATAATCAACAGTGTGACATGACTGCTAAAAGACATAAGGCATTATTGGCACCGTGAGATGAAATATGTTGTCCAGAACAAGAAAATTATGTTCCGTTCAGTTCTGAATTACACACTTTATGAAAGACATGATTAAAATGATATATCCCAGAGAGGGAAACCATGTTCTAACAATAATCAGAAAAAGCAGAGTTTTAAGAAAAACAAGGAGAGAGATGACAAGTGCTTTCAAATATCCAAGACCTGTCATGTGTAAAAGAGGATAGATTTGTATAGTTCCAGGTGCAGGATCCATTTTGAGGATTAGAAATCATAGGCAGACTGATTTCTACTCAATATAAGGGAACACTTTCTAATAATCAGAATTATCCATGATTGGAGTGAGTTTTCTGGAAAGGTAGTAAACTTCAAGTTATTGGAAGGATTCAAGTCAAAACTGAATAACTGGCTGGAATCTTTACTGTAAAGCAGGAGTTGTCAAGCCATCTATTGATGAACGAACAGTTCTTCAATCCATTGTGGCCCGATACTTTTATAAGTTATAATAAAACTAAATTAGTAGAAATGAAAAGGAAAAAACACAAACTCAAAATTTATATTATCTGATTCAATGAGCATACAATTAAATTTCAGTAATTAGAATTAGAACAGACTTAAAAGGGGAATAACAAATAATGATTAAAAACTGTGATTTGTTGAAAATGTGCATTTAGGTGTACCCTGATGGACAAGCAATTAGGTTAATTGCCATCAAGGGAGACAGGCCACATGCCCCTGGGTTCAAATCCTGAGTCCAACAGAAAACAAACAGTGTGAACAACTAAATAAAAATAAAATAAAGTGCTTCTTCCTCCTGTCTTCCTGCCTAGCTCCCTACTCACCTACATTCCTCCTTTTTTAAAGTTTATTTAATATTTTATTTAATATTAATATACAGAACTTCTATAGCTCTTAACGTTTTTGTTCTTCAGCTGTAAGTGAAGACAATTATGAATGAATAAGCAATTCTCTAGATTAGACCATTATATGCAAAGTCGAATAAACCCCATGCTGTTATGTTTTTGATGCGACAAATAAACTTGTTTTCTTTCTTGTTAAAGTATCTCATCCAAGGCACACACTGCGACTCAGGCAACTGAGGGGGCTAATTAAAGCAAGGCCATGTAAAGCCCAAGGACCTGGGTTCACAACCAGGAGCGGTGGGAAAAAACAAAAATTAAAATTAAACATTAAAAAAAAGCTAATCCAGGTTTGATTAAAAACAAAGCTATTTTTGGAGAATTATACACACACACAACTTCTGTGTTTTCTTTTAATATCATTCATTAGAAAGGACCATTTTTACAAAGGGATGGTGATGGAAATAAAAGAGACTTTAACATAATTTTAGCATGCTTAGAATATTCATTTTTAACTTTGTTCCAAAATGAAGCTGTATTTTCAAAATTAATTCTTTAATACTTTATTACCGACTCTTAGGTCAAAGTATCCTATAAGTCTATAGTTAAATTTAAAAATTTTTTAACGATATAAATGGATTATAGATTAATGATTTGACCTACGTGATCATTCTTTTAATGGAAAATAAAATTCAAGACATTTTTATCAAATATATAATGGCTTGATAATAATTTCTTGTAGATGTGCAGTATCAAAATAATCACCCACTTCACTGACAACTATTAAATGATGAAACATGTAATAACAATCTGTAGAAAACCTGTTCTTCCAGGCATCTATCTTTTGTTTTTGCCACACAAAATCATGTTGGATTCCTGCATTGCATGGAATTCTGAAAAAGAAAAATCTGAAATAGCAAATAAATTGATAATCTACCTGCTCATTTTCTGTTTTTAGAGTTGGAACCAAACTGGTTTCTAATAGGGATGCTAACCATTTAAATATGCTCAATAGGACTTTCCCCTCGACAACCATCATATTTCAGTGTGCAATCACAGTTATGACTGTCTTCCCTATTATCCCATAATAGAGTGATCCCAAAGTGTACTGCATTCATCTTTACATCATTTAAAATCTTTACGAAATCACTAAGCACACTGTTCAGTTCAAGTGAAACTAAGACCGTCTTCAACAAAAAAGTAGCATGTTGACCAACGGTCTGGGTCAAGTTCATTCACTTAGATGACTGCTCCAGAAGTGTTTTCTTGTCATTGCGGCTACACATCCAACTGTTTTTCTATACAAAACTTCAAACGACATTCACTGACAATGCAATTCTTCATAATTTTCTATTGTTTAGATTTATGTTTGTCAGCAATAGAGTTCTTTCATATTCGTGGCATATTCAAATAGCACATAAGATAACTGTCATGGTAACAATGTCTATACATGTGATGTACACATCAGATTGTAAGAAGAAATAATCTGTTAGCTTCACTTGATCTGAGTCACTGTATTGAACATTTCAATATCTGAATATTTGTTAAGTGATAACTGAACTATCCTACTGATGTTTATTTGTGAATCTTGAAAACATGATTTAACTTTTTTAATTCATTAATCTTTCTTTCAGAGAGGTCTTTTGGTTTTGGACATATCTCTAGGGTGAGGAATTGGGGAGGACTGACAGCAAAGGGGGCATGAGATTATCTGGGAGGTGATGAAAATATTCCGTAGATGGATTGTGGTGAAGGTGGTTTCCTGAGTGTATGAGTCAGCCCTCTAAATCCATAGGTTCTGTATGTGTGGATTCAAAAATCGTAACATGTAGCTAGGCTTACGATGGTCACCATGTGTAGACTTTTCTCATTATCAGTCTTGAAAATAATATAGTACAACTTTTAACATAGCATTTATATATGACAGTAGGTATTATAAGTAACCTAGGTTTTACGCAAATGTTGCAGCCATTTTATATCAGGAACAGGAGCATTTCCAGATGCCTTCGGGACCCTAGAGCCAGTTTGTCACAGTAGTGAGGAATGGCTGTACATTTGTCAAAGCTCGCCAAACAATATATTTTAAAAGCGTGCATTTTATTGTATGTAAATTATACCTCAATAAGATGAATTTTTTTAGAAATTGATCTTGATGACATGTTTCTCCAAATAATCAAACTTCCAGTGACTGCTTCTTTTTCTAAAGTTAAATAATACGCAACTTATCAATTATTTATTGATTGATTATTTTGATCTCCAATTTTTAAGCAACCTACACCGCTTTATTGCTTAGCTCTCCCTCACCTCCGACCCACTTAGCTAACAAGTGTGTGTGGAAGAGACAGTGGTAAAATAAGTGGTTTAGGTGTAATCTGCTGGAGCAGCAGTGCTGCTTCTGAAGTAGCACAGGCCACATACCCCTGGGTTCAGGTCCAGAGGAAAACAACCAGTGCAAGCAACTAAACAAAAATAAAATAAGATGTTTCTTCCTCTCTCTTCCTGCCCACCTACCTACATACTCACCTTCATTCCTGCATACACTTTTCCTTTAAAAAATAATTAATTAAAAAATATATATGTGGTTTAAATTGATAAGGACATCATCATCAGTTATTGAGTGCAGCAATGAGTGTGCATGTAAAGTCAATGTTTCTTTTGGATCTTGATAAAGAAAAGTCCAATCACTTTACAACTTGAAGTCAACATACCGTAAGTAATCAGCGCTGTCTTACAGAGGCATGACAATGTAAGCCCCAAAACAAATCAATTAAGCTGATGGATTCCTATGGTGATGAACTGGCTACAGTATTTGCTGCTTTTCCCTTCCAAAAGTGGAGTCTCTTTCTGTACCCTCTGAACACGGTGTGGCCTTGTGGAAGTTAATCCATATAATTCTGAGACTAAGCCTTAAGAGAAATTGCAGCTTCCAGTCTTGCATGCTTAAAGCCATAAAGTTGTGTGAACGAGCCATGTCTGGTTTACTGGATAGTGAGGAAAACATGTCTTTCCTTATTAACCCCATTGACATTAACTCATCACCGGACATATGCGTGACATCCTCCACCATCAGTCAACCTCATAGACCCAATTAATGAACTAAAACGTATGAGCAAACCCAGGCATGTCACCTAAACTCAACCTAGACCAGAAGAATTATCCCCAAAGAACTATGAACTAAACAGAGGTGTTGTTTAAGCCAATAAATTTTAGGGTAATTTATACCTTATCAATGAGTCAAAGGATTCACCCAAAGTTCTCCTCCAAGTAGTTTTAGTAAGTCATTAAATTCTTAAATGAAACAAAGTGAAGGTTGAAGCTGATATGTAAGGAGTAATTTACTTCTCCCTAGAAAATTAATCAGAAGATAAGATAAAGTGTTTCTGAATGGAGGAAATATTCTAATGCTCTATGAAGGAAAAAATGAAGTAGTGGTGAATTTACTCCATTATATCTAGATGTATATTTATTGTGACGTAGGCCTTAAACCTATTTAATACATAATGCAATAGTCCCTCAGTAAAATCCATTGAAAAATATTCTAATGTTTTAATGCTAAATGTGTGATTTCCAGAGTACATCCAGTGGAATACAAGAGCAGCTTCACACCAGTGTGTGAGATCCAACTACTACATTTTCAGAAATTTTGTGAGCCAGTCGTTAAGACTGTTGGTAGCTTAAGACAGCCAAAATAAGAGTACTTACACTATGGAAATGAGCAAACATTACCAATTAGTGTGAGTATTAATTTTCACTAATACATCACTACGTACATTTGTTGTTAGAGGGTATTTCATCAACACGGGTTTGCATAAATATACACATGAAATACCCTTAATGTTTAAAGATGTTGGTTGGTTCTGCCATGATACATGATCCTGGACATGTTAATTAGTCTTGTTGAATTTTAGTCCCCATATCTATAAAATCAAAAATCATCTTTAAGGTGTCCTTCAGGAATACTATTCTGTCACTACGATTCTACTGATGGTAGCTATATCTTGATGATAATGTCACACTGATCATTGTTACTAACCACAAACTGCTCTAATTCAAGACAAACTGAAATAAGTGAACTAAGGAATAATTATTAAATCATGGATGAGAAAGAGGTGAATTCTGATCAGAGGAGAAAGGAAGATCTGGGGAAGGTATTTTAGCAATCAGGAATGAGATTTTAGCTTTGAATTCACAGTGGCTTGAACTCCATAGGTGCTGAAGAAAATGTGCTGAAAAGGTTAGATGCCTACAGTGAACCTTAGAAAGAAGATAACAGTACAGCTGCATTGAACACTCAGAAGGATTCTACTTACAGTTTCCAGACTGCCTCAGTTTCTCCATCTGAACACAGGCACTAATTTGCAAGTAATATTGTACGAATTCAGGCAGTCATAGATGGGAAGCATTTCAGGCATCCTATAGAAAGATGTTATCTAAAGAGGTGACATTACTCAATCAAAATGAATGACTTTGTACAGAACAAGGAAGCGCATTACATATTCTTCGGAGCATTTCTTCCCAGTGGATTACTTTTGGAAAGTTAAACAAGACATTAGAAAATAGTAGGGGGCTAATGACTGAGTTGTAAGTGGGAAAATATTTCTTTGGCACTAGAATCACTGCAAATTATCTTGCTAAGAAAATTAGCAAGTCATTTTGAACTTTTGAAAAAAATACTTAAAAAATCATTCCTTTGCCTACAAGCAATGGAGACATTTATGCCTTCAGCAAATAAAATAGATTATTAACTTCTATGTTTATGTACTGACATTCAAGTTGACTCATTTCTGGAGGTGTATATATATATACACATATATATACATATATATCTATATAATAGTACTAAGATATAGATATATATATATATAGCTATATATAGTGTATACATGCAGATATAGAGATATAGGTATAGATATAGATATAATCTCCTTCAAGAGCGAAGGAGAAGGCATGCCCTGGTGGAGCAGTGGTTAGGTCAATTGTCTCTGAAGGACGCAAGCCGCATACCCCTGTGTTTGAGTCCTGGGACTGGAGGGAAATAACCAGTGTAAACAACTAAATGGAAATAAAATAAAAATGTTTCCTTCTCTCTCCTGCCTGCACCTTTCCTTAAAAAAAAGTGAAGGGGAGGTAGACTTAGGTGTTAAATCTGTGCCTGGGGTGCAGTCCACATATATATATAGCCCAAGGACCAGTCTGTGATAGGGGATGGAGTGAGGGGGTACGGGGTAGTGGGTGGGAGTAAAAAATAAAATGAACTAAGTAAAATGTTTTCTCTTCTTTCCTTTCTGTATGTTGTCTGCCATCATTCCTCTTCTCTTTCTTCCTTAAAAACAAAAATGAATGAGAAATACTTTTTCAAACAAAATTTGAATTTGTTGCCAGTAGACCTGACTTGCAAGATAAATATCTGAAACTGGGAAAATATTCCTTGAGTAAAGATTTGCCTAAAATGCTAGTCATTCAAAATAAAAGCACAGGGAGTTTTGTTTTCTTCTTTTCTTCAAAAACTCTTGGAATCTAATTTAAGTTGCTTTTGAGAATAAGTGGAAACTGCACTTTCTATCTTGCATATCAGTATGATTCCAGCTCTAATGTTATTATGTATCTAGCCGCAGGCAAGTAAGAACTAGGGCAAGATGTGACATAGCCTGTAATGAACTGCTGAAAAACCACAGGCTCTACCCCCAGGAAAACACGCAGACACATGTGCTCAAATACTGACACAGTTCTAGGAGTTTCAGAGATACTCTCAACCCCAAATCCTTAAGACTCCAAATCATGGGTCCTTAGGTTAAACTCTTCTGCATATATCAGTTTCTTTTACAAAATCATACTCAAACGCTTATGGAACAACGTACCATAATGAACATATCAGAGCATATTAGGGGAGCGGAACACAGTGGTACCTCAAACCAATCAGGATCTTCTTAAGTAACGGAATTTAGTCTAGTAGGACAGATTTAGAAAATAATCACATACACATAAACACACAAATGCCTAATTACAAACTTTGATTAAGTACTAGGGAGATAAGAATTAGTCAACCGTTTATCAGATACCATGTAATCAAAAAAGAGATAACAGTGAAATATTTAAGTATTGATAGAAAAAACCCACCAATCTAGAATTTGTACTTTTACAATTCACCCTTCAAGAGTGAAGACGAGGTGCACCCTAGTGGCTGAGGTGTTAAACCCGTGTCTGGGGGCCATCCACATATATATGGAGTCCAAAGATCAGAGTTTGTGACGGGATGGAGTGAGGGGATAGGGGGCAGGGGGAAGGGTAGCAGGTAACAGATAAAATAAGCAACTAAATAAATAAAATACTTCTTCCTTCCCTCCCTCCTTCCTGCTGCTGCCTGCCTGCAGTCATTCCTGCCTCCCTTTCTTCCTCTAAGAAAAAAAAAAAAAGAGAAATACTTTCTTGAAATTGAGTGAATTTGTTACCAGTTGATTTGCCTTGCAAGAAATGTTAAAAGAAGAGTCTTTCAGGCACCCTCTTCAGGCTCAGACAGCTGATACTGCTGGGGTGTGGACCATATTTATGGGGTGCTTAGATTAGGGAAAAAAAAATACATAATATTAATCATCTACCACAGAAAATTGAAAAACAAAAATCAATTAAATCCAAAGTAAGCTGAAGAAAATAAATAAGATACAGTTTCCATGACATTAAAAAGTTTATAAACAACTCTATACCCAAAAAGTTGGTAACTTAAATGAAATGGATCAATTCTGACACAATTTAGCAATACTCACTCAAGATAAAATAAGCTATTTGAATAAACACAGTATCTATTAAAGAAATTGCATCAATAACCAATAATCTTCCAAAACAGGAAGCACCAGGCCCAGGAGGGTTCACTGGTGAATTCTAGCAAACATATAAGGAATAAATAATACCGATTCTCTACAGTTTTTTCAGAGGGTAGGAAAAGAGGGAATTCTATGAGGCTAACATTACCCTAATAACAAAACAAAGCAAAAATATTACACAAAAACTACCGGTCAAAATTTCTCATGAACATAAATGCAAAAATCCTCAACAGATATTAAAAATTGAATCAAGATAAAGTATAAAAAGAATTATACACCATGACCAAGTGAGATTTACTCCAGGTATGTGAAGTTTGTCCAACATTCAAAAATCAACATAATCTGTCAGCATTGAAGGAGAACAAAGTCAGGGTAATTGACACCACATGACTCCAAGACTTACCAGGAATCTCAACCATCAGGACAGCGTGTAGCATTGGCAAACACACTGACAAATAGATCAGTGAAACAGAACAGAGTCCAGAAGCAGATCTACAAAACATAGTCAAGTGATCTCTGACAAAGGAGTAAGGGCAGCACAGTAAAGCAAAAACAGTTTTTTAAATAAATGATGTTAACACCTATCTACATACAAAAGAGGAAATAAAGACCTTATACAATTCATAAAAATTAACTCAATGTAGATCAGACCTAAATGAAAAATGCAGAATTACAAAATTTTTGGAAAATTGATACCAGGGAGGGTGAGCGAGACACACTGATGAGTCTGGGCCGACCAGAAAGAATTCTTGGAGAGAGGCGTTTGGTCAGGATCACACAGCAAGTATATTAAAAGAAGAAACAGATAGTTGAAGTGCCCTGTGTGCCAGGAAGCTTACATGAAGAGAACGCACCTGTGTGCGCACATGTGCGCAGGACCCCTGCTGCCTGCCTCATTCAGGCAAAAAGACTGTTAAACATATATGAGGGTGGGGACTCCCTCCATCATGGGGGTGTCCAGGTTACCTGAAGTAAAAATGGCATCAGTATATAGGGGTGTGTCCTAGGTTAATTGCTAAAGTGGAGTATTCCCTTTTTGGGGTCCTTGCTTTTCCCCAAAGAGTTAGAAGTCTCAGGTTTTGCCAGTTAGTTTTCTACTCATATGTGCATACTGCCCTATAGATTCGAATCTATGCTGTCCCTGCAGCAAAAATAACAAGAAAATCTAGATGACCTTGGGTTTGATGACAACTTTTTAGATACAACACTAAAGGGACAATCCATGAAATAAATATTTAGCTGAACTTCATTAAAAGTAGATTTTTTAAAAAATTTTATTTACTCTGTGAAAAGACACTAACAGAATCAAAAGACAAGCCACAGAGATTGGGAGAAAATATTTGCAAAAGCGTATTTGATAAAGAACTGATATATAAAATATACAAAAAAAACTGTTAAGACTCAACAGTAAAGAAACAACAAACTGATTAACAACTGGGACAAGGCGCACCCTAGTGGAGCAGCAGTTAGGTCAGTCACCTCCAAAGGAGCAAGCCCACATATGCCTGTGCTTGAGTCCCGGGACCAGGTGGAAGCAACCAGTGTGAACAACTGAATAAAAATTAAAATAAGGATGCATCTTCCTCCTCTTTTTGCCTGCTCTACTCACCTTCATTCCTAATGCACCTTTCCTTTAAAAAACAAAAACAAACTGGGCCAAAGACCTTAACAGACAGCTCACTAAAGAAGATATACAGATGTCCAACAAGAATAAAAGATGCTCCATGTCATGACTTCTGGGGAAATGAAAATTAGAACAAGAAACTAATACACGCCTATTAAAATGACTAAAATCCAAAACACTGATAACACCAAACATTCATGAAGCTGTGGAACGATAGGAATTTTTATTCATTATTGGTAGGAGTGAAAAATGACCCAGGCTCTTTGGAATCAAGTTTGGTCCTTTTATTTTAAACTTATTTTTAAAGGAAAGGTTCAGGCAGGAATGAAGACCAGTAGGCAGCAGGCAAGGAGAGGAGGAAGAAGCATTTTGTTTATTATTTTTAGTTGTCTACACACTAGTTGTCCCCCGCCCACTCCAGCCAACACACACAAAAACCCAGGTGTATGTGACCTGAACTCCTTCGGAGGCGATTGACTTATCTGCTACTCCACCAGAGACAGCCAAGTTTGGCCATTTCTTAGAAAAATAAACACACTTTTGCAATGCAAACCAGCAATCATGCTCCTTGGTATTTACTCAAAGGAGGTGAAGACACATGCCCGCACAGGGATGTTTATAGCAAATTTTATTCACAGTTGCCAAGATGTCTTTCAATAAGTGAATGAACAAATCACACACATCCAGACAATGGAATATTATTCATCACTAAAATGAAACAAGTTATTCAATTAGGAAAAGACATGGAATAACCTTTAATACGTATTACTAAGTGAAAGAAGTCAATCTTAAAAGGCTACATACTGTATCATTACAACTATAAAACATATAGAAAAGGCAAATCTATCAAGACAAAGATTAGAGAAAATCAGGGACAAGGGAGGAAGGGAAGATGAACAGGCGGTACACAGGTTTTTAAAGCAGTGAAATTACTCTGTATAAAACTATAAGATACGCCATTCTACACTTGTCAAAACCCACAGAATGTGTACGAAAAGCAAACCCTAATGTCAACTATGGACTCTGGGTGATAATATGTCAGTGTAAGTGCATCATTTATAACAAAGGTATCATGCTAGTGGGACATGCTGATAATGGGGGAGGGAGGCTGTGTACATGTGGAGGCAACAGGACGTGGAGAGTCTCTGTACCCTCCACTCGATTTTGCTGTGAATCTAAAAAAATAGTTTTTAAAAACAAAGTATCCACTAGGATGTTTATATCATTATTTATAATAGGGAAAAGACAGAAATAATAATGTCTAACAGTAGGAATTAAATTATGGCAATTCAAATTATATATTTAAATCCATTAAATCAGATTTAATGTGGCAAAAAAAATCCTTATTACATGCAAACACCATACTAAAACAGCATGCAAACTACATATAAAACAGCATGCATAATAAATACTATTTTTCCTTTGTGAAGTTTATTTATGCAGAGAAATCAAAGAAGGTAAAATGTTAGTATTATCTTTGGATTGGCCAATTATGAGAAGTTTTTGTTTATATTCAGTGCATTTTTAAGATACTAATGCATTATGTTCATGATTAAAAAACAATGTCAATAGGGAAAAATAAGTTGGACAGTAGATACTGCTGTCCTTAAGGATCATTTTTTGCTACTGGCCTAACAAAAGTACAATGCCTTCTCCATGTAGTAGGGGTTCAATACATTTTTGAAGACTACATCAAGAGAATGAATAATGTCTCAGACTATTCTAATTCCTAATTTCACTCTTCCTATTTACTAGTCATTTTTACCTACAGAACATGCAAAACTTCTCTGCTAATTAAGCACGTTCAGCCTTTGGGGGAAACCTCAAATTGAAGGCTGTATGAGAGTGCCCTCTGGTGGTTCTGACAAATCTGTGAATTTGAGATGCTAATCTACTTCACCAATGGAACAAGCACTAGGTTGTTGAAAACTGAGTTTTTCAAAAGCTAAATTTATTCCATTTAAAGAATTATTCCACCTTTTGTAATTTAAGTTTTTTGAGAAAAGCAGTAAGTGGCTCTTTCCATAAAAATGTTAGTGAAGGTAAGTTATACCCCTGGAGTGTGGAAAGGAGGAGCAGTGGGAAGGTAATGATAGTGGTAGATTACATCAAAATTAAAAATCAGCAACCCATGAAAACAAAAACCCTAACTTATATTTCCTGTACAATAAATCAAAGTTAATTCTCCATATAACTTACATGCGAATGTGTGGTTTGGGCATCTTTCAACTGAACAATCTACATTTAATAGATCTTTGTACTTAGAAAAAAAAGTTGTTATACTTATTTGTAAATCTTACTTTTACAACATGCCATGTCTCAATCTTTGTAAAATTTTGGATATAAATCAACCTGAAATTAAAATTAACCACATTTTTTCAAAGATATGTCAACAACATGGTTGGTAATATTCCTGATTATCAAGTGCAGTCAATTTGTTTTTTCTTTGAGATTTCAAAAATATTTATACTAGTGAAAAAAGTAAAACATCTCCTTTTGGTAACAGAGGGGTGGCCAGTATTATTTCCTTTACTCTGTACTATTCTTTACATTTTACTAAACACTTGAGCATTCAGCTCATTTTCTTATTAAAATGAGAACAGACTTTGAACGTAATACCATTTTTCATATCAATTTTTTAAATAACACAAGTATTTTACAAGTTTGAGCAGTCTTTCATCTTTTTAAATGATTCCTCAACCTCCTAATCACGGGGGAAGTCACAGGGGGAAATCAGCTATTTAGAATCACATCTCTGCCTTCTGTGGCTCATGTGGCTAAAGCACAAGCTATGAATGAAAGCTGACCCGGGTTTGAGATCCAGGGCCAGGGCTGGCAAAAGAAAAAAAGAATCATATATTTTAATCAGTGTTGTACATGCTCTTAAAACTAACCCAATTTTTAAGAAAACCAGAAAAAAAAAACCTCAAAGAAAATTACGTAACATATATTCTTTAAAAGAAACTTCTTGGACGAAAGCAAACGACTCCTTTGTCATCGAGACACACTGGCAAACACTGTGAAGCTGACAGCCAGGATCCTGGCTCTCCCACTTACCAGGAAAGCAGGATTCAAGTCACTTAACTTTATTTTTAAATAGGGATGATGAACGTTCTCCGAAGGGTTATAGTGAAAATTTAGTAATACTGTATGTAAAGGACCTAGCAAATAATAAAAACAGATGAAAATGTAACAAATTTATTTCCTAGAGGTCACAAAAAATATTGTAACATTTATGTTCTGAACAGATGACATGAGTGCTTTTGAAAGGCCGCTCAGAAATCTTCAGTAGGAGAACATGTACATTTTTATTAACCATATTTACACTACTGAGAGCATTGGTTGATAATGTGAAATTCTTTAATCATACTAGACACATAAAATAAATGGCAGACTTTAATTCTTCAAATGGAAAATAAGATGAAATAGGTTTCTCTAAATCAGAATGTCAAATCTAGAATTACCAAACATGTACAAAGAAATACACATTCTAATACATAATGATAGTTTTTTTTCACTATACAACATATTAGTGAATATACCAGATTATATTTTCTCAAATGGCAAATGAGACAATGGATAACACTTCCCTTTGATTCCTGAGAAGCTCAACATCATCTATCTTTTGGAGGGTCCAGCTTCTTACGACGTCTATGATACCTTGAAAAGAAAAAAAAAATTGAAGATGAGATTATTTAAAAAAAAATTAACTACTCCTGATAGAAGTATCAAATTTCTATTAGTTTGCTGCTTATTAGTATATGCAACTATATATATAGAGAGAGAGAGACATATAGATATGTGCGTGTATACGTATACACACACACACACACACACACACACACACACAGAGTTAGATACACTCATGGAGATAAGCCACATTTCCCCACTGTGCAAATTGTTTTCCACAAATTAAGCATTTTGGACAATCTTTCAGATCTTGAAAATAATTTCAGAATGGTAAACTGGATGGCTAATCCAGTTTAAAACTAATGCTATTTTTAGGAAAAACCATATTATGAAAGTAATCTATGAAAGTTTTATTAAAAAAGGACGTTTTCCTCTAAATGGAGATCTTGCAAGTTATTCAATTGAAACTCCTAATCTCTTATTAAAATCTTTTATGTACAATTTTATATATACTAATTGAAGTCAGAATATATTTATGGAAAACTGTGCACTATCCCCCAAAATGGAAGAACGCCAAAATAAATTAAAAGTCAGAAATCTTTTACTTGCTTTTTTTTTTTTTTTTTTTGATCACTAACATTTTAAAAATCAGAATATCCAATCCAGGCACAGGCATGGTAAAATAAGCAATATCAAACCCAACTGGTTAAGTGCTAACTGGTAGAATACTTTTGAAAAGCAGTGTGGCAATATATATTAAAAAAATTTGAATAGTTATTAATTTTTGACCCAGTGATTCCTTTTCTGGAAAACTACTCTACATCAAAATTAAAAATAGTTAAAATATTAACTGTAGGGAGGAGGTATATAGGATACAAAGTTATATATATAGTAAAAAATAGGCAAACAAAACTTATGCATAAAGATGAACGTACTGCAATCAGTGAGTATTCTTTGATTTCAACACGGAAAATTTTTCTTTTTACTTCATTGCATTTCCTTATTTTCTTTATTGACAGAGAACATTTCTTCACAGACACATGTGTTTTTGGAGATGAGCTCTCTCTCAAAAGTTCCCTCAAGGCCAAATTTTGGCAAATTGGTGTTAGTTAATTTTTTTTTTTTGATGTCTTTTGCTAATATGGAAATTCGGTGTAAGGATTTCTATGCCATAAACAATAAGACATATATTTTATGCTTTTTAGTTATCATAATTAAGACAGCTAAAGTGTTTTTTTGCTTATCTTAAAGTTTCATATAGACAACTTTCCTAAACATTGTTTTATTCTACTTTTTGAAAATTTACAAAATGTAGAAACTGCAAAGAATGAAGTACATTTACATATACCAACATGGAGCACTAAGTTGTAGAATAGAACACATACATCATGTTTATGAAAACATTTCCATATGTACTATATGTTCTATATTGGCATGCAGAAGATTATAGCTTGAGTAAGGGTACTAGTTATATGCCAGATAATCAAGGTTTTTTTCCAGCATAATCAAGGGTTTTCTAAAAATAATGAAGAAAGGAAAAAGAGCTTGCACACAGATGCTGGCAACCGAGGACACCAACAGACCCTGTCCCGAGTATTGGCAACACTAGACCAGAGATACCGCAAGGGCAGCCTTGGAGAGCAAAGCACTCAGAATCATGTCCAACTATTCACAGCGGGCCTATCAAATGTAAATTGCTGTATGAAGTACAAAACAAATCAATTTGCATAAGGGGGTGCCTTTCAAATAATATGCTCAAAGCTCCATAACTTCAGGCAAATATAAAATATGGCTAAGCTAGTTTAATTTATTTTCATCAACTGCAATATCATCAAACAGGAAATAGCAACAGACTCATGTTATTTTTAAAAATCAATCTTTGCATAAATGAATATAAAGAGTCATTCAGGAAAAGGCAGAGGGTAGGGGACTAAAAGCTGAAATTTAACCCCCAAAACAATGTCCTGGGTTTCCTCCTTACTTAGCTTCCACACTAAGAGTCAAACAGTTCTAATACCTGTCCTCAGTAAAAATTCCAAATCTTCAAGAAGACTAAATTTGTCACCCTAAAGAAAATAGGATCACCAGGATTGGAAAAAGGTAAAACCCCATACAAAAGTTTAGCAGCAACTATTGTATATTTAGATTTCCAAACATGAGATAATTTAATCACCAGTGTTTATTAAACTGTTTATCAAACACTAGACTGTTTCAGCATCAATTCCATACAGTCATACTACTATGTTTCCAGTCCACCTACCTTGCGTGAGGTCAATAATTAGACGCAGGCAGGTTTAGGACTAAACAAGTGAGGGTACACCTTGGACATAAAGCCTTAAGGTGACCTTAGAATCTGATAACAAGGAAACATGAATCCATCCGTGACCTACCTAGGTAAGAAAGAAACTCGATAAATCCACATAACTTACTGGCTGAACTCTGTGAATATGATTTCCATGAATCACTGGGAAATTTACTAGTGGACCATCCCAAAAGATACCATAAAGTACTATTTCAAAGAGGAAACAAATAACTTCAAGCTGTGAAGATAATTAAATGAGACATTCTTCCATAAACAGTAACTTAGCATCCATACATTGTATTAAGGATACCATATTCAGGTCTTGTGAAAAATTACAAGAGAAGATGCGTTCCTGGAGAGGATAATCTAGAATAAAGGATGCAACTAAAAATTCCTGACAACTATAAATAACAAAAATAACATTAATAGAAACTTTAATAAATTATAGCTGTATATAGTTAGGCTAATAGGGGTAACAGTTACTCAAAATGACAGTAATCAAATAAAGTTTCATGAAGTGTGTGAGTTAAGAGCAAATGGTAAGAGAAAAGTTAAAAATCAAAGAAAAATACACTTTTTTAAATGGCTAGATAGTGAAATGAAAAGTGAGCCGGGATAAAAAGCAAACTCCAACTACCTGCCACTTATAAGAAACCTACTTTAAATATAAAGGCACAGAGACACAGACAGGTTAAAAGCGAAAAAAAATAGAAAAAGATATATTATGCAAACACTAATCAAAAGAAGGCAATATTAATACCAGACAAATTAGATATATTAATTCCAGACAAATTAAGATTTCAGAATAAGAAATATTCAGCAGCAATTTAAAAGAGCACTTCTTAAAGATAAATGTCAAATCACCAAATGAATATAACAAAAATAAACATTCACCGGATAACAGTTTCAAAATGAGTGAAGACAAAATACAATAGAGAAGAGAAATGGAAAATTCATAATCATAATTACAGATTACAACCTTCTCAGAACAACTGATTAAATAGAAAATTAGTTACGACATAGAAAATTTGAACATTACCAGCCAACTAGACTTAATTAATAGTTTTGAAACATTACTTCCTACAGTGGCAGAATATACACAAATGTACATGAACTACTCAGCAAGGAAGGCCATAATGTGGGTCATAAAACAAATTTCAATCAATTCAGTTAAGACTGAAATCATATAAAGTATATTTTTTGATGACAAAAATATTAAATTGTGATGCACACATATTCTTCCAGAAAATTGAAGAGGAAGGAATGCTTCTGAACCCACTTTTTGATGCAAACATTACTCTAATACCAAGATCAGACAAAGAGGTTATGAAACTACAGACCAATGATCCCAATAAACAAAGATGTAAAAATTCCACTCAAAATTTTATTAAATCAAATCCAACAACAGCAAAAAAGAATAGACATCATGACCATGAGGTTTAGCCCACAAACAAAAAATTGGTTTCCATTTTAAATCATTCAGTATAATTCAACATACTAAAGATGAACAAAGAAAAAGACATAGGATCATCTTAAGAAATACAGAAAAAGCATCCAACAAAAAGCATTTAGACAACACCCATTCAGGAAAATAACTTTTCCCATCAAGAATAGAAGGGATTTCCTTAAGCTGATAAAGGATATCTACGAGAAAAAAAAAAAGCAATTCCTTCACTTTCAACAACATGGATGGATCTAGAGGGGATTATGGTTAAGTGAAATAAATCAGAAGAAGACAAATACCAGATGCTCTTACTTATATGGAATGCAGGTACACAAAGAAAAGGAACAGACTAAAAAAATGCCAATCCTTGGACATTAGCAATGGAACTGAGGTTACTATAGGGAATGGGGCGGGGGGCAAGGGGTGATAGGGTCATAGGGTCCGATGGACAATGGTGAAGAACTTTTGGTAATTTGGTGATGGGCAGGGTGTATCTGAGGAATGGGGAATCTACACATTTTCGCAAAAGAACACCAGAACTTTCTAGAGTGATGAAATGATGTATAGTATGATGTAACAGTGATTGCATAACTGCATACATACATTTGTCAAAATTCATTGACTACATATTTAAAGCTGGCAAAATTTTCTGTAAGTAAATTACACTTCAAAAAAGCCTATTTAAGAAAAGATTTTTCAAGAAGAATAAGTTGAGGAAAACTATGAGTAGTAAATAATATTAATAATTATCATTACTCTGGTATTAATATGCATACCCTATGTGCCAAATATTTAACCTATATGATATTTTATCTCAAAACCACAGTGCAAATTAGGCTTTATTATTCCTATTTTCTTCAGTGGGAAAACAGAACAAGTAGCTAGTAAATACCAGCAGCAAGGCGACTTGAGTTAGTTTATGCATCTTTGATGTAAAGCTGTACTCTCAGAAAAATTGTACTTTATTGGAGCTCAAAAAGTCAAAATTGAATAAAATAAAAAGGTAGGGCTATTCACATTTATAGTGTCCACCTTTTTTTTTTTTTTAAAGGAGCTACAGGCAGGAATAAAGGTGAGTAGACAGGTAGGCAGGGAGAGAGAGGAGGAACTGAAGGAATATTGCATTTTAACATTAATGTGCTTTAAGGTGTACATAACAGCAAATTTATAACTGTATATAGCACAATAGGTTTACCACTATTTCCTTTTTCTTTCCCTTCACTGTACAATGAATCCCCTTTACCCCATTTCCCCCACCAGTCCCCTTCTCTTCTGTACCCTTAGATTTGCCTTCCCCACCCCCACCACTAAGAGTCTATTGTGGTTTGGATTAGTTCTCTCTCTGTTTCTTTTTTTAAGTGTAGTATTGTTTAATTTACATCATTTATTTTTCTATCTCTGTACACATCATATTAGTGCTATCATATGATGTGTTTCTCTTTCTGTTTATCTTGCTAAGTATAACGCTCTCCAAGTCCATCCATACTGCTACAAATGACAGAATTTCTCTTAGTTCTTCATCTTGGTTGTTCCTCTCCCCTCATGAAAACCCACGTCCCTGGGATATATGTGCATTGCACTCATCTGGAAGGGGTACTTATCAGCAGTGTATACCAATAGCGCGTGTGTGTATCTTTTAAGGGCATGAGTAGGTACAGAGAAGATTTCTATTTTATACTTTAAATACTTCTGCATTATTTAAAAATAAGTCTTTAAACAATGATCATTTTTTAATTTGTATTTCATATATTTTAACAAAAATGTATCTTAAAAGATGTTATAGACCCTCACTTATTAAATTCATAAAATGGGTCCCCTTCCTTTGACTGCTATGACTTAAAAATTGTGAAACTACAGAGCATTCTTTTATACAATGCCTGATATTGAAGGAGAACATCTAGACAACACTTTCTCACAGCTTACATTGATCCAAAATACATATGCAGATACTGAATAGGTGAACAACACTAATCGCACAAAGGCTTACTTAAAATTCTGAAAGATGATCATCACAAGGATGGGACAGGTAAAGTTTTTCTTTATAAACATAAGCTAGTATTGTGAGATTTTTCTGCTGAGCTCTTTATTTGGATACTGGGACAATCAATTACATCTCACTAAAATCTGCTTACAATTGAAATTGCCTAGTAATCCTATGGGACAAGACATACCAGAAGATTAAATTAATTAGCCACCAAAAGCTAATTAGCAGTAGTAAGATTAAATAAGAATAAACATAGGTGGGATACTAAACATAAATGTCTGAAAATAACATGCTTGGCTTAAGACTCACTGACGGTCTTCTTGCCTTCCTTCTGTCCTTGACGCCTTCAAGTTATACACCTTTTGAGGAATTTCATAACTTCAATGATTTGATTATGAACAAAAGATTTCAAAAGGCTACCACAATCTTACAAAAGATTACAGCAATATGGAACACGAAGAAAGAGGCACAAAGTCATTGTAGAAGAATTTAAAGGTGGGGCTTAAACTAAAGTATCTGAATAATGGGACAACAATAAAAGATAAACATAGAGAATGTTATGAATCATGGAAAGAAATCTTAACAGACAGTATAAGTTAGATATGGGCTTATAAAATGGCTTAACTTGTTTTTATATACCCTGATTTAGAACTACAAAGATAGGAAAAACCAAGATAGCATGCATAAGCATAGTGGTACTAAACAAGAAGGAAAAATCAAAGAACAGAATATAAAATAGAAGCAGAATAGAAAGACACCACGCTGATAAAAAAAAAAAAAATCAGATTATTTTCTTGGGAAAATGCTATGGAAGTATCACTTTCACTCAGAAAGATTACTAAGGAAGAGGTTTCTTTATACAGGAAAAGAGGAGCTGTTTTGCTATAATTAATGCATTTTAAACTTTGGAGAGATATCCAATTTGAAATATTCTAAGGACAATGATATTGAGACAAAGGAAATTGAAAAAAAGAAAAACAGAAACAAAAATAGACATAGAACCCTCAGATTCAAAACAACCAACAACACATTCATCTTCCTAACTCCAAAACCTATTTCCACACATGCATAAATGACATTACCATGCAACTCTTTCAGAAATTTGAGAAGCTTCACATTTCTTCCTCCTTCTCTCTCCCCATCCACACCCAGTCAGGTCACCTACTGCTATTAAATAAACATAGTCCTTTCTTTTATTTTCTCCTCTTCTATTTCCATTACTGGTCCTTTATTTAGATCTTTAACACTATTCACCCAGACAATTGTAACAGTTTCCCAATAGATCTTCCTGACTCCAACCTGTCTACATATCTACCACTTTATCCCAAATATAGGAGGACCTATTAGATTTTCTAATGCAGAAACTTTGGGCACATCAGTTTGCTTTTTAAAACCTGGCAATAAAAATAAATTCTGGTGCACCTGGTGGAGTAGAAGTTAGGCCAATTGCTACCAAAGGAACATAGGCCACACACCCCTGGGTTCAAGTCCTGGATAGAGGGCAAACAACCAGTGTGACCACTGAATAAAAATGAAATGCTTCTTCAATCCTCTCTCTTCCTGCCTGTACCTTTCCTTTAAAGATTAAAGTAAAATAAAAACACAATTTAGTCATACTAAATTCAGTCATACTGGGTGTTAATTTCCCCATGCAGAATATAAACTCAGAAGTTTGTTAATGGAAGGAGAGTTATGTGTTCATTTACTAGTGGGAGGTGAAGGAAAAACAGAAACTCACTGTCCACGAGGATACCAATGGTGCTTAGTGGTAAAGAACATTTTGCTAAGTTGTTCTATCATGGGTCCTTGTTCCAGGTGTTCACCTTCTTCTTCTAGTCTGCTTTTCAACATTTGATCATGTGTTTCTTTATTATTGTGCACAGGATCTGGCCGAGGAATAGGCTAGAAAACAATCAGGATGAACAGCATCAAAATGTAGGCATGGCAGCCAGTACATGAGTGAGTTTACAATAAAGAAAGACTACACTCAGTAATTTATTATAGTACAACAAGGTGGGTAAGTAAGGTATCAGAGTTTCACTTAGCTGTATTATTCACGAATCAGAAATATTTTTCTCTTTATATTTAGTTTTGGGTTTCTTTTCAATAACAAAGTTCTTATTTAAAGTTATTTTCTCCCCAATAATAAAATATTTATTATTTTAGTTTCTTTTTCTCAAAACTAAATTGTGCTCATTATTTTTTAACTTAAAAGTTTGTAGTCTCTGTTTTGCGTATCATTAAAATGAGGTACAATAAAAACCTTACACTGAAAATGACATTTCTTATATCCAAAGTGAACAGGAAAAATTTCAGTGCTTCCATTTTAAGCTACTGAAATACCATCAAATGATACTTTATGGTATGCTAATTTGAGTTTTCATCCCCTAAAACATCAATTACTAAAAATCTCCTCTATTCTCCAATACATGGGTGATATTATATATTTCCATAAGTAACAGCAGTTCACTAAAGTCCTTATAATCACTCTGTGGAAGGTCAGGTTACTTATATCTTAAATATTAAGTATGTAATATAAGATTGTAACAGCCTTGCTTTACAAATATCATATTTATGTATTACAATATAATGAAAGCCTGAATTTATAACTAAAAAGGAAATAATTTAAAGACATATTTTTCATATTCATGAAACTACACTGTACCACTGTATTATATGTCAGCGCTATACTTATATTTAACTTATATATAAAAAACAAAGAAAGCTCTTCAAAGGCAATACATAAATGTGTGAAGATTGCAGTTGACAAAGCGCTACAGAAATGCAAAATAACAAAGATACTAGTGAGAAGCAGAACAGGAGCCAAGTCAGAGAACATGTCCTAGAGAGGATAACAAACATTATAAGTAAAGAAATGAGAAACACGTAATAAAGCGGTCACCTTTAAAAATGGATCTCAAGAAACCAGATTATGGTTTCAAAGTTAGCTTTAGAAAGTAAAGCTACCAGAGGGGCAGGGTGGCGGGGAGGTGGGAGCAAACCGGGGTGGGGTTCTAAAGGACAGTGGTAGCCGACTACCAGGAATTTGGTGGTAGGTGTTAGTGTGTTAACAGATACTTGATGAGAGGTGAACTTGTACACCTAAAATTTATATTTTTGTAAAGAAAAGTTACCTCAGTAAAAAAATAAATAGAAAGTTAGACTTACAATTACGAATTTGACGTAAGTAGGAATAAAGAACCACTTACTTAGCATGGGAGGGAGTAAAAAGGAAGTATAAAGATGAGCTTAAAAGCATGGGCTTTGATCTCTGATTCTGCCATGTACTATTTCTGTAACCTTGAGCAAGTTATTTAAGCTCTCAATTTCCCTTTCTGTAAAATCAGAGCAGTAATATCTACCTAGTAAAGGTTTTATGAGGATGATGTAAATAAAAATATAGCATGTTTAACTGTCCCTCACAGTCTCATAGTTCAATAATGGCAGGTAGCTATTAAAATTTCTTTTAAGGTATCAAATAGGAAAAAAGTGACTTTATCTTGAAGAAAAGTCTCCTTAGACATTTAACGCAATGTTAAAAGATCATCTCATCTGTAAAGTAAAATATTGTGTTTTTGCAAGTTATTTTCAGACTCTGAGGGGTGCTAGCAACAAGGAACCCTATATTTTCTTCTTTAGCTTTTTCACACGTGTTGCAAAAGAGCAACTATTTTAAGTATTAGCCAACAGTTATTTTCAAGTATTAATAAATGCTCATTCTCTCTTCCTATTGCCAAGCAGGCTCAATTCTAACACATCACAAATTCCTTCTGTATGATTTTATATGATTAAAAATTTTATTTTTTTTTTACAGGCAACTAGATAAAAGCTATGTCATGGGCTCAGTCACCTAAGCCATCAGGGCACACCCTTAATACAATTTTATTTTAATTTCTATGTCATGATTTAGACCACGGCATAATATCTGCATTTTCCTAAGGTAGAAATCCTAAATTCTAGAAAAATAGTTTTAGGAAACCAGTACTTTAAAAAAAGCTAGCAGAAGCAGAAAAAAGGATCTTTTTACCCGCATCTATGGAAAATAATCAACATGCTTGAGGTTCAAATGTGAATTACTAGAAAAACAAAGACATAAATCATTTTATTTTCTTAACCAGTTTCAGCTGGTCTATTTCCACATATGATCAGGACCTTTGCATGCAATATGCTTTCCTGGACTTTTTTAAAGAATCAAAGGGCCCAGGAGAGTTATAGCTCTCCTTCCGTGAAAAGAGGAAAATCAAGTCTAAATTTTAAGTCATGTTTGAAGATATTTATTTAGTGATATACTATCTTCAAGAGATTTATAAAACTGATCCAAAAGAATACTTTAAACAGTAACATGTTTTCGAGAATATTTCTTATTATCTAGCCCAATATACAATTTATTATTTGAGAAACATAAGAATTCCAAGCTTCCCCTTATGAATGCTTCTTAGGCCCAAAATAGACTGAAAACCCTTAAGCATGAAGGAGGAATAAGTTTATTAATTTATACAACAAATATTTATTCATTTAACCAACAAATATTTCTTGTGTACCTACCAAATACAAGGTGTTGAACAAAACAAAGTTCAGTCCTCATAGAGCTGATATGTTAGTGGTGGGAGATGCAAAAACAAGAAAACATCCAGTGTTCCAGAAATGATAAATGTTACTGAGAAAGCAAAGAAAGACAACAGGCACGAGTTCTGCTTTAATGTAGTGGTCAAGGAAGGCCTCAGTAGATAATGAGTAAGGACTAAAGGAAAAGGAATAAACCATGAGAATTTCTGGAGGGAAAGCACTCCAGGGAGAGGAAACAGGAAAAACAAAGGGCCCCCAGGCAGGTGCTTACCTAATGTACCTGTGGGGAGGCCAGGAATGTAGAGGGTCATATGTGGTGAGTCTGGATGCTGGAAAATTACCTCATAATCAGGGGCCTTCTGGTCTACTTGCTAAAGTACCGAAGGGGAGAGAATACAGGTGAACTGAGAGAAGTGACCTTCCAGACAAAAGAGAGGAACACTGAGGAGGTGTGCGAGACAACTGCTCCAAAAAGGGAGTGCAGCAAGAAAAAGGGAGGCAGGGAATTGGGTACAAACGCAAAGTGAATATGATGGACCACAGAATCTATGCTGAGTATAAAGAATTGAGAAAGTGTGAGTTACATGAGAGATTGTAATGAGGCAGTTACATCCACGGACATAAGGTCTCAATGAGGGATGAGTAATTCTCAGAGCTTGCAGGCCAGGGAGCTGGTAGCAAGCTAGCGGAACTTCTGACATCTAGACTGGGACTAGGGAGGTGCAGTTATTTGTGGTTAGAACATCTCTAGGGTATAACCACAGGACAGAGGGTTAAGGTAAGGAGACGAGATCAAGAAATGAGAGGCTAGGGTATTAGATCACCTACGTGAATACTGAAATAACAAAAAATTAGGACAGAAACAGTGCTGGGAGTGCGACTTTCATGTGAAATCTTCAAGGAATAGGTGAGGGGTGGGTGAAGGGAAAAGTGAACTGTGGGTTGGAATATGACAGCAACATCCAAAGATAGTAGGCAGCATACTTTAATGCATAAACCACAGAGCCTGAAATTGTTAGGGAGGAGGAAGAAACGGTTGCGATATGGCAACGAGAAACTACAGAGACACTGACCTCACCTCTAGGGCTGCTAGTAAAAGGGTACAGGAGAGAAAACTACTGTTTAAGACGACTAGGGAAGCGATGGCCTCCAGGGTCCAGCCAGGTTTCTGTTAAGAAGGCGAAGGCAATAATCTGGAAGCAGGGATGGTTACAAGGTATTTTACTGATGATAGTTAAGGTCTAAAAGTACAAAAAAAGAAGCGCTAAGAGTTTAGAGGCATCGGGTCAGAGTCAGGATGCAGAGTCATATGTGGATGAGTCTGGATGCTATGAAATGTCCTCATAATCATGGGCTTCTTGGTATGCTTGCTAAATAAAGCACCGAAGGGGAGTGGAATATGTCACCCCAAAATATGCCACCTTGGTATGATTACTTTCAATGAAAGGATACTCTGGTCTTCCTATGTTCCCTTGAAAATAGGAAATAAATATCCTATGCAAAAGGCACCTTCCTGTACCAAGAGTGTAAAAGGCAATCTTATCACTAGAGACAGAATTTACAACTGAGAGGACTGTACCAACAGACCTCCTGATTTTCCCATGTATTTACTACCCCAAGTTCAAATTCCTTTGTTGATTCTTTAGCAGGAGGGATTACGGGTCAAAAGTCAGTGATTTATGCGCATTTTCTACACATAATCCAAAGAAACGAAACAAAAGAGGTACTGGTTTATTGTCCATAATATCTGGCTAGAATACAAAACTAGCAGACAACATGGTGAGGTTAAAGAGAATTAAAAACTAGCAAAATAACATTAATCTACCTTATCAAATCAACCAAGACTCCGATTCTAATGGTGGTTTTTAAAAATAGGTAACACAAGATGTATGATGTGATGAACTGAATTATCTAATTATGCTCTTCTCAAAAAGCAAATCAAACATAACCATAGTACAAGGCTTTAAAGAAACAGGAAGAAGCATTTCAAATGTAAAATAATGAGATCAAGCTAAAATAAATTGTATTAAAAATAAAAACAAAATCTTCTCTACATAGTGCCCAACTTTTGAAGAAATACAGAAAAAATTAAACTAGGCCATTTAAAATACTTCCCCACGTTGGCTCATTAGAAAATGTTAATAAAAAAAAAGGAAAAAGAATTTACCAAATAGTAAAATAAGTATCAAACAGATATAATACAAAAGTTATGAAACATCTGAAAACTAAAGTTTTTCATAATTTATCACAGTATAATACAGGGTAGTCTGGGACAATATATACTGTAAGTTTATAGTAAGTGAATTTGACCCCTAGACAGAAATGTACCACACTTGAGACCAGATAACTGATGCCATGATTGTGTTTAAATGATTCACTTTGTATACTGAAAAACCTTTAAAGAAAGAAGGTTAAAAAGAAGAGAAAAATCAAAAGAGCAAAATAAAAGTCAAAAGAAGACTGAGACCAAATAAAGGAAATCAAACTATTCTCTTCTCTCTGGATACAGTATGGAAGTGTGAATATTTCTAACAGTAAATTAAGAATCACAGAGATTTTTTCATACGTACTTTTGTGTGTTCATATGGAATGCCCACAGAAGGGTGGTAGCATACAATTGTTCTGCCATCAGATGTCAAAGCAAGCTCTACTTTGCTGAAAAAGAATGGTTTAAAAAGTGTTATACTAAATTCAAGGCAGAATAATTATTCTTAGAGCTAAAATTAATTAATCATGAATCTGAAGAATGCATGCATGTCACTGGACTGGCAAACCTAGTACCTGTATCATAGGACACAACTCAGACCATCCAACAGAATACGTCAACTTACATAACAAACTCTTAATACATTAACTCCTGTTTTAATTATTCTTCAAATTATCTGTTCTTAGACTGAATCTTTTTCATGTTTACTCATCACTATTATAACTACTTTTCCTTATCTGAAAGACTACCTTCAAAAAGTTCTAAGAAGGACATTTCTTAGTTGAATTATTAAAGTTGAGGATAAGCAGAGTACGTAATCTTCTAGGTAAAGAGTCATCTGAACTTCCAGTCACAAAGATTGTAGCTGAATAGTTAGAAATCAGCATTTCTCCAAGTTCTTTCGGCAGATCGACACAATTTTAAGAAGCCTGTCATAAAAAGGGTTCTGTGGTCAAATAAACTTGGCAATTACTGAACATTATCCCTCCCCTCCATTAACGTCCCTAAGAAGAGACTGTGGCCACTGCAACTCTAAACACTTCTTTCAGGAATGCTCTGAGTGGATCTTATTCCTCTCAGTACCAGCTAATCAAGTCTGATATTCAAAGATTCTAGCAACCATTATTGTATTTAGATCTACATACATTCTAAGGACCACAAGTTTCATGTTTATTAATCTAGGTGTTCTCTAAATTTCTAAAATTTAAGTTTCTAGGATTTCAACCAACCGGATTTAAAGCAATTACAAATTAAACTACATAAAGTATATTCTCGCTAACTTGGGATAAGGTATTAAGTTAGTCCACCATGATTTTTAGATCGAAAGTCATAACCTGGCAAGATTGAACATTTAATCTATCAAAGGATGTTTGATGAAGGGTAGAGTTAAACATAATGCAACAGCAGTGACTCGATCTTTTCCAATTAAAAAAGTATTATCTTTTACCTAATCTAGTTTCATCACTATCTTAGTACTTATTAGCTGTACAATTAAACCTCAAATTAAAATTAGTTTCAAGAGAAAAGAATTTGCAATAAAAACAATGCAGCTTAAGATAATGCTATACTTTCTGCATATCAGACTCTACTATAAAGAAAAAAGACATCTTAATTTGCATGTTATTCCTAGTTTTTAGCAATGACTAGCTTAAGCTAATAAGCAGTTAATTATCTTATATTTTTCTCAACCTTAAGAAAAAACTATAAAAACTAACTTTTCACAAAAAAAAAATACAAAAAACTAGAAAATGGTTCTGGAAGAAAACCCAGCATTTCTAACAGCATGCCTCTCTTATAGATTAAGTAATCACTGAAACATAATGATAATGATTTTTATTTAAAGCACTTATAAACCCAGATATTCGGTAAATACAATCATTGAGGAAAAAAAAAAAAAAGAAAAAACAAAATTAAAGAAAGGATAATCAGGAAAAAAAACAGAAAACACCAAAAAGAAATAAAATTAAATCATTTTAGATATAGCTAACAGATTGTTACTCTTTGCAACTGAATTTTAATACATACCAATTATAGTCATCTGGAAGAGAAGAACATGTAGATTTATGACAAATACGATATAAAGTTCCATCTGCAAAAGCCCCAAACAATAAAATGGAGTTAATTTGAGCATATGTTCTCACATAAATATAAAGTTAGTCTCACTCATTCAACCAATAAGTACTGTGTTTACTATGAAACAAGACTTCACTAGGAGCCAGGATTCATCAAATAAAATCCAGTTCCTGCCCTCATAAAGGTACAAGTCTGGTAAGAGACAGATAAATAAACAATTCAAAAATAAAAGATAAACCCTGTTGGGATGGGTAAACATTGTGGGAGACAGGGGCACACGGACAGTTACAAAACCAACTGTGCATATTCAAGAATGTCCTTCCAGTGGAGATGACATCTAAGGTGATCTAAAGGATGAGGGATTATGCAGGAGTTGGGAGTACAATCATCCTTGCAGAGGGAGTAACAAGTGTCAAGGTCCAGAGGCAAGAAAAAACATGAAGTATTTAGGTATTCTAAAAACTGGTGTGATTGGAGTGCATAGTATACACAGGGGGAAATGATAATGATTCACAAAATAAAGTGTGCAAAATTAGCTTTTTAACTCAAAATTCTTACATTTCATAACATAGTGTCCTTTTTTAAAGAAAATCTGTAAATTCAAGGGTCATAATTACTTTTTTTTAAAGTTGTGAAGCTTTTTCATTATTTCACATCAACAAGAAACTAAAACTTCTACTCTGCACTAACAGAGACATTTGTTTGTACCCTCATAACATATATATAGACTCATATATACATATATATATAAATCGTAGTCTACCTCATATTCCAGGTATTTCTTGTCTCCATAAATGCCTGTTTCACTTACATGTCTAAACAAATTTCTTAAGGCCAGGAACTATACCTTGATCATTACTGTGTCCCCTATAGTGTCTACTAACAAAAAAGTAATTGCCAAGCTGCCTCGAAAATGTTAAATTTCTACATAATTAATACTTGAAAAAGTCATCTGACATTTTATTAAGAGAATAATTCTAGCAATGTTAAGGATCAGATGTTTCACATACATGTACATATATATGCATACATACACACATACAGGCATGCCTTGTTTTATTGTACTTTGCCTTATTGTGCTTCAGATGTTTCTTTCATTTTTCACAAATTTAAGGTCTGTGGAAGCCCTGTGTAGAGCAAATCTATGGTGCTACCATTTTTTCAACAGCATGTGCTCACTTCATGTCTGTCACATTTTGGTAATTCTCAAAATACTTCAATATCTTTCATTATCATTTTATCTGTTATGGTGAGTTGTGATCACGTTATCATTGGTAATGTTATTATAATTGTTTTGGGGTGCCACAAACCACACCCATATAAGAGGGCAAACAATTGATAAATGGATGTGCTGTTACGGCTGTGACCAGCTACTTACTCCCCTTCTCTCCCTCTCCTCAGTCTCCCTATTCCCCGAGACACGACAATATTGAAATCAGTCCAATTAATAACTCTACAGTGGCGTCTAAGTATTGAAATGAAAGTAGTCACAGAGCACCTAGGTAAAGCAGCACTTGGGTCCATCACCTCTGGTTGGCACATACATCCCGAGGACCCAGATTTGAGTCCTGAGGCTGGGGGAGAAGGGGAACAACCGAGATGAACAACTAAATAAAAAATAAACGACGCTCTTTCTCCCCTCTTCTTGGCTGAGCCTTCTTAAGAAAAGGAAAAAGTGACATGCCTCTCACTTTAAATCTAAAACTTTATGATTAAGCTAAATGAAGAATGCATGCTGAAAGCCATGATAGGTCGAAAACTAGCTGTCTTGTGCCAAACAGCTAGCCAAGTTGCGAATGCAAGGGAAAAGTTCTTGAAGGAAATGAAAAGTGCTACTCCAGTGAACACATGAGTGATAAGAAAACAAAACAGTCTTACTGCTAATATGGAGAAGTTTTCAAGATCTGGACAGATAAAACCACCTACATCCTGTAATTCAAAGCCTAACGCAGAGGAAAGCTCTAACTCTTCAGCTGCAAGGTGAGGAAGATGCTGAAGAGAAGTCTGAAACTAACAGAGGGTGGCTCATGAGGTTTAAGAAAATCAGCCATCTCCATAACATCAAAGTGCAAGGTGAAGCAGCAAGTTCTCCGGAAGGTCACTGATGAAAGTGGCTGCACCAAACAAAAGATTTTCAGTGTAGATAAAACAACCTTCTCTTAGAAGAAGATGCCATCTAGGACTTTCAAAAAGAGAGAAGTCAATGCCTGGCTTCAAAACTTCAAAGAACAAGTTGACACTTCTCGTTGGGAACAGGAATGAGGCTGGTGACTTTAAGTTGAAGCCAATGCTCATTTACCATTTCAAAAATCCTAGGGTCCTTGGAATTATGCTAAGTCTACTCTGCTGTGCTGTATAAATGGAACAACAAAGCCTGCACGACAGCACATCTGTTTATAGAACAGTTTATTGAGTATTTAAGCCCACTCCTGAGTACTGCTAAGAAAAAATATATTTTCAAAATATTACTGCTCATTAACAATGCACCTGGTCAGTCACTCAAGAGCTTTGATGGAGATGGTCAAGAAGATTAATGATGTTTTCATGCCTGCAAACACAACATCCATTCTGTAGCCATGAATCAAGGAGTCACTTTGACTTTTCAAGTATTACATAAGAAATACATTTCATAAGGCTATAACGGCCATATATGGTGATTCTTCTGAGGGATCTGGGCAAAATCAACTTAAAATCATCTGGAAAGAATTCACCATTCTAAATGCTACTAAGAACATTCATGATTCATGGAAGGAGGTCAAAATATCAATATTAAGGGGTGTTTGGAAGAAGTTGATTTCAGCCCTCCTGGATGACTTTGAGGCATTCAAGACTTCTCTGGAGGAAGTAACTGCAAATGTGGAAAAAATAACAAAAGAACTAAAGTAGAAGGAGTCTGAAGATGTGACCAAATGCTGAAATCTCAAGATTAAACTTTAAAGAGACAAGGAGTTGCTCCTTATGGTGAGTAAATAAAGTGGCTTCTTGAGATGGACTCTACTATTGAAGACACTGTGAAGACTGTTGAAATGACAACAAAGAATTTAAAATATTATGCAAACTTAGCTAAAGCAGCAGTAAGATTTGAGGACTGACTCCAATTTTGAAAAAACTTCTGTGGGTAAAATGCTTTCAGACAGCATCACGTTAGCAAAATCTTTAATGAAAGGAAGAGTCAACCAATGCAGTGAACTTTGTCTTATTTTAAGAAATTACCCATAAATAAGCCAACCTTTAGCAATTACCAGCTTGATCAGTCAGCAGCCATTGACATCAAGGTAAGTCCCTCCAGCACAAAAAGATTAGGACTCAATGACAGCTCAGATGACATTAGCATTTTTTAGCAATACAGTATTTTTTTTTAAATTAAGGTATGTATATTCTTAGACATAATGCTATTGCACACTTAATACTACATAATGCCATTGCATTCTTAATAGTGTAGTATAAAGATAACTTTTATAGACACTGAAACCCCCCAAAATTTGTGCAACTCATCTTACTACAATATTTACTTTATTGCGGCGGTATGGAACCAAACCTGCAATATCACAGAGGTGTGTCTATAATGACGACTGAAGCCAAAAGTTAGTCAACCAAAAGTAACTATTAGCCAACCAAACTATTAGCCAGAAAGAGTTTGATGAGAATCAGCACTCCAAACTTACAGGCTATTCTTATTGCATACATATTTAACTGTATCTTGATAAGATTCATAAAAACTGGCAATCCCACTTAGTTCTCAAACGCGCAATATTTAAGTCAGTGTAGGAAAGGAGGTACAGTAGAAAGTGTACGGGACTAAGGAAAATAAGAAGACCTAGGTTTTGATCACAGTTCTCATTTACCAAATACGTGACCTTGGGTAAATTTCTGATGGTCAGAGAACTCATGGCCTATCATATGATATTAATCAAAGTTGTAAAGACTGAATGGCTTAATATGCTAAAAAACCTGTAAAATGTTTTACCTTCCCATGTTGACTGCCTATTTTGGAAGGTCTTAAATGTTCCTGCTAGAATATAGGAATCTTTTAAATTTTGCTCACTGAAATTTCTGCTTTAATTATGGTTTTACTTTGCCTCTAATCTTAATGTCTTTCTTTTAATGTTCTTTCTTCCATATAAAATACCAGTAATAACAGAGCAACAGAAATTATGCGGAATAAGGGACTTTATAATACAAGAAGACTGAGTGATAACAGCATAATTTTCTGAGATAACCTAACAATTCTTAGTCAATTAGATATTTTGACAAACCCAATTCATTCAGATCAGCTCAAGAAACAATAATTTATTACCTATCATGTATAAGAGTCACTGAAGAAACCAAAATAAATTAGATACTAAAATAATTTACAATCTAGAGGGTAAAGCAGGCATAGACAATTTTCATTTATCCAAGGCTGGATTAACCAGTTTTCAAACTAAATTGAGTGAGGATTAAATGTTGTTTCAGGACACAAACTAGATAAAAACTGATTAGGACTGACTTCCCATCAGCCTTGGGACAGGGTTCCTGCCAGGCCTTTTCCAATTTTCAACAACAAAAATGCTCCCAGATAATCAAGAGCTAACTGTAGTTTTGTTTTGTTATCACTATCACTCTGATGTTTTATTTATATCCAAAGTCTCTAAGCAATCTCCTCTTCTGTTTAGATAATTGTACTTATATTTTTTTTACCTTAGTCTTCTTTTCCCCTAACTCAAAAACAAATGTTAAGTTACAAATGTTAGTAAAGAGGAACCATGAAGGATGAGATTAATATCAGGCAGAGGTATGTTTAAAAAAAGGTGGCAACCACAGCTAACGATGAAAAGGCAAAACCGTTGTGGTCATGTAATAACCATGTCTGCTTCAGAAATGGGAGAGATCACAAAGGAAAAATAAAGCAAGGCTGACTGGGAAATAAGATTTTAATAGTTCATTTACTTAAATGAGTTGATGTTTTCACTATCAAAATGCATTAATAGGTTTTGAAGAAAATACTAGACTTTATACACTTCTTTAGAAAAGGTAGAATTATACTTTTAATGTCTAGAAACTTAGGAAAAAATACAAAGAGAATACAAGATATTAGTAATGATTACCTTTGTAAGATGACATGGTAAATTTGCCCTTTATGTGCTAATTTTAAGAATTACTGAAAGATAAGTGCAAATGAAAGAAATAAAAATGACTCAAATCAGAAAAGTTTTTATCAAACTCCTGCCCTCAGCAAAATTCTACCTGTGGCCTACACATCTAATCTATTTGCTCCACATCTTTTATTCTGCATTTATTTATTTATCTATATACACATACATAGGCAGATCATCTCTTAAATGTACCAATGGGAATCATACAATAGATACTATTGTGTGACAAAGAGTTTTTTTCTTCTCTTTGAAGATCTTTGCATGTTGGTAACCACTGTATGATACTCATAGAAAAGACACATCATAATTCATCCATTCCCCTTTTGACAGTCATTGAGGCTTTCTCTCATTCCATTATTATAAACAGTTCTGCTAATAATAGGCATATACAATAACTAACCACTTTAAATTTTCTATAATGAATATGTATTTCCCTAACACTTAAATAAGTTTAAAACTCTTTTTTACACATTTAAAAACTCACTTACTTCGAACTGGAAATAAACATTTCAAGAGAGTCCTGTTTGATATCGCCCATTTTACTGCTGCTAATGCCATGATGAAACAAGATGTTAGGTGGTATTTCAAAAGACGATCTGAAGAGAAACTGCTTTTAAAATCTGCTTCTAGGTATATTTATTTTCATTCCTGTTTAAGAGATAGAGAAACATCAGGGTTACCTGATAAATTAAAATGATATCAAATACTGAACACTAAAAGAACAAGCAGGAAACACTACCTACAACTACAGTCACTTAAATATTTTAAACAGCTTACAATCCCCATGCTATATAAGACAGCACCATCAATAAAATACAAGACTAAAAACCCCAGCACTATGTCCATCACCATCTCTCATATGTAAACTTCTCAACACTTGAGGCAGTTATTCCTTCCACTCAGCAAATGTGCAACTACCCTTATAAACAGTCACTCAAATGTAATACACAGAGCATCCCCCTTCATAATGTTAATGTTTGTGTACAACCTACTAGGTACCACACACAAGAGATCTTATTACATCTCTTGTAGTATTTTGATTAAATAAAACATTCAGTAAGACCTATCTTAGTCTATTACATACAATTTAGAAGAACACATGAATGTCCTAAAGTCAAAAATAAAATTCCACCATCTTATGTATGTATAAGGTCTTTAACTTTCCAAGGTGCTTTCACTGTCATTTCATTTTAATCATCTATTAATCATTTTAATCCCATTAATCAAATTTAGAAAAAGTAATCGTTAATCTCACATTAATCCCTTGGCCCAGAATTAGGTATCTTTATTTTTTGATTCATGATGAAACTAAAGTACAAAATTCAAATGACTTGCTTCCAGCTGGTAAACTTTGGGCAGGTCATTAACAAAACAACCCTCAACTTCTTCCATGGCAAAAATGGGGAAAGCCGCCGCCATCTTCATGGCTGCTCTGAATTAATGATATACAAGCAGTATCACATTCCTTGTTTTTAACCAGCCCCATGAATGTGTTCCCTTGCCCCCGTAATGATAAAATGGAATTAGGACACTGACCTCACGATCTTTATTTGTGAGACTAAACTAAACATGCTGATTCTGAAACGAAGCACTGTTAGCACACAAGCACTGCTCTCCCTACCTTCAGAGAGAGTGATTTCTACGCTAACAACTCGCTTTCGCATACACTATGTGCTCTTTCACCAAACTGTCGAGTAGGCCATCTCCTTAAGAACCGCGACGCAGAGAGGTCAAATGATTTAACTTGCCCGCTTGCTGCTGGCGTTTGGCACGGGTTGGACACAAACTCTTGTCTTGTGACCACGAATTTAGGAAAGAAACATTGCCGGGTGGGGGACATTAGGTCCCCTCGGTCCCAGGCCTAGAAGCAAGCACGCCCGGCTGGAGATGAGACTATTATTCAACACAAGGAGAGAATTTCAGAGGGTAAATCCCTTGGTCCAGAATTTAAGGAATAGGATATCGGGAGCACCCACGAAGAGATCCAAACAACTTCCACCTGGAAGAGTCCCCGAAGCCTCCAGCTCCATCAGCTGCTCAGAACTATCGGGGGAGCACGAGCGGAGACCACAGGAAGCGGCGGTCACCCGCCGGCCCTTGTGCAGGACTGACCAAGTCCAGTGATGCCAACGGCTTTATCCTGCCGTAAACGACAGGTGGGAGACTCCACACCGCCTGACAAACTTTCTGGGCCTGCCCAATTTCTAGGGACTCCTTGATCTGAGAAAAGGGCAGCGGTTACCTTGACAGCAGCGCACGGCGAAGCCGCCATCTTGCTTCGATCCGGGTCCCACGAGACGCCGCTGCACGCGCCTTCCTGGTCCGCAGAGCCCTCTGGGAAATGTAGTATCAGCTGAAAAGGGCCCCTTCCGACGCGAGCGCGCGGATGCACCGTGCGTGCTCAGTTATCCCGCGTTTAGTTGGAAGCTTTGCTCCAACTTTACAACTGCGTTCGCTGTTCCCCAGAACAATACCAGCAACGCTAAAATTACCTTCATAAGCACACATCCTTAGGAAGGAGCAAGTACCTTTTTGTTTAAGCATATTAATTAGAAGAACTTGAGATCGCTCCTGGCAAATGAGTTAAAGTTTCCCAGGGGAAGAAGCATTTCTGAGCAGCGCTGAAGGTGGGTAGGGTTGGATTTGACGTTTGAAATGGGGAAGCCCTGCATCTGGAAAACCCAGCCCTGTGTTGCCAGAACTGCGCTATAGCTGTTCGCAATGGGAGGAAGAAAATGTGTGGAATTCCAGATTTTGTCTTATATCTTACATGGTAGAAAAGGCCCCTGGTTTTTGCACTTTCTCTTCTTACCAGCAATACTCTTCACTCAATGTCTTATAACCCACTGACTTACTTTAGAGTCTTGTTGAAATATTTTCTTAGTATTGCACCATTAAAAGCCTCACTCACCCTTATCCCATTGCCCTTTATTATTTTTCTTCATAACATTTACCATTATATTTTCATTTGTTTCCTTGGTGAATGTCTCTTACACGAGACCACAAAGTCCATGAAGACAGAGACAATTCCATGAAGACAGGGACAATTACCGGTCTTGTTCAATACTGTCCACAAACCCAGCATTTAGAACTCCTCATTATAGGTCTCCTGTATTTGTTGAATGAATGAAACATTTAGGTAACTGCAAGGATTCAAGATAGTAGATATTTGACTAATAAGGCAGAAATTTATATTGGGAATTCCTTTCCTCATGACTTGCAAAGTTTTGTATTTATGCACATTTTTCTCATAAGAATTCATAATTTTTATCATGCATTCACGGAGTTGACATACCCTCTAAATAATAAGGGCTGTAGTCCTAAAGTGATTTAATATTGAAAATGATTAAGCAAACATTCACAGTAAGGAAAAAGAAATGTGGGCCGTTGGTGTGTCTCTTCTTGCTTTCCGCAGAATAACAGGCTTGTTCTGCTCTAATCTTTACTCATGCAGAAGCCCACTAGTGACTTCTCCCATATCTCCATTCTAATCTTGTTCATCCTTCAAAGCCAACCTGTAATGTCTTTCTGAACTCAGCTGTAGGATGGGACAGAGAAGAGAAACGGATTTGACTAACCTATCACCCGAACTTGTCACACATTGATTGTGCAAAGTGAAAGAGGTGATTCCCCTTTGATTTGGGTTCATCTTTCTCTAGAAGGATTGTTCCAGAGGACAAATCTTGATCTATGAGCAGAGTGGGAACCACTCATGGTCAAGGAGACTCACTTAGTGGAGTCAGGGAAAGTTAGTAAAGCTGAGACCAGAAAAGAAGTCAACCGTGTATGTGGGGAAGAGGGTGTAGAAGCAAGAGTAAGAGCCCAGTTGTAGCTTAGAGAATTCCAACCTGTCGAGTTCACATGGAGGGAGATAGACATCAAGAGTCTCAGAAATGGCAGGAACAGAGGCAGTAGGGAAACCAAGAGACTTACCCAGCCTCGGCTTCTTATGCAGCGGTTCCAAATGAAAACCAAACACAAGACTTGAGGGAGGGGAAAGGGTTCATTTATTTTCTGCAGAAAATGGATACAGGGAAGATCTAAGCCTCAACTCATCAGTCTAACTGAGTGAAAACAAGCAGGGCTTTTCAAGGGGGAGTGAGTTTGGGAGTTGCGTGATAAAGGAGTGTCCTCTCAACGGGTGTTCACTGGTCATCTCCAGCTTCAGAATCAGCAGCAGAACTCAGGACTCAGATCAAGCTGATGCTGACGTGCACTCTGTGAGGTGTTGCATTGGTCAGTCCTTGGTTTCTCCAGACACGCATGGGTCACCAACGTCCCTGGTCAGTCTGACCTATAAGCTGTTTTTGAGACTCGGCAACGGGAAACAAGAAATAGTAGAATATTAACCCATAATAGGAGGGAGCAGGGACAAAACAAAGCTCATTACAAAAGTCATACTCTTAATGGGCTACAAAACTGTATTAGGGGCTGCAGTTTCAAGACCATGGTGTGAGAGTTCAGTGTCAGCAAGTATAAGACTACCATTTCCAAAATTACCAACTTGAAATATCAGAAAAATATATTGGCTTACATAAAAGCAGTTTAAATTCATGCTAGTACAATAACAAAGCAGATAAAATTGTACAACTTTGGTGTTGACTTCAAAAACCTTTAGTTGAAAGGTGATTGCCTTTTTTCCCCCTCTCATTTCATAGGATAAATTTACTCTTTATAAGAATCAGAGCTCTCAAAGACTCCAAATCAATCCTACTGCCAAACCCTTAGGAATTATCTTTCTAAAAGCTGGGTTTTGTGTGTGCGTGTTTGTTTTGTTTTGTTTGTTTGTTTGTTTGTTTAAGGAAAGTTTCAGACAGAAATGAAGGCATGTAGGCAGATAGGCATGTAGGCAGATAGGCAGGGAGAGAGAGGAGGGAGAAGTATTTTATTTATTTTTATTTAGTTGTTCATTTTGGTTGTTCTCAGAATATTTGTGGACTGCATCAAGCCAGAGGCTGCAGATCATGCTTGTTTAGTCTTTTCTGCAACTCCTGATTTTTTTTTTTACTTCATTCATTCAATAAGTATACATTAAGCACATATTATATGTACCAGACACCATAGCAACAGTTTCTGTCTTTCCAGATTACATATCTTATGGGACAACAGATGTAAAATATATAATTATGTAGCTGTTTTATTGCTATTGTGTTGAGTTTATTCAGAGAAAAAGAATGCCAGGGACTATATAATAGCCTATTGGCTCTGACTAGTCTGTTGGCATTAGAAAAGGCTTCCCTGAGGATATGAATTTAAACAGAAACCTGAAGAAAGCATAGAAACTAGGTAGATGGAGAGGGCAAGATGTGAGGGTCTATGATACTTTCAAGAAACAAAAATAGTGTGACTAGAATACAGAGTGCTAGCAAAAACAATGAAGCTGGTGGCGAAGGCAGAATGGATATCTCTAAGAAAATTTTCACATTCAACAAGTAACTCTTAAAAAAGGGCTTTCTAGGAGACCACATCTATTTGGAAGTTAACCAAAAAGCAAGAATGTGAAAATAATTCTGAATTGTTCTGAATGTACTGAAAACAGCAAGTAACTTTATTATTTTGGTAAATCAAATAGTGAAAAAACTGAGGGAGGAGGCTCCGATCACACTTAAGAAGAAATAGGTAATATGTGCAACCTGAATTCTGGTGACATGGGAGTCAAAATGACCCCATTTAGAGGGCGTAGACGTGGGGGCCCTACTGGCACGGAAACCGTAAGACAGGATCAGCATCCCTCCCCGGTCATGTAGAAAATGATCCAAGAGGTCTGAACTTGCAGACCTCACCCTGACAACTCACTAGAAACACCCCCAAATTGCTTCTGTAGTTATTCCCAGATTAGTGTGTGTGTGTGTGTGTGTGTGTGTGTGTGTGTGTGGTGGGGGGTGCCTAATTGTTTTCTTGGGTGGAAGTGACTTTTTAGCTTCAGAAATATTTGAAATTGAGTTGCTTCTGGCTGAGTGCAATCCACATACATCCCAAGGACCTGTGTTTGCATCCAAGGGTCAGGGGAACAACCACGATGAACAAGCAAATAAGAATAAATATGATTCTTCAAAAAAAAAAAATCGCTAACTGAAATAACAGACAGCAGTGAGAACAGAGACAGGAGCCAGCAGACACAGGAATGACACTTGACTTGGCAGCACAGAGGAAAATCGAGTCTGCAGGTTGCACCGAAGCACAAATGACTAATGGAATCAAGCATTTGGGAAAAGGCAGGAAGAAGGGACTGGAAACTGATGGAATGTTCGCAAGTCAGTATAAAGTGCACATGGACTCCGGATTCCTATAGCCATCAGCCCATCATAGTCAAGAGATGGGGATCCTCAATCCCAGAGGCTCAGGGCTCAGGAACACCACAACCAGAGGCAGGCTGGGAGAAGTGTCCCCCAGAAAACTGGGCAAGTGAGGGTCCTGGCAGACTCCCTTCCCTGCCCAGCTCCAGAATGCCAACACCCATATCTGCTTTCTGAGCCTGGTCTGGAGCCTTCCCTGATACCACATGAACCCCCCTCATCCTCCCAATGAAGTCCTTTTCTGTTTACGTTGGCCTGCTTCAGTGTGAGGCCTGCAGCCAGAAATCTGACTCAAATAACATTTCACACTTAGGATCATGTTATAAAAATGTTTCTGTTCACTCTCCAGGAGGATGATTCCATGTCTGATTTGACTCACCATTTTACCTAGAGAATTTAGTATAGTACCTGGCACTTAAGGCACTCTCACTAAATGTTCCTTGAACAATGGAATGAATGAAGCCTTCCCTGGATCATATACTCTTTACTCTATCTTCTACATCGCAATTTCAGAATGTATTACATCGACTTATATAGATTTGTTTACATGTCTGTTTCCACTATTAGAAAGTAAGTTCAATATCAGAGATACCAGTTTGCTTTTTTTTTTTTTTCTTTTAAGGATAGTTTGAGGCAGCAATGAAGGTGAGTAGACAGGCAAACAGGAAGAGAGAGGAGGAAGAAGTATTTTTATTTTATTTCCATTTAGTTTTTTACACTGGTTGTTTTCCCCAGACCTGGAACTCGAACCCAGGGGTATGTGGCTTGTGTCCTTCAGAAGCTATTGACTTAACTGCTACTCCACAGGGCTCACCCCAGCTTGTTCATTTAAAAAAAAAATCAGTTTCTAGGGAGGATCTGGTCATAATAGGCAGGGAAGGAAAGAAGGAAGGAGGGAGGGAGGCAGAGAGAGAGGGAAGAAGGTTGTGAAGGAGGTAGGGAAGAAAGGAATGAATTTATACCAGGTCTTATATTACTGCTGGACACACAGCAAAGCGAATGTAGAAGGGGACATGGTATAGGGAGGCAAATAGGTAAACAGATGATTACAGTGTCCTTTTGTCAGGATATAATAAATAGGGTATTTTGAAAAGGATGGAGAACACTTCTTGGAGGAGGAGAGACCAGCAGGCAGATGGAGTAGGGAACTAGTGGGGAAAAGGCAGTAAGTTCTGAAAATTATAGTGTCAGAGAATGTACATATGATCCATCATAGGATAGTTAAAGCAAAGATGAGATTGTCCAGAAAGTGGTCTGAGGCTGCCCTTGGGAAGCTGTAATGGAAAGGAAGCAGTAGGTGAAGAAAAGACCAGTGGGTGCACCCAATGGAGTAGTGGTTAGAGCCACTGCCTCTGGCTGAGTGCAGTCCACACACATCCCAAGGATCCAGGTTTCTTTTCTGGGATCAGGGATAACAACCAAGATGAACAACTAAATAAAATAAATAAAATGCTTCTATGCTTCTTCCCCCTCTCATTGCCTGTCTGTGGACTCACCTTCATTCCTGCCTGTACCTTTCTACAAACTAAATTTTAAAAAAAGAAAAAGAAATGAAAATACCAAGTGGCTTTGTGGATTTGTGATTTGAAGGTAAGAGGAGTAAGTTTTGTGATCGGTGAATTTTAGATTTTAAATAATGAACTGGATCTGCTCAACTTTATCTCTTGCCCTCCTCTTTTTCTCCCTTTCCCCTCTCTGCCCTCTCCCCCTACCCCTTTTCTGAATTTTTTCCTCCTTTCTTCCTTTCCTTTTTTTTTTTTTTTTTTAAGTGGCCCACCTTCTATTCTTATGTATCCCCATTTTCTACATCTTAAGGGGCCTGCAGTTGTCTGTGCTGACTATGCCTGCAACTGGAGAGTTAGTTGGGGGAATATTAGCAAGTCAAAATTAACTGCAGACTTAAGCTATGTCCTCCAGATGGCTTCATTAGTAACGGTGGTGGTGTTTTGGCTTCCATCTCTTTTGATTATTATAACTGTAGGAGGGAGAAGAGAGTTGTTATTTACCTGTCTCCTCAGAACCCAACAATCTAGAACACTGAATACTTGGGGCAATTTAAAACCCCAAATCTGGAATACCTAACACTTGGACCAAGAGATTTAAAATAGGGAAAAGATATGGCTATTGGGTTAAAGGGGTATAGAAAAATAGGAAAAAGCGTGTAAGTCAAGGTTACTCTTGCATCCCTTTTGATTTTCTTGAGTGGTTCAGTGACTTGAAGCGTCAGCCCCATCAGTGGTACTTGAGGAGCTTGTCAAAAACAAGATGCCTGTGGCCTGTGACTTGTGTTCAGAAAGTTCTTGGGTGGGGCCTCTGCATCTGTGAATTTAATCATCCTTTAAGTTATTTGTGCTCGTTTGAAAACCTCTCCTCCAGAGTATATCAGATCTCCAACCATTATACTCAGAAGAAAAACAAAGCTTTCCGAGCATTCCTAATCATACTAGAACCAGGTGGCAGTTCTCTACAGAAAACAAGTGATAGAACTGAGAAGCATCTGAGAAGTCAGGAGGATTTGAGCTGGACTATGATGAAGAAGGAGCATGGGTGGGACCCTGAAAAGACACTTGGGTGGGGCACTCAGGTAGAAGAGATGGGAGAAGAGTTTAGGCGGGTAGGCAGATTAAGCAGTCATAGAGTTACATAGCAACTGAAGTCAGAGGACATGGAAGGTAAATAGTTCTCTTAGGAACCTGAAAGGGAGGCACACAGAAGCAGAGAAGAGAGACTTGCTTTCAGAGTTTCTGGTCCAGCCAGGCTTCGGGCCAATGATCCTGAGTCATTGTCCTCTGGAATCCTGTTTCCACTGGAAACTGACCCAGAACAAGGAATAATCCTTACCCTCCCTTACCACCATCATCACCACCTTCACAGAAATGTCATGGAGTCGATGGTAAGCTGTACTGAACCTTCGCAGTGCACCGGTGTCTGCACTTAGAGGCTTTCTCCGGCCTAGATCACATTCAAAAATGCTCTGTCAAGCAGAAAGCACTAAGCAAAGTAAACTTTACTACTCTGATTTTCCTGGTGTCATCTTTCCAAAGGCCTCCCACCTGGAGATAGTGCTCTAACCCTGGATGACCCTCCTCAGCTTCTTGCAGCCTGGCATTGTGTTGGTTAACAGTTTTTAAGTACTCAGCTATTTATGGTGAAGACAAGACTATGAGGCTACAGGATTTTTTTTTTTTTCCTCTTTCTTTTTTTAAATCAGTGTGCAGCCTTTTCTTCTCCTCCACCCACTTCCTCCCTGAGTCAGTGTTCATGAACCCTCTTCTCACAGATACTTCTGTCTTGATTGCCCACGAAACAGTTTTCCTATGCTGCAAGAAACAGTAAGGGTTCCTGCAAACAAATACTTCTACTTGATAACGACTGCTCATGAATCGAAACAAGTCCTCTATTAAAGGTGACCGATAGACCATTTTCCAAACTGACCTCCTCTGTAAAGCCCAAAGACAGCTGGTAGAAAATATAAGTTGAAAAGTTTAGGGATGAACATAAATATCCTGTACTTTCTGTAAGCATTCACTTATGGACCATGAATCCATGTCAGCACTTCTCAAACAGGTGTTTCCTTTCAGCCTGCAGTCATTAATTTCTTAGACAAATATTTTTTGAGTGGACTCTGGGCCTAGCCCAGAATACAGTGGTCACCAAGAAGGAAGAGGTCCCTGACTTTGGGGAGCTAGCTATAAATGTCCTGAGCTATTACCTGCAGGGTAAGTAATACTCATGCTTCTGCCATTATAGGTCCAAAAGAGAAGACCTGGACTATTTAGGGTTGAAGAGTGGGGAAGGAACCCAAGGCAACACATTGCATCCTGGGGAGTAAGAGATGTGCATAGGATTCCTCTCATTTCTCCAACACAGCATTTGACTTGCCCTTTCCCTATGATAATGCAAAGGGACTTTGAGTTCCTGTAGGAACAGAGACTGTGAAACAAACAAAAAATGTGGATAATGGTGAGGTCTAATGAAAAACTAAAGATGAATTACGTCAGAATTCTGCTGAGTACTGTTTAGCTTAGTGAAGCTATCTCGTCATTATAATCATTTTTCAATTCCATAGACCTGCATCTTTTTGCCGAGTTTTGAGTGTATAATAATTTTGTGATCAATATTTAAGGTTTAAATACATCTTGGATTAGAGTGTTGAAATAAGTGAATTGGATTCTTATGTTATATTTTGAAGAGGTAATTCATGCATATGATTCAAAATCCAAGAAGTACAAGGGTATAAAGTAAAAAAATCTTCCTTTTCGGCTGCCCAACACTCCTCCCCTAAAGAAATTGATTCAATTAATTTTGTGGAATTTTATCCATATTTATGGATAAAGAAGGATTCTGATCCAGTTTTCTAACTTGAGAATAAACATCATCTCTGTCCTGTGGCAACTTGTCCTTCTAGAATATATCCTGTTCTACAAGACTTGCATGAATCAGAAGTTCAGGTTTTAGTTCCCAGATGAGTATAGTATGAGTTGTTCTCAAGGGGGAAAAGAACAAAAACTGAAAGAGACATGAAAATATTTTAATGTTTTAATGCTGAGGGAATTTCATGGATTAAAACCGTCCTCTGACAAACAAGGTTATATTGCCAAGTTTTAAAGATCTAGTTTTCTAAAGAAACTACTCTACCTGGTTCTATCAAGGTTACAAAAATAGTAGCTAAGTGCTATGTACTTCACAACAATCACATGAAATAAATACATTTTATAAGTGAATGGAAGGACAAGCAAATTATTTATATTTCCAAATCTAAACCAGGGGCCCAGAGCTCTCATTCTTAATGAGTTCTCATTCTTATTTCTGTATGCATTTTACTACCCACTCTTATAGACAATAACCAAAAAAGGCGCACAGCAATATTTTTTATTTATAAATTTTTGTTCTTGGCTCCAGGAATGTTTAACTAGCATTACCAGGTGATTCTAAGGCAGGTAGCTTTTAAGGATATTTGGACAAATGTAATACCTGTGGTAGTTTGTTTTCCAAACCTGGCCATAACCAAGTAGAGTATCTTTAATCATAATCTAGAATCTTGCCACAATCCTTTCAAGTCATGCCCCATACCTTTGAAACTGGGTAAACTTTTCTGATTAGTAGGCCAATAAATTAAGAGCGATGCTAAGTGACTTTCAAGGCTAAGTCAAAGGATTCCACTTCCACTTTTGCTTGCTAGAACGCTCACTCTTGGAACTCAGCAGCCATGCAGGGAGGAAGCCCAAGACGCCCCAGGGTGAGGCCCACTAGGAGAGGAACTAAAAGCCAGCACCAACTTGTCAACTATGTGAGCCATCTTGGAAGTGGATCTGGCCCCAGTCAAGCTCCCCAGGCTGGAGCGGCATGGAGCAGAGATATCCCTTCCCCGCCAAGCTCTGCCTAACTTGCAGATTCAAGAGATAAATAAAAGATTGCTTTCATTTTGAGCATTAAGTTTGAACTTGCTTGTTATGCAACAAAAGATAGATGGAATAGTAGCTCTTTTAATTTTTTTCTTAAACAAAAGGTGCAGGCAGGAATGAAGGTGAGTAGGCAGACAGGCAGTAAGAGAGAGGAGGAAGAAGCATTTTATTTTATTTAGTTGCTTCCATTGGTTGCTCATTCTGAGCTAGGACATGAACACAGGTCCTTGGGATGTATGTGGAGTGCGCTCCTTCAGAGGTGACTGACCTAACCAATATACCAGCATTCTTCCTTAGCAGGGTCAATTCTTCTAGGCCCTCTCTAAAATATTTGTGTTCAATATAATTTACTTTTCCAGATTCTTCTAAACACAGTTCCACTCATTTCAAATTTCTGGTTATTTAACATTCTCAATATTCTTAGACTTGATTTCTCATCTAAAAAGCATTTGTAAGAAGAGAGAGCCTACCTTGTATGCTTTATAATTAAATGAGATAATTTATGTAATCATTTAACATCGTGTCCCATACGTCTTCTCTTATTTTTAGTAGATCTCTTGCACTTAATTTCTCCATTTCCTTAATGCACCGTCTCCCCCTTATAGCTCAATGCCATGTCATTGGTTAATTCCTATGTCTGGCAAGTTCTTTACAGGCCAGTTAAGACTTTTACTCATTCTTTAAGACTGCTTCTTTGGAAGTTTTATCTAAAAGCAATTAGTGTATCTGTGTACTCAAATAGCATTCTTAAGAAGCAGCATTATAGCCCTTAACAACTTTTACTGCCATTGTTTACTTGTCTCTAGTCTCCACTGATCTTCCTTCCCTAACGTAGCACCAGGCACAGTTTATTCATTCACCATCTAGGAAACACTGTGGTTAAGCATTAAGGGGTCCATGTAAGTAAACCTGCCTGGGGATAAAACAGTTGCACCTCCTACAGCATAACTTTAGGAAAACTCAAGTTATCATCTCATTTGTAAAGTGGAGGCAACGCTTTCTTAAGATTACTGTGAAGAAGTAAAATACCTGCAAAATGCTTATTATTTCGCTAACCATCGATGCCACAAAATGCTTCTCCAACAATCCTATTTTTGGGCACCCACGCCCTTTCAAGGGCCACCTTCTATGAGCCTCCCTGAGTACTCTGGGCTCCCTAACCTCTCCTAGAGCACAGAAACAATTCACAATTTAAACATCAAAACTCTCAGGCTAACTGGAACAAGTTTCCTGGATAACTTGCTAGATCCACAATGAGAAGTTTCGCTACCGAGTCTCGGTCTTGCCCTCCTTTTGAGCAAGGCGCCAGGAAAACTACACCGCAGTCGTTCGCCGCAGCGCCAGCGCTGGCTGCGAGCAAAGCCGGAGCCTGGAATCCGCGAACAGACGAATGAATGAACCCATGAATGGGCTACGTCCGCGATCGGGCCTCTGTGACGTAGCCCCCGGGCGCGGACCTGCCAGCAGATAAGGGGCCTGCAGGGCGCCGGCCGCCCAGTCTCACCGTCGCTCAGTAGGCTTGGCGAGGCAGAGGGCCCAGCTCCGTACCGGCTCACGCAGCCTCCCCCAAGTCCCTGCCCCTCTGCGGCGCGTCACTTCCGCCACCCCAAACCGGGGTTGGGGCGGGGAACGCAGGGGAGGGGGCCAGGTCTGAGGGAAGCCCGCCAGCGCCCAGGCAAGGACTACATTTCCCGAGGGGCCTCGGCGGCAGCGGCAGCGGCGGCGGCGGGCGCGGCAACGTCCCCCGGAAGTGGAGCCCGGGACTTCCACTCGTGCGTGAGGCGAGCGGAGCCGGAGACGAGACCAGAGGCCGAACTCGGGATCTGACAAGATGGCCGGGCTGCCCCGCAGGATTATCAAGGTAACCGCCCAGACCGGCCTCCGGCTGCCGGCTCTGTCCCTGGGCGATCAGCGGGCCGGACGGCTCGGTCCTTCGCTTCGTCGGGTGCGCGGCCCGCGTTGGGAGGCCCGAGGCAGCGCGGAGAGGCTCTGGCCGCGGTAGCGAGGGAAGTCGGGCGCTGGGGAGGGGGCGCCGGGGAGACTTCCGGCCGCGAAGGGGCAGCCCAGCAGCGGAGACCGGGGGCTTTCAGGCGTCCGCTCGGCGAGTGCGGAAGATCGGGCCTGCACCCTGGCGTATGGTGGGGCCGCGGGCTTGCGGGGCTCTGGTCCTGGGCGCGGGTGGCGCGTGCCTCCGCGGCCTCTCAGAGTCCCCCCGGGCGGAGGCCGCGGGCGCGCGGGAATCGCGGCGGGACCTGGAGTCTCGGCCGGGCTTCTGGCCCGACACGGCCCCTGGACCCCGGTATTCCCCCCATCTCGGTCGGTGCTGGAGCGCAGGGATGCGGCGGCCCCGCTAGCAGAATGAATGAACCGGAGAGTGAGAACCGGGCGGGGCCGGGTACCCCAGGAGGCGGCCCCGGGAGGCCGCGCGTCTTGCTGTGGTCCGCACATGCTCGGCCCTGGCTGCCCTGGCCCCGGGATGTGAGGGCTCCGCGCCCCGCTGCCTTCGCTTCCGCGATCTCCTCTCCTTTACGTACGTTTCCGCTCGTTGTCTTCGTGAAGTGATTTTGCTCTGGTTGGCAAACTCAGCTTTTTCTGTTCAGAGCCAATAGTTTCACACTAGACCCGTGTGTATGTGTGTTGGCGGGGAGGGTGACGCATGTATGGGGGAATCTGGTGGAGTCTTTTGCTTTTAGATCGGGTGCGCTTTAATTGTTAAACCGGTCTTTTCATGAATACTATAGTCTGAAAAGTACATGTGAAACCATGAAAATTCGACATCTTGGTTTTGTAAATTTTTTACATAATATCGTCAAACCCTTAAAGTTGTAAAATATTTCTTGCAGTACACAAAAGCCAAACCTTGAGATTGCTTGGTCAGTTTTAGTGAAAGAAGTTAGTTCAACCTTCTACTGAATATACAAGTTAAAGTGACTCAATAACCTGATGAACGTATTTTATCTAGTTCTAAAGTTTGGGGGGGGGATGGTAAGTGAAAGAGATTTGTTAAAAAATGATGTATTCTAGTGTTTCGTGCAATTGCAATTAATATGTCTGAAGTAGGGGTGTGTGGGGTGTGTGTGTGTGTGTGTCTCCGACCTAAAGATGCTTGATTGGAGAAATTAAAATGTCTTATAAGGTAGAAATTCTTAGAAAAGTAGAACAGATTGTCATTGTGCTCCAGAGTCTAATAATGTGACCCTTCATAGTGAGGGATTTGTTGTGTTATGGATTTGTCTCAGGCTCTGTCCAAGGCAGCTTAATTGCTCTGTTCATTGGAAGGTGGTCCTTACAGTGTAGTTTTAGTTATAATACAGTCACATGACCCTAATGGTTATGTTTATTGAGGCGCCCATTGAAAATGAGTGGAAGAGGATAGAGTGAGTGGCATTCCCAAACTTTTATTTGCTGTTATTCAGCTTACCAATATCATACAAATTGCAATGAAGGTAATTCTTCAAAATGCATAACGGATTAAAGATTTAACATATTTCTCCATTTTTACTTGATTCTGGAGATAATCTGCAATAAGAAAGCCTGGAGCAGAAAGGTAAATTCTGTGGAACCTTGTTTGTAAACTTTGAGAAATTATTTAAGGCACTGTATTGAAGTCCTCATAATTCAACTCATTTATCACACAATAATTTCACTTTACTGATCATTTCAGTTTACTGTTTAAGCCAAGGTTGTGGTAACTCATTTAATTTTAATTTTGCAGTATCTTGAGAATATCTCTAATGAAAGGTGCCTTGATTTGGGTTTTATTTTGTAAAAGTTAGGTGGTTTTATTTTAATGACATTTTAAAACTTTTTCTAATCCCTAGGAAAGATTAAAAGATTATAATCATTTTTCTAGTGCCCTGCTTTTGTTTAGGTTTTTCCATAATCAATGAAAATATTTTTTTGTATCAGAATTACAAAGTTTGCATCTTCTCTCTACTTCTGTCCTGAATGACAGGAGCATACCTTCTTTCATTGGCCAGCTCTTTATGTACTGTCTTCTTAAAAATGCTCATTATTGACATTTGCAAATTTTTTCAGCCATTTGATACTTGGAATAATCTTGTGAAGTAGAACAGTACCTTTTATAGTTTAGAAACCCACCAAAAGATCCTAGGATCTTAAAATTAACAAGAGGTAGAACTTGGATCTTGACTCTCTAACCTTCCCCTACCTCTTGTTATTATGAAATGACATAATATATGTAAAAGTGCTCTAACAATTGTAAGTAACTTTGCAAACATTGGTGACTTTTTGACTTAATATTCACCTAGTTGCTATCTCCCTCAAGTTACCTTATCCAGTCCAGTAACCAATGCTGTATTCACTACTTTTAAAATATATGCTGAAACAGGCACATTTCCCCCATCTTTCTGAAACCACTGTTCAGTTCCATCATTTGTACCTAGTGTAGTATGTTAGTCTTCTAGTCAACAGCTAGTGTTACTGTTTAAAATAAAGGTCATGTCCCTTTGCTGCCCAAAATTGTGTAAAGATTTTCCACACTTAGAATAACATCTTGATTCGCCTCCCATAGCCTGCATGCGTCTAGGATCTGCCTACCTCTGCAGTCATCTTTGGCACTTTTTTCCTTGGGTGTCTCCACTGCAGCCATACTGTTGTTTTGCTATTACATGAACAATAAGAGGCTAAACTTGTTCCAGTCACAGGCTTTCCTCTTGTTTATTGCATTGCTTGCTTTGTCATATTGTTCAGTGTTGACTCACATGTTCTGTCATCAGAGAGATCTACCTTAAGTATCCTAAAACGGTTTCCCTCTCTTGCCGCCATAGTATCTACCCCATGTCTCCCTCTCTCCTGTATAGTACTTAGCAATATTCAGAGTTATGTTATTTACTGTTTATCTCTTTTCCACTGAAGCGTCCATGGATTTAGGAACTTCTGGATGACTTGGACATTGCTCTTATACCTGGAACACATAGTGGGCACTGAAATATTGATTGATCTTCAGTCTCTTTGGGACACACTTTTAAGAGAATTATTCTGTTTGGTAATTTGACATTGTTAACTGCTTAGTTGATTCTCTCTGAACCCATGTCTGAGCTAAAAGTTAGTCTCTAAAACTTCCGCTCAGAAAAAACAAAATACTGTTTGATTTTGTTTACTAGGAACTGCTTAGAGTAAATATTTGAAAGGTTCTAAAGGATACTTTGAAAAATTAATACTAAAGAGTTGCTTGTGGCACTTTGTGGTTAGACTTTTTTTTTTTAAGGCTAGGTGTTGGCAGGAATGAAAGCAAGTAGGCAGGTAGACAGGAAGAGAGAGGAAGAAGCAGCATTTTGTTTTATTTTTTTTCAGTTGTTCACATTAATTGCTTCCCCCTGGACACAAGACTTGACCCCAGGGGTATGCGACTTACTCTTTTGGAGGCGATTGACCTAACCACTGCTCCACCAAACCAGCATGTGCCCTAGTTAGGCCTTAATTGAAGTAATTGCTCATTGAGAACTATTAGATTCTTTTCAAAATTTTGCTACACGAGCAATGCTATAGTGAATTGTATATAATGGTATTTTGCACTTGTGTGAGTTATACTGAATCTTGGCAGTTCTGTTTATCTAGAATCTTTAGAATTTTCTTTTTTCTCTCCTTTCCTGGGCCAAAGCTCTTTTAGTTTCTAAAACTGAGCAATTAAAGCTTAACGTCATACAGGTTAAAAGTTTACCGAAAATTGGAGGTCTTCTTTAATCTGTTTTTCATAAAAAAAGAACCAGATTTATTTTGGGAACAAGTAAATGACATCTGCAGTTGTGGTGACTTTGGTCAAAACAAATTTATCTCAGCTTTACATGTTACATTGATAGAGTAATATTATTTTATATTCTTAAAATGAATCATGATGAAAGCAAAATATAGCCTTAGGAAACAGTAGTTAACTTAAGATGTTGACTTACTTGATTAAAATGTAGCTAACCAATATGCTGAGATGATCATTTCACCAGTCTTCCGTAAAATTTGCTTCTCTGTTTGTGAGCTCTGGTTTTAAATTCTGACCTGAAAGTTAAGAGTTCTTGTTTACTTTAATAATTTTAACAATTAAATTTCAATAATTATGACTACAGATACTACCTTTTACTCACTATTTAAAAACCACTCATTTGATTTGTACTTTAGTGTATATAAAGTAGCTTTTAGTGAGACAGGTGATTCAGGAAATTTACTCTTTTTTAAGCTTTGAAAACCTTTGCTATTTTTATCCATTTTAAAAAAAGTGCAAAAAATTTAATATGATGAAGAGAGACATATAACTTGTAATTGAAACAATCCTTAGGAAACATAAACCCAGAGTAAAAATTTGAATAGGAATAGTATGGTTCTTAACTCTTGTGGTTGTTGATTTGATTTAAGAATTTTCTCACCTTTCTAGGACACTAAACCATACTTTTGCATGTGACCTCTGGGGATTCAGGTTCTTGACAAACTTGTTATGAATCCCTTCCATCTCTGGATTTCAGGTTACGAATCCCTGGGCTGCTTTTGATAGTGATTAAACTTTCAGGCTGTAAGGGTAATGTTTCATATACTACCTAATGTTTTGATTGTGAGATGTGGGCATATTGGAAGTTTATGTTAAAAATAGCACTCACTTAGGCACTTTGTTCTGTCCAGACTGATGAACTGTCACAAGATAGTGAAATTTGCCAAAATATCAAGCTTTCCCTCAGTATCCACTATGCTAAATGTCGATGAAATGATATGCATTTGCTTTGTGCAAGTTCTGAGTTTTGTCCACACTTGTGAACTCTTATAGCCATAGAGTTTTACACATTGGAGAATAGCGTCCCTTTTCTTTTATGATGAGGAATCTGTAGGCCACAAAAGTTGGGTGATTGGAATTCCTGACTGGCAATTCAGTATCTTTGCTTCCCCCACCACCCGGTAGGCTGGTTTACCTGTGTGTAGATGGTTTAAGAAAGCAACTTGTGCTATATAGGAGGCTAGACATGGATTTAAACTTGTTCTTGTGAGTTATGGATGCACATACACTGTAGAAATACATACCAGAAACAAAGGAAATGAAGATCGCGTCCAGCATGGACTTTGAACATTACAGTTGTGGTTATTACAGTTTTGTTGTAGATGCTTAATTACTAGATTATGTACTTTTGCTTCTAAAAACAGAATAGCTCTGAAATGTAGTGATGCTATATCAAGAAATAAGGTGTTTTTTTCTGTATGAAAGATGAGTTGGACTGAGTTCACTATACAGGTGAGGTTTTTGCAGATGTAGTGGATTAGACACATCAGCATGGATATACAAATCAGATGGAATGGGGAATCACTTAATTTCAACTAAAATCTTTGCAACTTTTAAAAATGCTTCTCAAGTGAAATGTTTTTTAATGTTAGTAATTTTTAATTTGTGGATTAGATTGTAGGATGACTATGGTCTAAGAATGAGAACTGTAGCCCTAGTGTGGACATATTTTGCTGCTTAAAAAAAAGTTTGTATCTTCTTTAGATCTTCATGCTTGTTTAGTTTTTAGCACCATCACAGTATCTCTCAGTAGTTTGGTCTGTGTTGGGCAGATCAATTTATTTTCAAAGTTGAAACCCTCCAGAGATTGAAGGTATTGTTAGGAAAACACTAGAAATATAACATGTTATTTTAGAGTTGTGAGAGTAGGCATGCTTTTTATTTTTTTACAGCTTTCTAAATTTTCTTTATAATTTAGACTAAGAAAAATGTTATTTTGTAAAGTCACTGTTTTTAGTGACACCCTTAAGGACATTCTCTTCACCACCTTACTGTGGGGCAGGGACAAAAAGTGGCATCAGGAAGGTCAAACTTCAGTCTTCAGTATCATTGCGATTTGTCTGCCTTTTTATTATCCATTGACATGTTTCAGTTCAGTTAAATGGACATTTACTGAATGCGTAATGTGTTTTAAGTACTGAGCCAGATGAACAAGGTGGGTATCCCTATTTAATGGGAAACACAGTTGTGAAATAAATTACAATAAGGTGTATTATGAAAGAAGAATTGCATAGAATTTACCATCATCTAAGGATGAAAGAAAGATACCTGTTGAGAAGTTTAATTTGAAGAGGATGGAAAGAGTTTTGGACAAATGAAATAGAAACGTGCAAGGAAAGAGCGCAAAGCAAGTGTAACATACTCCAGAAATTAATTGTATGATGGATAGTGTCTTAAGTTATTATTAGGTGTACCATCAAGAACTACTACTGTTTAGTTCTAAGTTCAGAGAGTTGACATCAAGAACTGTTGGTCAAACAAAGCACTGTGGACTTTTGAGTTGTTCAATTTAGGCATAGTTATGAATCGTATTCACCAGAGTGGTATAGCAACTATTCTTGAAGTGAGTTTGTCATGTAGTTTCTATTATGTAAATAATAGACATCTTTTATTGAGCACTTACTCTGTAGCAGGCACTGTTCTAAGCATGTTATGTGCATTCATTTGTTTAATTCTAATAGCAATCCTATGATGTGGATATTAGTATTGTTCCTTTATTACAGGTAGGGAAATTTGCAGAGTGTTTAGTTGTGGAGCTGTGACTTGGACCCAAGCAGTCTGATTCTGTAGATTGAGGGTACTATAGAATATGCCAGAATATACCTGTCCCTAGATAGTAACTGACAATGCATGTATTTTTATATTTTATCATTTCAACAAATGAAGTAAAAACAGATTCATATGCAGTTTTGATTTTTAGGAAAGGTATAGGCAGGAATGAAGGTGAGTTAGGCAGGTGGGATGAAAGAGGAAAGAAGCATTTATTTATTTGTTCATCTTGGTTATTCCCCCTGAACCCCCAGGCCCATGCCCTCCTAGGTTTGAACCCTGGTCCTTGGGATGTATGTAGACTACTCTGGCTGGAGGCTGTGGACTTAACTACTAGGCCACCAGGGTACTGCCTTGTGCAGTCTTAAGTACTTAACTTCATTTTTTTTTTTTTTTGTCAGAAGTCTTGTAGTTTAATATTAGAGAGTTTTGCACAAGTGAATCTGTTAAAATGGAATGTCTCAGGCCTGTGGTAGTATAATCCTTTCCTGCCCACCTGAATTCCTAGATTGAGTAAATTTGGGTGGGGCTCCAGTGAGACAGAACTGAAGAGTAGCTATTCTTCTCTTTTCTATTTCTTAAGCAGCAAAACATACAGGTGTTATCACTGCATCAGACCATAGCCACTCTAATGTTTATTTTTAGTAGGATTTTTTAAAAAATTCAGTAAGCCTAAAAATAGAATATCTTGCCCTCATGTATATATTGAATTGAATTTTGTATTTTTCACTCAGAATATTTGTACCTAACTTAATCTTCTGACTTCTGTTTGTAGAGAATAAAGAAAGGTATTTTTTTCCAGTCAAAAACAACTTCCCCTGCACCTGTTCCTATTATAATTCTTGCTTTGGCTTTTAAGAAAAAAGTAATTTCTTTTCACAGTTGGAGGCACAGTGATTTACAGCTACAAAGCTTGAAACTTTTTACTTTTAACTGTAAAATAACTATTCCCATTAACTTTTTTATTGTTATTTTTTAAGTAAAGCACTCTATTCACCTTGTCTTTTGTTGTGATTCAGATAAAGGGTTAAACTAAAAGTGTCTGCAAGCTCTATTCAGATTCCTGCTACTGGCTGTGATTAGAGATGAGTGAATACTTGACCAAACCTTGCCTTATTTCTTATCAGAATAGTCTCCCGGTTTTATTGGGGAGGGCTGACAGAGTGATAGAACCTAGAAGATATGTTCTTTGAACACTTGCTGCAGTCTGAGCACTGGTTATGCTCCAGAATTTTCTGGGGTTTACTTAACACTTGCCAGCACCAGAATGTTATTTTGTTGTGTTTGAAGAGCTGCGGGTGAATTTAGTGTGCATCTTGCAGAAACAGTGGTCTTGTGTGTGCTTGACTTTCATGCAAAGACCAGTAGAATGTGGAGGGTACAAGTAAAATCCTAACCTCAGTTCATGGATAGAAAACAAAGGCTTCATTGGGAGCACCAAAGATATGGCAGTCTAAGTGGGCAAACCTTTATGACTAGTTTAGGGAAAGGAATTTTAGAGGGGTGACATTTGAGCTGAGGTTTGAAGGATAAGTAGAAAAGTGGGTAGGGGGTGTAGAATGTCATTCCAGCTTAGAGCAAACTCTAGGAAGATATTTGAGCTGTGCTAAAACTGTAACATGAGTCAGCACTTCTTTGCTTGAACCACAGACACTTCCAATGCAATCTTTTAATTGGGAAGTTTTTTTTTCCCTTCAGAAGTTAAGTTCATTAATGTATATTGATTTGTACAAGCTCATTTAATACATTAGACATGTATTAAAAATAACAATACAGATTACTTCTTTTACTATGCTATTCCAATCTTTAGTTCATAGATAACATGCAAACATGAATGCGATAGGAAAATCTAGTGCTTCATTTATTTTTTGATATATAATTTACATAACATAAAATTCACCCTTTTAAATGTACAATTTGTTGGTTTTAACGTACTCATAAAGTTTTGTAGCCATCACCACTTTCTAAATCCAGAACATTTTTATCACTTCCCAAAGAAACTATCCAATAGCTGTCACCCCACCCCCACTCCCTCAACCCCCGGCAACCATTTATCTATTTTCTATTCTGGACACTTCAAATAAATGGGTACTTTATGTAAGTAATATGACTTTTTGTGTCTCCTTTCACTTAATATATTTTTAAGGTTCAACTGTTCATATTGAACATGTATCAGTACTTTATTCCCTTTAAATTTTTTAGCTGGTTTTCTAGGTAAATACTTTTAAGAAATGACAAAGTTGAATGAAATCACAGCAGAAGTTTTAGCAAGTAAATAATCTGTGTTGGTTCTCATAAAATTTTGTCACATTTGAAACCTGCAGCTGCTTTAAAATTTGAATATTTCCAAGCCATTATTGTTATTATTATTTTAAAGGTCAGCTTTAAAGATTAGATTTGATTGCTGGACACCATGAGAAATGTGAGCCAATTCTGGTGAACAAATTGGTAGTTATAGTGTTGACTTTTATCCTTATCTCAAGGATTAAGAAATGTTGTGACCTTGGCCAAGTCATTTGCTTTTCTTGGGCCTCAATTATTTCTAATTTCTATTTTAAAATTGATTATTTGATCCCACTGGGCAGATTAAAATAATGAGAAACCATAATGAAATAATCCTTGAACTGATTTTTTCTTTTGGTTTTTAAATGAACTCTTAGGTAATTCCAAAAAAATGTACGTTAAGTGCTGAGTAGTACCAGTATTTTAAAATAACTGCTTAGCTTTCCATTATAGCTAATATGAAAGTCTGTCTGCTATGAAAGTTTAGAAAGTTCATGTTCTCATGGGGTACAGACCTTGGATCTTTTCACATTATATATTCTCCTGAACACATTTATTCACTTACTTGGCTTCAGTCCATATTGATTAATGCTTTCAAAATCCGGCAGTTTCAGGTCTCTTTAATTGCCTACGTGTTATCTCTCAAATGTTTTGCAGGCAATTTTAAATCGACATTTTTCTTTCGGTTTTTTTTTTTTTTTTTTTAATACAATGGGATGTATTCCTTTTGCTGTCTTCTTGCAGGTGCATCAGCAGTTCTAGTGTTTCTTTTATTATGTCAACATTACCCCAGTTGCCTGAGATTGACTCCTCTTCTCATTACTCTCCTCACTTGCACATTGTTAACAACCTTATTGAGTCAGCCTGAGAAATGCCTGTTTCTCCTGTCTCCCCTCCTCCCAGTTGTTTTTGTAGGGAGGCTTTTATCTTCTGTTTTCTGTTTTTTAAATGCAGTGATCTTAGGACTCATTCCCTCTCTTCACTTATTTGCATGTGGGTGCGTGCACGCGCGCGCGCGCACACACACACACACACACACACACACTTACTTTCCATACTGTCTTGTTACTCCTAAAAATGTGACTCTCAACTGTATAATAAGATGGTGTTCAAACTGCCGCCCCCACCACCCAAACTGACTGTATTATCTTATTTCATTGACATCTCCTTCCTTGACTCTGCTATAAATGTTTGATACCGATGTTTACTAGTCAGTGATATATTTTCCAACTTCCAAATTATCCTCTTGTCTACAAAAGAACATCTTCATTAACTATGACTGCCTAACACTGTTGGTTGGATTTTTCCTCTGCTCTTCCAGGAGAATCTTTACTACAGTTATCTTGTTTATTGCTCTAATATCAAGTGACTGTTTTAGGAACTAGAAATAATATTTTCTAATATTTCTACAAGTGCCATAAAAAGAAAATAAGGAATAAAATTGGAGCCACTTGCTGTATTTTCTGGGGTCTTTTTAAAAGCACACTGGAAAACAAATATTTATGACCTGAATTGAGTCGTTAATTATAGTGGAAAAATTTTTTTAAAGATTTATTTTTGTGATATGCTCTGGTGGAGTAGCAGTTAGATCAGTTACCTCCAGATGAACGAAGGCCACATACTACCAGCTTCAAGTCCTGGGGCTAGGGAAAAACAACCAGTGTGAACAGTTAAATGAAGAATAAAATAAAATGCTTCTTCCTCCTCTCTCTTCTGGCTACCTGCCTACTTGCCTTCATTCCTGACTATACCTTTCCTTTAAAAATGATCTTTTACAAATCTGTATTTAAGTTTTACAATGTGATGTTTTCATATATGTATACATTGTGCAATAATTACCACAAGCTAATTAACTTACCTGTCACTTCCCATAGTTATCTTTTTGTTGTGGTCAGAACACTTGAAACTTATAAAATTCCAAATATACTTTGAGTATGATAGCAATAGTCCCATGCTGGACATTCATATGAACTACTCTTCAACTGAAAGTTTTCTATACTCTCTCTCCCCCTCCCACCTCTGATAACCACCATTCTATTCTGTTACGATGTTTCTGACTTTTTTAAAAAATGGATTTCGTGCATAAGTGAGATTATGCATATTTGTCTGTCTGACTTATTTCACTTAGTTTAATTTCCTTCGAGTTTATCTGTTATAAATGGCAGAATTCCCTTCATTTTTAAAGTTGATGAAAATATATTTAATTTGCTTTTGTAACCATTGGAAAAATAAAGTACAATTGACCCTTGAACACAAGGGTGTGAACTGCATGGGTCTACTTAGACACAGATTTTTTTTTCTATTCATGTTCTGCATTCACATATTCAACCCACTGGGAGATGTGATGCCTGCAGATATGGAGGTCTGTCTATGAGAAACTTAGGCATCCTTGAATTTTGCTGTCCACGGGGAGGAGGGAAAGTGTCTTGAAACCAGTCCCCTTGGGATGCCAAGGGGTGGCTGTAAAGTTTGTGGTGCGGAGTCAAACGTCTATTACCAACTGCGAGGTTTTTGGCATCTCTGATTCCCTACCTACTGTGTTGTACGTGGGTCAAAGTTTTTGAGTAGCACAGATACTTTTTAAAAAGTCTGTAGACCTTTGTCCTCATGATTCACACACACGTATTAGACTTTTGTTTCTGCTGCTTAGTCACAGGAGGGCATTTCCACAAAGGCATTAGAGAACGCCAGTGTCTTCATCCTTCATTGTAGGGATTGCCTTAGCAGGTTTTTATGCTAGCATACATTGGACTCTTAATACCTGGAAAAGTAAAGTAAAACTAGCATATGTTCCCTCTTAAGAGTTACTAAGTTGTAGCAGTTTCAATATTCCCACACAAGCATGTCTATATGCCAGAGAGCTACTTTGTTTCTTGGATTGGAGCCTCAGACCAATTAGAGGCTTTCATTTATGTCTGTAACTGATGATTAGTGGATTAATTTTAAAACATTGTCAGTGAGTATGAGTATGTTGGCTACTATGTACCTTTATATGGGTGTAGACAGTTCCCTCTATGGCAGACTGAAAAAAAATACTAGTCAATTCTCTCTCCTTGGTATATTTCAGTCCTTTCATTTTGCCATTAGCTGGCATATTTAGTCAGAGAATTATATATGACTAGTGTAAGAGGGATAGTGTAGGAATGTACTAACATTTATTTAAGAAAAAAGATTCTATTTTGTCAAACCCCCAACAGACGTTATATTCCAAGTCCAAAGATGCGCTTTATAAAATTGTGCATTTCATTGTTGTGCTATTTATTCCATGGAGTTTAGTCATACAAGTGTGATGGAAAACAGAAGGGTCTTGAAAAAATGTGATTAATTGCAGACAACAGGAATATTGTCCATTTTGTTCATGTTATCACATCTCTGTTGAAGGAACTTTATAATGGAAGTGAGAAAGACTGAGGAAGAATATAAACTCTGGCAGAAGGATCCCAGACATGTCTCTCCTGTCTTAATTTTTAAAATTATTATTATTGTTATTATTTTTCAGTTTGCCTTTCCTTTGATTCATTTGTCTTGGGTATATGTAAAAGTGTTACCTCAGAGTATTACTGCTTAAGCTGTGTGCACAGTTGCTGGCCCCTGAATCATTATCCAGAGGTACTGGAAAAAGGGTAGTTGTGGAGCCTCAAAAATCTTCCCAGATTTTGAAATTCTGTTTAGGTCATTCACATTGGGGTATGACTTTGAGTATGTTATCAAATTGTTCTCTGAAGAGCATCTACTGAAGTCCACTGCTCGGAAGAAAGGGTAGATCTTAGTTGACATAATTGGTTATGACTTAAAATGATACCCAGATATTAATACTAGTAAACCACCTTTTGAATCCTGAATTTGTTTATTTTCTGGTTGGATGTGGGCATCGCGGCTTCTCTCCGTGTCAAGTGGAAGGACTCCCAGACACCTGGGACCTGGGGTGTTTACATGGTGACATTGGCATTTCCATAACTGCCTAACTGCCCTTATGCTGTCCAACTGTCCTTGGCATCCGTTGTTGAGTGAGGAGCCAGAGGGATGGTGTGGGATAGTGTGGCTGATACTCCCTGGGTTGATACTCTGCCACTGAGCTAATCTTTACTCTGGCAACTCTGACTGTGTGTAAGCTGCCACGTATATGAAATTGTTGCTTAGTTTACTGAGTGTGAAGAGGGAACTTTAAGACACTGTGGTAGCAACTTTAGTGGAGCTGCCACTCCACTAAGTGGGAGAAAATGGAGGAAAGGTTGATATTATTAAATTTTAGAAGCTTGGGAGGAATCCCAGCCTGGAATACAGACTTCTGATGAGAGTCTGACCTGACCCTGTAGGGAGAAGGGGTGGTGATTAAACTGGTTCTCTTTGGCTAAACAGCAAATTGGTGAATGTGCGGCAGGGATGTTGAGTGATGCTCACAGGCACCTCAGTTGGGCAAGAAGCTGGGAAAAGGCAGTTTCGCTTTGGTATCCACCCTCCCCCATCTGCAGAGTTTGACAGTGAGTACCTGGCAGAGCAGAAATGTGGCTTGCAGAGTCCCACCTCTAGAATTCACAAAGTATAGGAGGATGTGTTATCTTATATCTTGCTCATTAATTTCCCTGTGAGAGTTTTTATTTTTTTGTTTTAAAGGAAACATACAAGTAGAAATGAAGACTATGAAGACTAGTAGGCAGGCAGGCAGAGAGGCAGGCGGGCAGTCATCAGGGAGAGGGAGGAGGAAGAAGCGGACACCCCCCCCCCCTTTTTTTTTTTTTTTTCATTTAATTGTACAGCCCTCTGACCTGGGATACAAAGCCAGGTCATTGGGATGTATGATGTAGATTTTGCTTCGGCTGGAGGCACCTGACCAGACCACTGCTCCACCAGAGTATGCCTCTGTGTGGAGGTTTAAAGAAAGAAAACTGCCTTGACTTTCTGGCCTAGCCCATGATAGGAGAGGGCAAGACTTCTCGAGATGTGGCAGTTACTGGCTTGATCTTAGTTCTGCAAAATTAAGAATTTTATAAGGTTTTGATCAAACTTAGGGGAAGGACTCACTCCCTCTTCCCCTTGTTTTTTTTTTTTTTTTTAAGAAAGAATTATACATTATAGAGAAATGCCTTAGTTTCAAATCAGTTTAATTTTCCCTCCACTTTACTGGGCCAACCTTCAAATTTCAAGAAAGGCAGAACTGTATGCTTTCCAGTCAGGACTTTAGAGAAGAAAAGAAAATCAGAGATTGAAAATACCTAGGGATAAGTGCCTGAAGAGTTGGTCTTTATGCTTGGAGGCTCTCTCTCAACTTCTAAGGACACTTTGTTGTGTACTGTCAGAACAAATGAAGAAACATGCTTACATTTTTTTTTTTTCTATATTAAAGGAAAGGTGGAAGCAGGAATGAAGGCAAGTATGCAGGTAGGCAGGCGGGAAGAGAGAGGAGAAGGAAGCACCTTTATTTTAATTTTTATGAAGTTATTCACACTGACTCTTTACCCCTGGATCCGAGACGCCAACCCAGGGGTATGTGACTTGTTCCTTTGGGGGCATATGGCCCAACTGCTACACCATTGAGGCACATCTATACTGTCTATTTTTAAGAAACATTTTCTATTTTAACTTAGATATGCCTTTTAGTAGAACTCTGTTGTCACCTACATGATTGTATAAGTTTAAAGCACTGCTGGAGGCTGAGGATTCCAAGTCCTGACTAAAGTGTGAAAACAGCCTTGACTTCTGGTCCCTGTCCTGCCACTTGATGGGTTTCTTTGTACATATCTATGAAATGTTTTCATAGGGGTTATGAAGATTAAATCCTAGTTAGTTTTAAGAATTAATTCACGTGTCTGTCTCTAACGCTCAGAGTTTTAATTCAATTTATCTGGTTTTCCAATTCATTAGTCTTTGGAAGTTCAATGTCCTGCCCTGGGTTTGGCCACTTATCAAGTAGTTCAGGGTATTGAGGTTTCCTTTTGTCTGTGGTTCTCGGATTGTACTTGCTGATAACCTAGACAATACTGCTTAACTCTTTCAACAGTTTCTACAAAAGAATTCACTAATTGAAAGCATTTTGTGGGTTTAGTTATTTTTATTGAAGAGTTAGGAGTTTAGCAGTAAAGGGCCATGAACCACCTCATTGACTCTCAGTGCTTTCCCTGTCTTTCATCTCATTTCTTTCTGAACCCATTGCTCAGCAGCTGAATTCCGATGCTTGATCAAACAATGTGACTCCTGCCGGCATATTAGGCCAGGCATTCAGGTGAAGAACCCTCTCTTTCCAGTCTTAAGAGCTCTGTCTTAAGATCCAGTTCCAGACTTCAGTAAGCACAAGGTGCACATTTTTTTCCCCTTCAAGTAAACTTTATCAAGGTATAACTTAGAATTAAATACACCCATTTTAAATGTATAATTTGAATTTTGACTGTATAGAGAGGTGAAAGTATGCTTTCAGTTAAGATTTAGAACATTTCATCACCTCAGTATAACAATGAAAAGATTAGACTGTTTAGACATATGTGTTACTTTACTTTATATGGAAGGAGTGTTTTCCTGTATTACATATTACACTTTTTATTATGTTGTAGGGTTGGGTATGATCATTATTTCCAGAGATATACTTTTGAGCATATTTGCAGATTTTCCTGAACATGAATTCCCAAAATAGAAATTTTTATTGAAGTTTGGGTTGATTTGTAGTCCCACCACAACCTTGTTCCACGACACTAAATAACGTTGTTTAATCTTGATCTATTCTGTGTTTTAAGGATTGTTTTGATCATGAGACATTGTCATTTTCAAGATAGGGTTATTCAAATGACTTTTTGATTTTCTAAGGTGATTTTATTTAAAAGAAAATTATTGCTTTTTTTTTGTTAAGTAGTGCTTTGCACATTACAAAATTCATCAAAAGAGGGTACTCATTCACAAATGTTTCCTACTGTGTCTCAGTAACCTAATTCTTTTCTTCAAGGAAACCACTGTTTACTTGGACAATTTCAATCAATTATTTTAAGATTTTTGTAGTCTTGTTTTTATTCAGATATAGTTTTATGTAATGCCACATTAACTCACATTGCTAGCACGCTCTAATTTCAGCATTCATTTTATTTCAGTGTATTGAAATGTTGAATTATTTCAAAGACTCAGGCTATCCATATGGATTGGCTGGATTTAATCCAGTATCATTGTATGAAAGTGCTCTATTACAAAATATTTCTGCCTAAGTTTGTAAATCTGTGCTTATTTCGGTTATGTTAATAAACATCTTGAGTTGTCTCGGTCATTTCTTCTTTTGATTCCCTAGCACTGGACAAAGTAATCATCTGAAATTATAAAAGAATAGCACTTAGATCTCTTTATTTAACTTTCAAACCAAATTGATAATATGGAATAGTAAATTCTCTCACTTTGTATTAATTTGGTTTCTTGAGCATATTTCAAATTCTTGCCAAAACCTTGATGTAGAGGACTAAATCTTTAATAGAATGTTAGTCAGTATTATGCAAATAATTGTTATTAAAATTGAGGAAAATGATTACTAGATCATCAAAGTTCCTGAAGGAGTGAAAGGCCTGATTATCAAAGTGCTTATAGTGTTTAGTCCTTTGAGTGCACAAACCTGTAGAGAAGGCATCAAGACCAGTGTTTTTGAGTCAAAAGTATGAGATAATTTGTGAAGATTGGGGTTGGAAATATAAAAGGCCCTTTTTTGTGCTTTCTCCTGCCATTTATAGCCAGCTTCAGGCTCTTTAAAGTCTTGGGCCCGCCACTTTTGGAAGTTCTTGAATCTCCCTTTACCAGTCAATGTTATTTTCTTCTGTGGTTTGACTCTGTAGTTTAGATCTGTTCATTCAGCCAATATGCAATGTAAGACACTGCGGTGCTCAGCATTGGGACCACAAGCATTACACCTGAGACTTGATTGATTTCCTAGGAATAGTATAGTTGAGGAGACAGTAAGGTGGTAAAATGTGGAAGGGATGGCTTTCTGCAGAGGGTGCTCCCTCTTCTTTCTAAGCGTTTTCAGTAGCATTTAGTCAGTTGCTTACCTCCTAACTGACCTGAAAATAGTAGGAATGGCTACTCTGACTGAAATTGTGTTTTATGGCATAAATGGCCTGGCTCTACTTTCTAGTTCTCAAGAACAAGATGGTATGATTTTGGATGTGGTTGTAAGTAGGAGCACAGAATCTTGGGCCAGGCTCTCTGGGCTCAACTTCTAGCTTTGCCAAATACTAGCTTGAACAACTAGCTTGACTCCTTTGCCTCCTTATTTGCTTAATATGCTTATCTAGCTCTAGAATGATGGGGAGCGTCACAGTGCAGAGAATAGAGCCGAATATAATACTAAACTTTGTTATTACTATTTTCTGATTGTGCAGATACTGCTTCACCACCCATCCTATGGGGACAACTGTCATTTATGTATTAGTCCTATAAATACCTGACACTAAATTTAATTATTTGAAGTGGGGCATAGATTTTTAAAGCACAGTGAATACCCCTTTATCAGTAGTGGGTTAGAAAATGAGATGTTTGGGGTAAGTAATTATTTTTGGTTTATTAGGTCTGTCATATATATATATATATATATATGTATATATAATCAGTTTTCTGTGAGCTAGGCAGTAAGAAAGTTAATTTTTAGAACTGCTAAACTGAATTTTTATTATTTAATCCAAAATATTTAGCATCTTGCACTGCCCAGCTTCACGAAGGGCTGCCATTCATGCAGACTTCAGATGTGAATGGTCCTTTCTGTGAACTGTGCAGTGTGGCAAACTTGTTAAAGCACGCTTGTTTGTGGGGTGGCAAAACCCCTAATACCTGATTGCTTTATAATTTATCTTAGAGTTAGTATGCAGAATTAAAAAAAGGGCGGGGGGGGGGGACTTCCCTTCATGGTGGTTTGGAGTTTGGACAAAGTTTTGTCAGTGGTCAGTTGGAGTGAGAATGCAAATATGTACCTACTGTAATTTGTTTTCATTTGTGCCTGACTTGACAATTTTAGTTGCTCTGCTTGGTCTGGCTTTCCTTATTAAGGGGGTTCTCAAGTAATTTACACTTATATTTTGCTGTGATTACCACATTTTAATTGTGAAGTGGTGATCAAGGGAAAGGTTGAATAAGTCTCACCTGACAGCTGTAAAATGTGTAGCCAGTAACTTGTAGGCAAGGAAATGTCCCTGTTTATATCCTATGATTTACAAAGATAGTATTCATTAATTTAGGAGGATAAACATTTTAAAACTTTTAAAGAGCTTTTATCTTTATCAGAACAACAACAGCAAAATCCTAGGCTATTAACCGGATCTTGGTAATTAAGAGTATGATTATTTAAGTTGATTCATATTTTTCTGATGATCAGGTGAAATGAAAATAAAACTTGGGGGGAAAGGTAAGTACCCTTAGCAATATCTTCCTTACTTAGATCTTGAGCATTACCTAGCTTAGGTAATTGAGAACACGGACCGTAATATCCCTCCCCTGAGCTGGGAAGGTGAAATATTGGGCAGCAATTATAAGGCTAGTTTGAGGAAAGGGGACAAACTTCTAGCAGAAAGAAGCATGTAAATAGTAAGATATAACCCATTCCAATAATAATAGAATACTCAGTTTATTGCTGAAGGAAACCTTTGAAATGTTCAAGGAGCTACATTTTAGTTAGAAGTTTGAAGAAGTAAATAGGATCGTATAACAAATTGGTACAACTGAAAATGAGATTAAACTTAGATGTCCTAAGTCTTGAGTTTTTTTCCTTCTTAGACACAACAGTCTGGCTAGTTGAATTTAGGTGAAATTAAGTCCCTCTTTTTTTTTTTAACAAGTATTTTATTTTATGTTTGTTTACACTGGTTGTTTTCCCTTAAACCAGGTACTCAAACCCAGGCATTATGTGCCTTGTTCCAGAGACGATTGACCTAACCACTGCTCCACCAGGATGCAACAAACTCCCTCTTTAAAGACTCTTAAACTAGGTAGAAGTAAAGGAGTTAACTATCTTCAGTGCTCTCCTCTTTGACCCCACATAATCTTAAAGAGTTATTCGGCTTTTTAACCTCTTCCTTTTCTCTCCCGGTCTGTTAACTCTTAGCCTTTTTTCCCATCTCCCTACTATCTGGTTTAGACTTCCTGTTTTTATCAAGAAGCAGAAATCAACTTTGGCTGGCTTAAACAGATATAGTAGTATTATTTGAGTAAAGTTTTTAGGACAAAAGAAAGAGGCAGACAAGACTAAGAATCACAGCCCAGTGGAGATTTCACTGCTGGCGTTGTGTGTACCACACACAGTGTGATTGTTGATGCCACATACAGGATGTAACCACTAGAACTTCTCACATTGCTGTCTAGAACAGTCAAGTGTCACTGAAGTAAGGGGACTGTAGTCTGATAAATGCACCGTTAGGTGATTTCGTTGTTCTGGAGCCATCATAGAATATACTTCACAAACCCAGATGATGTAACTCACTGCACAGCTAGGCTTTACACAGGAACCACCATTGTATGTGCGTTTTGTTGACTGAAGTGTTCGATGGCACGCACACTGCTGTGCTGCTCTTCTCCCCAGATGGAACTTCATTTGTATCTTAGTTTCTGATGTACAGGTTTTGATGGAGCCTAGATCTCACACACTTAGTTACAAAATAATTGGAAAATAAGACTAAAGCTTCTATTGAGGGAGGTGGGGATTCAGAAAGTTTTAGGGAGGGTTCTTCCCAAATGGATTAAGTGGCCAGAAGGAATGACAAATATCTACTGCAAACCTCATTTTGCCTTCTGCAGCCAGGCAGTCCTATGTGATCATAGACAAGTTTTCCTATTTTATACAAGTTACTTCAGATGTTCACATTTTTCTTAGCTCCCAACCAGTAATATACTAAGTAAAGGGAGGGAAGAAATGTGAACAAATGGGTTTTTTTTTTTAATCAGTTGCTTAATAGTAGACATTTATAGGCAATGGCTCAAATTATACATAATGGCCCTAAAATGAATGTTGAACTTCAAATAACCAGTTAAAATTAAAAGAAAACATAATCTAGATAATTTCTACTTTAAAAATGGATTTTTTTTTTTAAGTTCAGGTGTATCAACTTTTGCTAATGCATCAATTTGCATGTCTACACAAATGGGCATTTTCAAAATTTTCCCAAATTTTTATTCAGCATCAGTATAGAAGATTCTTTCCTCCCCTATTTGTTAAATTTACAGTTCATCCTAGAATCTCTAATATGCAAGTTTTTTTTTTTTTTAAGTGCTCTGTGGTGGGCTTGTCAATAGAATTTGTAAGGCCCATAGCATGACTGCAGTCTCAATAAGGTGTGTTATAAGCTAGGTCTTCAGGGCTGACACGTCAGTGTCAAATCATTTCTGTAACACATAATTCGGTAAGACAGAAAGAAAGTTATATTATTCTAATCACTAAAGGCTTATTTTTTATTTTTTGAACTAGTGCAAAAGAAAATCTGGACAAGAAAGTGTTAAGACAGTCAAGTGTTAACATACTCTTTCAAATCGGTCCTGAGAGAAAATGGAGAAGTTTAGCTGCCCCTAGTCTGCTAATCAGGGGTAGACTGCTGCTGGGTAATCAAAGGACATTTTTATGACTCAGTTTCACGAGTGTTTTATGAAAGAGTAGTTGAACTATTATGTCAGCATTTAGAAATCTCTCAAAAATAGAGGAAAAAATATGGAGATAGAATGTTCTTATCTTTTCAGTAAATTTTTAGATGACTTTAGAAATAAATTAGAATGTAATATGCCCTCAGCCTACTTTCTTCATATGCTTAACTCACATTTGTACCTTCTCTAAGACCTTGATATACTCATCCTAAAATGTCTTTTAAAAACTTTTTTGTAAATTTTATACTCACAGTGAAATAACTTCCTGGGGGCAAGGGGACCTTGTTTTTCTTTTCCTTCAAGTTGTACCACAGTGCCATGTACATATGAACATTAGTACGTTTGATTCTAGGTCACAACTTTCAATAGTGTGATGGTCTTGTACAATAAGGCAAAATGAGTTGCCATGTAATAGGTAATTCAAGGTTCAAATGATAGGAATGTCTGCCAATTTTTCAGTGTAATAATGCAGAATTTTTTTCTTTTATTTATCTAATAAAGCTGTATGCTTATATTCTCTTTCCCTGGCCTGGGTCTAAAAACCCATGTTCTTGGGCTTTACATGACTTATATCTTAGCCACTAAACCACATAGCTCAAGAGGAAAAAAAGAAAAAAGTGATATGACTTTAATTTCCCTTTCATGAAGCTTTTATTTATAATCATGATGGACTGAAAATAACTCTAATTTCTGTGCTACTTACTATTTTGCCAGACAGTTGACATTTACTATTCATATTGTTAATTGTCTTTCTATGTACCGTTGAGATTAAGAAAAGTTCTGAAGCCAGACTGAGTGGAGTTCAGCAGCCTGGATTTGCCACATGCTAGCTTTCGTTGTACTGTAAGTGTTCACTCTCAGTTCCTCATTTGTAAAATGGAGATGATGATTAAATGAGCTAGGGCATATAGAAGCTCTTACATCAGTCTGTGCACAGTTAGTTTTTAGTGTTACTTGAGTTTTTATTGATTCTTGGTATATCCGGGAACAGTACTTGATGATTGCATAGAGTTCCCCGCCCCCAGTGGGGTTTATAGGCTAGTGGTGGGCAGAAGGAAAAGAAACTTGGACTAAAATATAACCTGATGGGGTTAAGTGAAGCGTGATAATTGAAGTGGGAGGATAGACCAGGAAATCAAGGAATTCAACCTCACAGTTTTCCTTGTTGGAGGGACAAAAATTTTCAGGTTTTTTATTCACTGTCAGTGATTAGAATAATCTTAAATTCTTTTCCTGGCAAGGAAGTTACCAGCTAACGTATCAGGTCTAGTAAACCTCTCATCAGCTAGCTGTGGAACCAAGCCGGCATTCATTTATTCACTGAACAAGCATTTATTTCGTATTTACCATTTGCTGCCTGGAGTTCCCATCTTCAAATAGTTTGGGGCCTGACGTATAAAACACTTATAGTAAGAGAAGTTGTGGTAATGAACAGGAGAAATGGAGATATAGGGGAGACACTTTCAGACTAATTCAGACCTAGAAACAAATTGGCTCATTATTCTTGGCCCTTCAGAAGTTCCTCTCTGCCTCCTAAATCTTTGTTTCCTTTTCACTGAATTTCACAGAAGTATTGATCTGGTGTTGGATTAAGGAGAATTTTAGAATTTTAGAGATTGCTAGCCTAATTTATTCTACTACATTTTTTATGTGTTATTCCAAGTGAAATATAGACTACTTTCCTGTTTTTTCATCCATCTGTAAAGTCAAAGAGATGCCTGAGTCTAAAATTTTCTAAGATCTAGTCCTTGATACTCAGAGCCTTTGAAACAGCTTCCTCCATTTTCCTTCTTTCAATCTGACACGTAAGAAATCTTGAGGTTTAAGTGTATATGGGAGTAGAGTGAGAAAAAAGAGGAAAAAGAGGATATGCCTTGAGAATCATTCTGATTTGACTTTAGGATAAGTGTTTTTTTAAAAACAGTGAATTAGGAGAAAATTATCACTTTCATGATTGACAATTTTTTCATTTGCAAAGAAAAGGGTGTTGAAATAAGTATATAATGTGTTATATCCACTAGGGGGTAGTATAGACTGTAAACATTAAAACTATTTCTCATGGATTAACCCTTATTTCATTGCGCAGGTGTCGTATTTGGATTAAGTTTTGTCCGTGCAACTTTTTTTTAACATCACTACATCTCATCACTTTTAAACATAATCGTGACTGTGACAAATAGTAACTTTTGTTATATTCCTGTTATTAGTGATTCCAGATAGCTGACATAACTTTTTGTATAGAATTTTTTAAGGGAAAAATGGTGATGCTTTAGAGTTTTTCTACCAAAATTTATTCGCTATCTGAGGTTAAAATATTCCTAATCACCTGTCAATAATATTATAATAATTGTATTTCTCTGTCCTGTGTGGTAGCTGCTAGTTTCATGTGGTTATTGAGCATTTGAAATGTGTCTAGTTTGAATTGATCTGTGTACTTTTGAATTAAGTGTAAATTACACACTAGATTTGATGACTTTGTAAGAAAAAGGTTGAAATGTAATGAGTAATTTTCGTATGGATTACATGTTGAATTAATACTATTTGTAATGTATTAGATTAAAACATTAAAATTAATTTACCTGTTCCTTTTTCCTTTTTAATGTGGCCACTAGAAAATTTTAAATTACACTTGTGACTTGGGGATAGCACCGTTACAGAGAAGACCAGTTCTTGATCTTTTTCGTTACTGTGTACCTTTTGGTAGCCTCGTGATTGTTATGCAGGTAAATATACTGAGGAAATTAGTGTAACTTTGATTCTTTTCTAATCCAGCTAGAATACAGTTGATTCTATTATGAGACATACACTTCTAAAATTTGTTGTTAAGCAGAATTGTGCAATAAAACCCATAGAACTTGTGGATAAAATGGTATTAGGAGCACAACACTCAACGTCATCAGTGACACTTTTAATGCCCATTTGCATACAGAAGGGGAGTTCGTAGATTCCCTCAAATAGTTTACAGCTGTGTGTATAATGAAGCCTTGACTTTTATTTACTTTGTTAGTAATTATAAATGGGGCTCCTTTAAAAAAAAATTTTAGAATCGCTTAAAGATGTTGTAACTGAAGTTGGAATAGACAAAGTAGGCATCGTTGAGGCAGCTTTACTAATTTTATGACATTTTTGTGATAATCACAATGAGTAGTTATTGAGTCTAGTCAGATAGTTCTTGGGCGAGATAAATTAGAAGATCCACAGTGACATTAGTTATCTACCTCAGTTTGTGTTTCACAGAATATTCTAACTAGGCACAACCTAATTGTAGATACTATGCCTTAGGATGGATGGATGGATAATAACTGGACCACAGTTTCTACTCTTTGAAGAATTCTTTTTAATGTATTATCTCAAGTGTTACTGTTCATAATTCAATCATAGAATGTATAAAAAGACCATACATTGCTTCATAGTACAGATGACTTTTGAACTTAAAAATGGGAAAAGTCCTGGATAATGGAGTTTAGTAGACAGAATGTCATATTTATAGTTTAATGTAATTCTGGGATTTGCTCTTTGAGTGCCTTTAGATCTGTTGTTGATAATCAGGTAAGTTTGGTGTGTTATTGAATTCCCTTTTATAGTACTTATAGCAGGAACTATTATTATATGCTTTCTGTAAAGTGAGATAGTTTCTTTGAAATCTAATCACATCTTTTAAATCATCTTTTAAATAAACTTTTCTACTTTTTAGTAACTAAATACAGTCTGCAGTTATTTTCTGTTTGCATGGCTCAAACTCTCAATTCTACCTGGAATTCATAAATATTGACATTTGTAATTGTGCTGTGTTCTTACCTTATATTCCTTTTGAACTGGTTGTATATGATACGGTCTTGTATGATTTCATTTGTTACGTCATTTCAGTATTATCTCATTTGATCTTTAGAGCACCTCTGCATGGGAAGTACTGTTAAACTATATAGATGAGGAAACATAAGCTTGGAGCAATGTAAATTGTTCAGAAACAGTTGAGTAAATGAAACAGTAGGAATTTGAGCCTGTTCCTTATAAACTTGAAGAAATCATGCTTCACTATCTTTCTACGAAAGAACAGCTTAAAGCTAGAAGGTGTTCCACAGTTACATATGTGACTAGAAGCAGGAAGGATTTTATTTCATACCCAGTTTTTGCCTGGAAAAAATTGACACCAGCTTCTGTGGGTAAGATTTTGAGATGCTAGCATCTGAGACCTTCTGTTTGGTTTGGATTTCATTCTTTTTTCCCTCTCATAATTTATGTTGTGGGTTTGTTTTGGAAATCAGTGTTCAGTAGTCAAATAATTGTGCTTCTCTTTATTATGCCAACATCCATTAGAACTTGAGAGCATATTAAAAGCTGTTCAAAATTTTTCCACCCTTAAATCTTATTTCAAGGATTTGTTCAATTAAATCTTATAATCGATCAGGCCACATGATGTGTTTAACATGTATTCTCAAAAAAGAGTGTCTGATTTTGAGGGTGAACTGAAGATGAGAAATGAATGCTGTATCTCTCTTTGACAATGTGTACTGAGAATGATTTTGAAGCTATTTCTGGATATGATCTTAGAGGCTCTTCTGGCAGCTTTTTATAGCTTTGAATAGTGCTGCTACTATTTGGTGTAACCAGAACATATGTTTTGAGGTTCTTGGATCCCAGTTCCCCACCTTTCGCTGTCTCTGTCTCCCTCTCTGTGGCTTTCTAAAAATGTGAAGACCTAGGGCAAAAGAAAAGGATGAGGAGAGGTCAAAGTTCAAGAAGTTCTTTGTTGGTTCCTTTACTCCTATTGTTATTCATCCTTAATCTCTTAGAAGACCCCAACCTCTTGTTTTAGTTACTTGTTGGAGGACTTCCCAAGACGGGAGGCTTCATTATTGCTTCTTGAGAGAGCACTACCAAGTAAAATAATGTTTAAGTTGGAACCTAAAGAACATTCCATGAAATGTTAATTCTATGAAATGATATTTCTCATTTACCTTTGCATTCGCCACAATTAGAACAAGAACTAGTCTTGAATTAAATGTCAGGCATTATTTTAGATGGTGATCAATTTAACATTTTGGGGGAATAATTTAATGTTATGACTATTGATTTTAGGCATCTTATGACTTTATTTCAGTATGCAATTGCTGACAAATCTTTTCTTAGTATATGTATTGTAGACTGTAGAATAAAGTTGAATACAATTTTTCCTAAGTGAAAACTGTGAGTATTCTCATTCATTGTTTTGCATACTTATGAAAGCTTAGATACAATAGTTATGTAAACTTTATGACTAGTATGCTTAGTTAAAATGTTGCAAATGTATTACTAATATATAAAATTAACATCTTTTGGGGAGGAAACATTATAAGGACTCTGATTTTTAAATCTTTGGCATGTAGACCCGGGAAAAGAGAGAGGAGGTGGAACAATCAGAAGGCAGGAACACAAGTGAGGAGGCTATTTATTGTAGGTGAGAGCTGATGTTGGCTTGCACCAGAGGTGTAGAAGTGAAGTGGGGAAAAGCAACCACTCATGGGTAGATCTCAAAGTTAAAACCAACAGAATTTGCTGATCAGATTAGATGTATGTGGGGAATAAAGGAAAAGGGAGACCAGTTAGAAGGCTGGAATTATAGCTAGCTGACATGGGGAGCACTTTGGTGAAGAAGCATTTTGGGGATGGAGAAGGTCATATTAAGTTTGGGGTGCTTAGTTATTTAAGAGAAGCGTGTCAAGAAGGCAATTATGGAGAGAGAAGAGGTATCCATCAGATCTGTGCTGGATATGAATTTGAGGCTTCGGCATATACAGAACATACTTAGTATTTAAATTCTAGGACAGAGCCTTGGTGTTGAAGAGATAGGAACCAGCAGGGAGACTGTTGACAGTCAGGTAGGAAGAGAACTAAGGAAGTGTGGCTGTAGGAAACTAGGCGAATGAAGCCTTGCAAGGAGGGCAGAACAACTGGGTAAGATGTTGCATTTAGGTCAGGTAAAATGAAGATGAAGCATTTGACCATTTGATTGAACTGTGTCAGTCATTACTGACCTCAGCAATCAGGTTAGTGGCCAGAGTCTGGTTAAAGAGTTGTGTTCAATATAGGAGGGGTCAGAAGAAATTGAAGATAGGCAAATACAGCTTTCAAAGAGAAGGAAAGCAGTGGAACAGCAGTTAGTGCGGGAGAGGTTAAGGCCATTTTCTCCTCGAGTTATGAGAAATAACAGCAAGTTTGTAGTTTGGAGAAAGATTAGTAAAGGGGAAACTGATGATCCAGGAGAGGAAAGTGGTACTAGAGCAGTGTTCTTGAGTTAAGTGAGAAAGAAATAAGATCTTGTTCTCAAGAAGAGAGGTTGGCCTTGGCCAAGTGTATGGCATTTCATCCATCGCAGCAGGAGAGAAGGCAGAACCCCTGGGGACACGGATGCAGGTCTATATACAGTGCTTCCCGGGAGAAACTGAGGAAGTTCTGTTTCCCTGTGAAATATGAAGAACTCTCAGCAAAAGTGAGGATGAGGGTGGAGATGTTGGAAGTTTGAAGAGAGAACAGTAAGACTTACTTAGGAGTGAAGGAGAATGATGGGATATAAACCTAATGATGTGATTATTGGGGAACAGTATGGATCCCTTTGAAGTTCATTTGTAAATTCAGACACTTAATTTGTAATCATCATCACGTTTGTATATATATTTCTAACCCTGTTTCGGTACCATTTAAAAACGAATTTTAGTTTTGAAAAACAGCTTGGTTTGGTAGATTTTTGAACAAGTTGTTTCACCTGTGTGGTAGTAGCCCTGTGCTGTTTCCTTCCTTTATCTCTCTCCTCCTTTTTTCTATTCTTTCAGTTGAGTATACAATTAGTTTCATTACCCTAATTATACATTTGTAGCTAGAATGTATGTGATAGGTCATCAGTATTTGCTTGCCAATTGCATTCAACCAACTGATTATTTAAATGATTTTTTTCTATGTACTTTGCATTTTATAAGTTAAATAAAAGCCCATTAAAAGATTGGAGAAGTTCTGTTTTGTTCCATTCCAGGAAATGAACTTTCTAATTTTTGTTTTGGTGTTTGAGGAAATGACATTTGTTTCACAAATGTGTTGTTTTTCTCTTGTAGGAAACCCAGCGTTTGCTGGCAGAACCAGTTCCTGGCATTAAAGCAGAACCAGATGAGAGCAACGCCCGCTATTTTCATGTGGTCATTGCTGGCCCCCAGGACTCCCCCTTTGAGGGAGGGACTTTCAAACTGGAACTATTCCTTCCAGAAGAATATCCAATGGCAGCCCCTAAAGTACGTTTCATGACCAAAATTTATCATCCTAACGTAGACAAGTTGGGAAGAATATGTTTAGATATTTTGAAAGGTAAGTATTATCTTTATCACTATATGTTAAGAGTTCTCCTTTTTCCTCTTAAGCATGCTGTGTTGAGAATCTGGACGTGATTGCCTTGTAGAAAGACCTGAGAGGGAAATGAGGGAGGGCAATGTAGGTTCTGGGGGCTCTTTTTTCATGCTTGATCATTCTGGACCTGCTGCCTTCATAGATAAGTGGTCCCCAGCACTGCAGATCCGCACAGTTCTGCTGTCGATCCAGGCCTTGTTAAGTGCTCCCAATCCAGATGATCCATTAGCAAATGACGTAGCAGAGCAGTGGAAGACCAACGAAGCCCAAGCCATAGAAACAGGTATTCAGTAGTCGTTCTCCTTCATACCACTTTCACTTTTTAAAACAAATTTGTGCTATATTTAAACAAAGAAATCTTTTAAGGTCTTCACACACACACACACACACACACCCACACACCCACACACACCCACACACACACACAAAGGAGTAAATCAGATCCTGTTTATATTATAATGTTATTTATTATTATAATATGTAATACTAGATATTCAAGCTCCATCTTAAGACCTGAATCCCCCAGATTTAAAGGTAACCTAGAATTGGGAGATCTCAGGTTCTTGTGCAACTTCACCTGCTTTAAGCAATACTGAGTGTCTCACATTCATCTGGTGTATGTAATGGAAAACTTTGGAACTCTTCTGAGATGTTCTTGTAGTTCGTTTGATTTACTGGTTTATGACTAGAGAGTTTGGAATCAGTAAGCTTCCTGATACAGATTTTAACAAAATTAGTGGGGAGACATTGTATATCTAGAGGTAGAGGAGACTGGGCTTTTAATCCTGGTGAATTGAATTTTGTAGACCTTCTGAATTTCATTGTAGTGATTAGTAATTAGACATAAAGACTTTCTTTCAGATCTGATCCAAACTGTAGAGAATGATACAAATTTAAGAGAGTATATGTAGCTAGCATGACTTTCTCACAATTAACGTATATTATTTACTTTTTATAGAATTTGCAACGTAAACTTGCACTAAGTAAGATAATAATTGCATGTTTGTTTTTGTTCACAGCTAGAGCATGGACTAGGCTATATGCCATGAATAATATTTAAGTCAATCTGGTCGTCAAGTGCACATCCCTTCTCCTGCTCTGCCAAGACTGCTTCCTTTTTCGTTTGCATTTAATGGACACAGTCTTAGAAACATTACAGAATAAAAGCCCAGACATCTTCAGTCCTTTGGTGATTAATTGCACATTAGCAGGTCTATGTCTTGTCCTGATTCACTGTTGTAAAGCATGAGCAGAGGCTAGAAGCATCATCTGGATTGTTGTGAAACGTTTAAAAGCAGCGACCCTGTTCTGCTTTTATTCATTTCCCTCATCGTGATTTAAGTATAAAGCACTGTGAATGAAGGTAGTTGTCAGGGTTAGCTGCAGGGCTGCGGGTGTTTTCTTTATTTTTTTATTTTTTTGAGGGGGAGGTAGTTTTACTTTTATGGGCTCCTTTCCCCATTCTTTGGTGATCTAATTGCATTGGTTAAAAGCAGCTAACCAGTTCTTTAGAATATGCTCTCTAGCCAAGTCTAACTTTATTTAGACGCTGTAGATGGACAAGCTTGATTGTTTGAACCAACATGGGAACATTAAACAAACATCACAGCCCTCACTAATAACATTGTGACTTTGCTGTCAAGTGTAGAATCCTCCCTTCAAGAAAAAGCTTGTGACCATTTTGTATGGCTTGTCTGGAAACTTCTGTAAATGTTATGTTTTAGTAAAATATTTTTTGTTATTCTACTTTGCCTTTGTACAGTTTATTTTACTGTGTTTATTTCATTTTCCCAATGTGACAATCGTATTTAAAAAAATAAAACTGATGGGACATTCTGTTTTGATCTTCACCATCTGACAAATTAAGTGGCAAGGGGTAGATTTTTACCAGTTTCTTTTCACTGATGCAAATTTGTATTATCACTGAATGGAGTATTTATAAGCTGGCCCTGAGCATGCGTAAAGCATTGGCATCTGACTTTTTTTTTTAACCTAGAAATTTGAAATAAATGTTTTTGTGTTGTCTGATTAAATAGACGATCATTCGTGTCTTGCCACTACGTTTGAAAATTACTGTACAGGAGAGTCACAGCAAAGCAGCAGCTGTGACTGACTTTGTGTAGGACTTTCACATGTTGTGCCATATTCGTGTCTGGTATTTGGGCTCTGACCTTTTTCTTCGCTCTTATCTGAAGAATTGGTGACCACTGTCGTGTGTTATAGGAAACACCAATCTGATAATCATTTAGGGTTTGCTGAGGCATTCAAGTCTTCATATGGACTCGATGAGCAAATCTCCGGCAACCCACTTGCTTCTCTGTTATCAGCAAGGTTCCTTCCTTCTAGGGCATCAGATCCTCTGTTAATGACTTACATTTATCCCTCTAGTATTTGCTTTACAGGAGCTTCTTTTATTCCTTTCATTTGATACTCGGTAATTTTTTGGTGTTGACAGTTTCTCTTACCCCTCTCCACATCTTATTCCTGATTCTTGTTTTTTTAAAGTCATCAATGTAGCCAGTCATAAATATGTAAATGTTAACCTGTGGGTTGGAACCTTTGTCTCTTGCAGTTAAAGGTAATGAATATTGTAGCCCATCTGAATTTTCCCCACTCCTATTCTCGTAACTTCTGAAGTTTCTTCAGAATGTGGTGTATTTTATTGTGCTCCTATGTAAGATGAAGAATTATCTATTAAAATTACATTTTCAACATACGAAAGTTTTTGATGACTGGTAACGTATATTTCAAATATAAGTGTATTACTTGGAAACGAATGTTAGTTTAATTCAGAATAAAATTGTTCATAACCCTAACATTGTAAATTAAAAATTTTGACAGCAGTTGTTATTTATAACAAATCTTAGGATGTTTAGAGAATAGATATTGTGCAAATATGGAAACTGAATCTCATTCTGAGGCTGAAATGAATGAACAAGTAGTTAGAGATTATATATTTACTGCAGGTGGTATTGCTCATGATGATAGCTAGTATCACACAGTGATTTGTTATAAATTCTGAAATTCCAAATTTTAATCTTTTGCACTACAGGCGATGTAAAAGGATGTCTACTGAGTTTGTGATTCATAGAAATTCAGAAATGGGATAATTTACTGCATATAAATTTCTACTTTCAAAGCATCAGGGTATTTTCCTTTGCAGTTTTGATAAGAGTTCCTGTTGTTTTGGTAAAATTTGGCTTTCTCAAGCAACAGCCAGTGTGTTGACTGGGCTTTCTTAGGATTTAAACATCTCTGGGAGATGCCAATGCAGAGGTCATGAGCTGGCAGCTGCATCTGGCTTTCAGACCCGTTTTCCTCGGCCCCCCCCCCCCCCCTTATGTGAAACTCAATGCCAGTCTTCTTTTAAAACCAGGAGATTCACATGAAAACCAAGAGTTCTGGTAACTTGAGTGATCTGAAGACCCTGCAAGAGCAGGCATGACCCACTCTTGTGCAAGACATACCTGCTGGCGGGAGCTGAGGAACAGCCACATTAAGTAGCACTTCACTCATCCTCCTATCCAGTTACTCTCCAGCTGGCCAGAGTCCCCTCCCAGCTCACCTGCTGCCTTATGTAGTGTCCCATTCCCTTGACTTTGTAACTCCTAAGCTACAGGAAATAATTTACTTGAAAAAAGTATTTTATATGTGCCCATCACATAACTATTTCTTGGGTGTGGTAAGGTGAAAGACACTGGCACCAGGCTTTCCTTTTGGGACCTTACCATCTAACGAGGGAGGAGCAGTTGCAACTCAAAGAAAATGGAAAGTACTTGGGAGGGCTACTCTTGCATTCAAGCCAGATGAATGCCTCCAGGCGGTGGTAAGGGTCTATGCAGAGCCCTGGGAGAGACAAAAGGAATCTCGTGTGGCCTCTTGAGAATCAGTTCTCATTCAGGAGAACTTTGAAGCCCTGAGGCATTGATAGGCATTTTATGTTTGTTTTATTTGACTTTCAAATTTTGTTGTCTGCTTGGCTGTTATTTGCTTCTATGCTAGTTATTCTTGGTTCTCTCAGAGGCTCTTAAGATTAGATCTGAACTCTATAGAATGCAAACCCTGCTCTAGATCAAGAATATAGAACACAATTTCTGAAGCATTTAAAAATGACAAATACAAATGAATATATAAAAACAACAGGTGTTATGGTTTGGCATTGCTAAAGGAGAGTGTGGGAAGGAAATCTGGCTTTCTGAGTGACATAAACACAATTATAGCTAAATGGAACGAGATGGTGTCATGAGATGGGAATGATAGGGATTGGCTTTATTTTCTTTGGGAAACTCAAGCTACTCCAGCCACATCAGTTTTGTTAGATGCAACGGTTTAAGTTTTAGAAATAACAAAGCCTTGTTTAGAAAAAGATGGCTTTCTCCCCCCAAAAGATAAATGCCATGATTATAGGGTACCTAATTTGTTAGTCTGTTTAAGAAAAATGTACTATTTCATCGGGATGATGTCTTTGGGGGCCAGGAGCAGTGCTTCATTTAGCTATTTAGCATGCTACTTAGTTTAAGGAATTATACCAGGGGTTCATTTTTTAAATGAATTATGATCACAACAGCAAAACATTGAATGTAATAACTTGAAAGAAATATAAAGAATAAAAATCTGTAATCTACCACCTAGACTGGTGATATTTTTTCTTGTTTTCCCTACCCCAGCATTAATTTCCATTTATCATTAAAGTTGGAAATTGGGAGGATTTGTTCCAAGAGTTGGCTTTGCTATATCTTACAGATCAAACAGGTTCTACCATTGGCCTCAACTCTGGGAGTTGGACTAATATTTGTATTAAGTTTAGAGCTCAACATTAAACTTTTGGGTCCTCCTCCGATTTCCTCTTTGCCTTCTTGATCTCATTTCATTTGTGCCTCTTGTAGCATTTCAAGTATATGAGCCTACACAATACTGAGCTGAACCTCTTCTGACTTGATGTAATTGCTTCTGTTTCTGAAAACTTACTGCCTTTTGTAGTAGAGCAGAAACTGTGAAATCCCATTATCTTGTAAAAGTACATTGTATGGTGCACATTTTCTGCTAGTCATGTATCTGTAGGCCAGAAAAATATTTCAGGAATTGGAAAAGATTACTAACTTCAGTCCTATCATCTCTAAGTGTTAATTTCCTTTTTACATACTTCTGATCTCACCCACCACAATTCCTTTTGATAATAGCTCCATGATCTAGATGAATAAATCCCAACAGTTCTTGAGTTCTATTATAACTTAGCAAGTTGACAAAGCATCCTGGCTTAGAGTAGACTACTCAGTTTACTCAGAATCAGAAGCAGCTTAGACACGGTTGATTGCATCAGATTTGAGTCTGGTGCTATTTTCCTTAAGTTTTGGGAGAAAGCATTGGGACTGTCACCAAGATAGTAGGGCCAAGTTTTTAAAAATCTGTTGGTTGTTCCTTTAAAACAGTATATTTTGGACTTGGCAGGCCATAGGTAGGTCTCACTTCTAAAGAGAGAGCATTCGTAGATAATTTGTAAATGGACGGCATGATGTGCTCTGATAAAACTTGCATGTCTCATTATAAAAGACATTCTAAGGAAATATCTAGATTTGGGGTTACATAAGAACATGCTTTGGGCGTGGTTTGGCTAGTAGATTTCCCCCCCTTTAATAAGTGATACATTACTGTTATCCAGTAACAATTAGAAAAATTTGTATATTTGTCCTTTTTCTCCATTTATATTATTAATACATTATGTACAGATTAAGTACTTCATGAAAGAATATTGAAACTTTACATTGAAAATTTCTCAAAATTTAAATTATGCAGGATTTTAAAGAAAATGAGATCTGTATAGGATTCTTTTTAAAAGCATGGGCATGCCCTGGTGGGAGAACACCAAAAATAAATATACCTTCTCTTCTTCCTCTCTATTAAATGGCCATAACAGATAATACTGTAGTGTCAGCCTTTTTCAATCGTTTTTTAAAAGGACCTTCACCTGTGGCAGCAGGTTTTTTGGTAGCTGTTGTCTCTATTAAATAAATGACCATAATTGAATCCTATTTGTATATTTAAATCAATGGCAGTCTTATAAATTACATAACACATCTTTAACTGTATTCTGATTGAACAACTTGTCCAAGTATGTCTGTCGATTAGTTCCCAAAAGTGGAATTGTTGGATGAAAGGGTTAAGTGCATTTTCATTTTGATAATTGCCTTATTGCTCTCTAAAAGACTGCCTGTTTATGTGCCCAAATCCTTAGTTTTTTTTTTTTATCTATATTATTCCATTGTATGGATGTATTACAAGTTATCACCCCTTTAGGTTTGGACATTTTTCCCCACGCCTTACTGTTACCATTTGCCTTACTTGGTATGTAAATTTTTGTCCACATTCCTAGAGATTAGATCGATTCCTAATTGATCAAAAGGTATATTTAAGGCTCTTGATACACATCGATGGTCTAATATTTTTATTTCACTAATATGAGAATGAACTTGACATGCCCTGGTGGTCTAGTTCAAAACCCAGGGCCAGGGAAACCACCAAGATGAACAACTGTTTGTTTAGTGCTGCTTCCTCTTCTTCCTTTCCTGCCTGCCTATCTGCCTACTTGCCTTCATTCCTGCCTTGCCTTTTCAAAAATATAATTTGAATAAAAATTGAGAAAAGCAGGGAAGTTTTAACAATAGTTATATTAATGTCTGGCACTGTTTATTAAGAACCAGGAAAAGTGATGGCCAGAGGGTAGTATTTCACATATTGGGAGATGTTTGTCAGGTGTTAAAACAGTACATTTTGGGATTTGTTGAAATGCCTCTTAAGTTGATTGGAAAGTAATTTCTGGCAAAGACATTGAACTTTGACTAGATCAGTATCTTTTTCATACTGTAATGCTAAGATAGGCTTTAGAGGCCCTTCTAGACCTCAGTCAATGGCACTAGTAAGGGAAATATTAATAAGGAGGTGGGCACGCCCTGTGGCTCAGACAGCTGAGACAGCAGGGCTGCGAACCTTGTGAGCATGTTGGGATGTAGGCTCAGACTGGGCCGAATGGGCTGGGGGTGTGTGTGAATGAATGGATGGGAATGCTGCTTCCTCTTCCTTCTCTTGAAAGCACCAAGGATGAGATCACTTCAACCTTTTTTCTGTAACTTCAGTAAAATGTTAAGTACTTGGTGGGGGCAGGGGGGCTATTTTTAAATAAAATTTTATTGCTTTTGAAGATGTTTAAAAACAGCTATTAATCTTTCATAAGACTCCAACTTCCTCTAGAACAAGTCCATTAAAAATTGTACTTTACTGTTTAGTCCTGTACTTTTTCTGCACATTTCTGCTTCAAGTGACATGTATTCTCATATGCCAGTGTGAAGGTATTAGAAGAGGCAAACTTTTTCCCCAGTTGGATTAGAATTAATTTAGAATAAATTAGGATAATCTCAAATGAGATTAGAATAGGACTTTTACATGAGGATCCTAAAGTTGGTATTAGGGAAACAGTATTTTGGAGCAGTACAGTGGCAAGCAGGGTGCCTGTTAGCCAGTGAGCCTTTTAAACAGCTGCAGTAATTAGTAGTGGCAGCGTACCTATGTAACTTACAGGGGAGTACTTCCAGAACAAGTCAAGAGCTTTTGAAAACAATGATTACAGCACAAAACCCTGTCAGGGAAGGGAGAATAGCAATAAAGACACACAGTGGAGCACCCCTGTACTAGTGGCTAAGGGGCAGGGCCACAAGGTCCACGTTCTGATGTCTGATAAGCTGGGAATACCCATTGGTGGCGGGTAATGGCCAGTTTTACAGGTGAGCTGTTCCTCTTAATTCTAGTACGGATCATAAATGGCAAGTATGTAAATAAATTACTACTAAAGAATAACGTGATTAATAGAAAACAGGCTGCTACTGTGGAATGCCAGCCATGTTTTCAACTTGCAGGGTTCAGTTTAAAAAAAATTAAACAATTTATTTCCATTTTTATTCGATGTTTCCAAATATATATATATAAAAAGTCAAGATTCTTACATCAATTATCTCAAATCAGACCATGCAAAGCAATTTAAAGTGTATACAACAATTTCCCCCTGTAGTTTTTCTGCTTTTATACAATTTTGTGTGACTGACAGAAAATGTAATGGCATGTGCATGAGTGGAAAATTTCACCAATTAAAAAAACCCCAAAACGACCCAGTAATAAACATGCAGGATAGTTACTACTTTGTGTCTGGCAAGTCAATTTACTTACTAGGCACATGGGACTGAAAAATTTAGCTGCCCAATTTTACCCATTTATCCTACAAAGAGAATACAAATGACAGTCCCAACATTCTGTAAACCTTGGAGGGTTGAGAGAGTAGACACTATAATCTGTAGTAAATTCAATTTGTTAAGCCTGAAAATGTAGGCTTTTTCTCTAACAGATATAAATATCCTTAGGAGCTTTCCTCTAATTATGCTAGACTGGGTTCTGATAGTGAAGAACCAACAGCAGTGTAAAATGTGTGAAAGGTATTCTGTTGCATTATACACATTTTTCTGCTAGTTGCACAGACTAAAGGCAATTGGTTTGCTTGATGGCACTGAAGGGAATCCTGACCTGAGGGCTGCTACTGAGTCCGAATGTTTGACCAAAAAAAATTATACAACAATATTTATAGACTCACTTTTAAGAGATGGCTGACATTAATACTGTACATATTTTACATGTAAAATACATAGTCCAAGATTTGTAAAATAAGCCCATGCATTATTACCTCTAAGATATCATGTACAAGATAACTTCCCCCACCCCGCAAATACTTGTGACAGCATTTCAGGTGGACACAGCCATATGTACAAAAACAATCCAGTTTCTCTGTTGTGTTAAATACAGACTTTAAAGAAACTTCAGAGATTATTTGAGAAAAAAATCAGTCTACTGAAGGTTGATAGAATCAATTTGTGGGATTTAAAATGTTTCCTTTAAAAAAAATCACCCAGAATATATATAACACCTCTGTAAAAAGAAAAATATAAAAATTCTGGATGATCATGTTTGATCACACTACATAATTTAGAATGAAATGGTCAAAGATTTTTCTATTTTACTCATTCTTTTAACAGCATTAATTGTGAACTAAGGTGTATATTTAGGTTCAGTTACATTTATGGCACAAGATCTCATTTTCAAAACAGTGGCACCAATTTTCCTTAAGTGTAACAGCACTCTATTTTTAGCAGCAATTATATTTTTAAAGGTTAACAATTTGTGGAACAAAGGTATAACTATAATTTTCTACTTTATACTCACCAACTATAGTATTTACAAAAAGCTAAAGTCTACATATAATCTTTCTCCCCCCACATCATATTCATAGCTGTTTCTTTCTACTTCCTTTCTGACCTGGTTGGGGAAACACAATCCAGACAAGGTACTTATGTTTTAGCTGGGATTCTTGCTTTTAAATGAGTATGAAAGGCAAGTATAAAACAAAGTATTTCTTAGTTCCGGGATGCTCTTGTGCCCCGAGAGTCAGATATATGATCAGCAGTGTCTGCTGACAACCCATAAACGATGACACACTGCAAGGGCTCCAACAATCTCAGGCTAATTGCTGAATAGCAAGACCATTTTACTCCACTCTGATGCAGTCACCACTGATGGCATGTGTCCATAAGACGCCAATTCTGTGGTTACTGGTAACCAAATTCTACTGAAGAGGTGTCACTAAATTAAAAACCTAGAAGTATGTTCTTGAAAATATGCTGAGCAAAATGTGGTTGTCAGGTATTCTGAGTGGAGAGATTATGGATAAAGGAAATTGACAACTGAGCATGCTAACTCAAATTCCATGAAGAGTTTTCCTAAGATGTATTTACTACATGCATTTTGTTTACAATACTGCCCTAAAAATCACCAAATCTATATATCTGTGTTAAAGGACGACTGAGTTACAGAGGAAATGGCCCTATCAGGTAGCTAGTGACATAACATTTGGAAAATTGAGATAAAAAGTTGACAAGATTCCTGAAAAGAGCAAATGAAGTCCTTTGTCCCAAATAGCTATTGAACCATACAGAAATAGCCCAAATTTAGAATATATGCATTAAAATTGTAATCCTCTGAAACAAATTTCAGGATGGATGGATTTAATACTAAGAATTGTTTTCATAAATTTCCACAACAGGAAGATTTGAATATGTTAATGCTGTGAATGAGAAAAAAAAAATTAGGGAAAACTAATAAACTCACAAGTTGGTCTGCTAAAAGTCACAGACTACTCAAATGGAAAAATGGGAAAATGGAAAAAATGCTGTGAAAAGACACCCAAAACGGGGAGGCTGGAGGAAGGGCACAGTTAAGGCATTTAAAAAAAAAATTCCACATGGCTTTGGCTTATTAAAATATTTTACACTTTCTTTTAAAAAAGATCTGAAAGCATCTGAAAAACATGCAAATTGTTTGAAAACCCTGCCTGGCAAATACAGACAGTTTGCATCATTCAGATGTTTGCCAAGGAGAATAAGCCTCTCCCCGTGAGATGGCACGTGGTGGGAGAGGGCCTCCAGTTCTCTCTATCTCACACTAGAGGGCAGCCCGGAGGTCTGAGCAGCAGTTACAAACAAGGTGTTGTTATCTGGAAGGGAAGGAACTGTAGAATTTCCATTGGTTGGAGAGCAACCCAGCTTTAGTTTCTCCAGATACTCCGCGTGTACAGGCTTATGACACTGAAGAACTTTGATGGCATCTTCTACTTTGAACCATTCTCTCTTCCTTCCTAGAAAATAATAGGACATCGCTTATGATATAATGTCAATTTTTAAAAGTGAGCCATACCCCCTACCCACACACTATTCTCTACAAATAATGACCCTATTTTTTTGGAATGGCTTCCCCAATAATATGTTGGGCAAGAGTTTTAAGATAATTCAAATGTGAAGATAAATACTGATCTCCCCCTACTCTAAAAGGTCACCAAACATAATTTAAGATGAAAATTGGATGTATTTAAGAGAATTCAAATAGCGAAAGGAAAGGAAACTTACCTATATTAACAGAATCTTCCCAATCTTCTAGTATTTCAGTGACAGTAAGAACATAAACATATGTTCTGTGCTTTCGGTCTTGGTTCTGCTTGAATATATTAAAAAAAAAACAACGCATTTTAATCTACAGGAGCTAGTCACATACACAGTTTCAAGGGAAATAATTTGGTTGTGGCACACTGTTCATTAGCATAGTGTATTTGCCAAATATAGGCAAATATCATTAGTAGTATAATCCAGTACAAGACAATACATTTAAAATGGTGAAATTAGCTCCAAATACTAAACTTTCAGCACTTAGTTCTAATCCATTAGGCAAGTAATTTTCATAAAGGAAATCTTAAGATTGGAATGAAATCTATATTAAAAAACTGCATTCCTGTCATTTTTATCCTAAGACCTATTCCCTGGGGCTAATCCTGACAGCCTTTCAACACCATGAAAAGTGCTTCCTTCAGGCTCTTTGTAGAGCAAATAGCCAAGGTTCCTTAGCGTTTACAAGATGCACACAGAACACAGCCCTTGCTAACCCAGAGTAGTCTTCTCACCCTTGCCCTGCTACTATGTCACCTACGTGACGGGTTTCTCATTAGTCTGAGAGTTTTCCTGGGGCGTTCCTCTCTGGAACATTATCTTTTAGTATGCTCAAACATGATTTTTAGCCACATTAAAATGGCCACCTAATCTTGTCTCTGGATTCGAAAGCCTCAAGATGAAGGGACCCATAATATGATTAAAAAAATTAGCTTTGTTTTGCTATAATCTAAGACTTTAGATAATGATATTAATTTTTCTCACCATAAGTAACCTGAGCAAGTCACTCATTTAAACAATATGCCTTTGGGAAAGAATAAGAACATTTAACAAATTAGAAGTAACTCTTCACTTAAAATAGTCTTAATCATTTTTTAAGAATCTGTTGTCTTAAATCTCTACGCTTGACAATCAATACATTATAGTATTTTTCACAAATGCATTGAAATAAAAAACTATTACTACTTTTCCCTGCTATGTAAGCTTTATTTGTGTGAGACATTTAAGAAAATCTTGTCGGCACACTGACAAATGTGCTGTTTGTATATGACTATTGTGAACTACACAGAAAACACGTTCTCTTTCAGCTTAACCAGGAGATGGTGCTGTATAACTGAGTAAAGCCAAGTGCTAAATTCTGGAGAAGTTTGAATTGTACCTTAACTTTATTCTTTAAAAACTGCTATGATCTGAGAGTTATCAATTCTGCTAAGCACTGTATAATTAGAATTGCTGTTAAAAAAAAAAAAAGTTGTAAAATAAAACATATGGTCCTATCAGAAAGAAAGAGATAACCCTTAAAAGTCACACTATGTCTGGCAGACTATGGATCTAGGTCTTGGATGCAAATAGGGTTTAACTCTCATGTCCTGACCTCATTTCTTCTGACTTTGCTTAGACTGCTTATCACTTCTAGCCTGCTTTCAGTAATAAGGGCTTGTGTAGAAGAGAATTCCATTCTTTTGCATTTGTGTATCCGAGTTTTGTGTCCTCTACAGTCTTGCAAGGATAAAGTCATTATGTAGATGGTCTAATGTTTGCTATACGCTAAAGGCATGGTTTCTAGATAGTGAACCAAGAGACAAGTCTTTCTGTATCGCAAGGCTGCACTTTCTTACTGCTGTGATTCCTGCTGTGATAATACTGTATAACATGGTATAAGAAAATTAAATAGCTTTACTTCCCTCCCTCCTAATCCTTATCATTTTCTTGCCCGCCGACAGCTTTAGGGGAATGTCTACAAGCTGCGGCCAGATTATCTGCTTAGTAAGGAATCACTAATCAGCAAGGCGAGGATTACTTTTGTAACTCACCTCAAATATGCCCAGGAGTCTGCCTAATTTTCCTTTGACTCCAGCCTATTGGAAGAAAAAGATAAAAATATGAAATGTTCACCTTTCATAAAGACAAAGTTTATATGCGAATTACTGTCTAGCTATTTCAATTTTAGATCCTAACACAACAGGCCCTCTCCTAGCAAGCTGCTTCTATGACGTTTTTTGGTTGTGACAAGATTCATGACTGTGGTTTGCTTCAAGATACGGCTTTTAAGTTGTTCCCACAAGCAACCTCCTGTTGACCAGATTTACTGTCATTTAATTGATAGGAAATAGCAAGGAAGGACTGAGCAAAAACTAGACTTTTTACCCACCGGGAAAAATTACATGGGTGAAATCAAGCCTCTTCTGTGTAAACTGATATTCTTCTCCCTCTACTTAAAGGCCCTGTCTTTCTCCTTTCTTATTCCACGGGGCTCAAGAGGCACAGTTGTTTTATTTGAGACTCTTCTACTGCATGTCCTCATTAATTGACCTGGTCCTGTTAAAACAGACTGATGGGGACTTCACTGTGTGCCCACTGGGACCCACAATGGGAATTAACAGACTGGTAACTAACACTCTGCCTTCTCTACCTAGAATGTGTCCTTCTCTCAGGAAGTCACTCAATCTTTTCAACTATGCACCATGACTCATTTTGAGAGTTTTAGCATTTGCTTCCCATTTATACCACAACTGCTGTTCAATAACTTTCTATACTGTTGTGCCTGAGTAAAAGCAGTTCTATTTATCATCAGCTGCAAGACGAGCAGGCCATGAGTCTTTGTGCATGTGTGAACCACCCTTTACAATGAACTCAAAGACAAAACCAAGTGAAATAAAAGCAATTGCTTCTTATTCATTTGAAAAAGAAAGTACATGATTAATATCTGTGCACCTTGGTTCAATGTAATATTAACCTGCTCTGGGGTCAGGTCATCATGCTCTATCTCTCAATAATCAAGCAATAAATTTGATCAATAGGAAGTTGCATATTATAAAATTCTTGGGGGCTGCCACACTAATTTTAACTATTTTACCAGGCAGAAGACTACTTAGCAAAATGCTAGCTGTACATGCTTAAAAATGTTGAATTAGACAACAGAAAGCCCCATGTGCCTATCTCCTGGCCCTCTCTTCATGGCAAAGTGTCTCACTCGTGACATTCATACAAACTGTTCTATAAAGTCACATGACAGAGAAAGGAGAACAAACTACTCTTCACCTCACCTCTTCATATACCTCCCTTACGGCAGCACCACCAGGCTCCTCCTCTGGCTCCATCCCTCCTCCCGGGACAATCCACTGGTCCGGGTAACGACTGCTGCTCACCAACAGCACCTGCAAGACCAACCACATATGCACAAGCCCCGTCTCAGAAGCACTACAGATACAAGAACATTCTCAGACCTTTACAAGGCTGTAAATCTCTTCTAGATTAGTCCATTTTTAAATGGCACTCGAATGATTAGGAATAGAAAAGCAATGGACAGCCTTTGTAAATACTGCCTTTCTGAATTCAGAATTCAATAACATGATCGCATGACATCACTCTGTACCCAATTAAGTCATTTAAATAACCAGTTGGTAAAACTTTCCAATTCTTAGACACTAACAAAGGATAAAAGCAGAGACTTGGTTTACTAGCCCAGCACAGTACGCAGTGAGGTTTGTGGTCACATTAGTTAATTTTTAGTTCTAGTTACAGAATTATGTTAGTGATTCTTCTCAATTTAAGGGTATGTGGCCAAAGGTGTCCTGTGTCCTCTCACCTATAAAGTGTAATACCAGAAGGTAAAAGATGCTGTGGGAAAGAAATAGGGAAACTCACGTCAAGTCAACGCTTGGTCAGAGAGTAGTTATTTTTATGCTTATGACTAAGTGGAACGAGACACCCTCTAGAAGCGAACAAAAGCTGCTCCAGTTTAATAACAGGCAGCTACAATTTATGATTATAATTGGGAACGCAAGCAATAGCCCACTGCTAGTTTTTGTACAGACTGTGAGCTAAAAATGGTTTTTATATTTTTAAATTCTATAAATTTTAAATTCACATTTTAGCGTTCATAAGTTAAAACTGAGAATCTAGTCACACTCATTCTTTTTTTACATGGCTTGTGGTTGCTTTCATGATACAACAGAGCTGAGTGGTTGCATAGACACCCACAAGTTTAAAATATCTGACCTGCTAAAGAAAAAGTATGCAGACCCTTGGTCAGGAATAGCATTAAGCTTGAAGTGTCCAAATATTATTAGCACAGTGTTCTAGGTGTTAGCTATTTTAACACTGCCAGCAACCATTACTTATTACATGAAAATGTGTGGGCTAGATGAAGTTGAAGTTCACCCAGTTTTTTTCTAAAGGTCTAATAACCAAATGTAACTAAGTACGATTACCAACTTGAACACAAATGCTTGCAAAATTATGTTGGCATAACACCTTAAATGTAAATAGTTCTTACCAGAAAAATTAATCAATGCAGAGCAAAAGTTTAATCCCCAGATAGGTGCTGATTTGCTGACATGCATGCTAGTATTTCTAGCTGCTGGATCATCCCTCCTGGCAAGAGCAGGCCCTTCAGAGTTCACAGTCAGCACAGGGTTCCCCTTCTACTTGAGGAGGTTGCAGGAATGCAACCTTCCCCAACTGCAGATTTCCAAGGTGACAGTCATTTACCAACTCCCACTTTTCCCCCAAAGCTCTAAAACACTGAATTGGAAGATAAGGGAATAATTAACTAGACAGGCACCTAACCCATCTGTTTGGAAAAAAGCAGCACGCCTTTGCCCATGGGCACACCATCACCAGAGTGGTGATCATGCAGTCTCAAGGCGGGGCCTGAGCTCTGCTCTTTCCTGGATCTGGACGCCACTGCTTCCACCAGCATCACTCCTTCAAGTGGCCCAGCGGGAGCCAATCCGAGAAAGCACTGTAAGTTATGACAACAGCTGGAACATGAACGGCGGACTCCCGAGGGTACTAAGCCCAAATATGGCAATTTTGGTAAAATGAAATTTAAGACTTTAATATGCACCGTCTGCTCATTTGCAAGAAGTAACTATCCTTCTAGGATGTCCAGTGTTGGTATTAAATACTGTAGATCCTGACCTAAACACTTACTGTTGGCCATTACTAGCTCCTCTGCCTTTCTACCAGCTGAGTTGAATCAGCTTACTGAGAATTAGGCTTATTCCTAAAATCTTACTTATTTCATAATTACTGAAAGTTAATGATGAAAGCAGAAAAAGAATTATAAAAAGACTGCAAAGATTCACTGACAGTGTGTAATTAAGAACTCCTATCAAATTATGTATAGATAAAACTACTGGAAAAAGGAAATTTAAAAATCCAGAAAGAGCCTCCAAGCATCTCTAAGTTCAAATTCTAGTTTAAACAAGGTGAAACTAAGATATCACTCATACTTTATTTAAAAGGGAGTCTTACTGAGGATTTATGGTATTCAGAGGTTTCTGCCTTACATTAAGACTACTGGCAAAGAAATGTAAAATTTTAAATTAAAAATGTTTAAGGCACAGAAGCATTGTATCTTCTATCAAGGGAAAAATGGTAATGGCTTGTCCTGACTGCAGAATTGGAGTACTCCTTTTGTGATCTCTAGGTATGGGTTGGGGGTAATATGGCTTCTATTTCGTAGATAAAATTCTTGCTACATAATTTTATGTTCTCTGAACAACATCCTTGATTATCTTCATGAGAATCTGTACAGTGGCTAGCCACCAGAAAAAATACATCCTCATTTAGCAAATAGGGAGTTTTAAAGCCGATGATATTTATGTTTGAGTCCTAAAAAAATGAAATTCAATGTCATGTATCTCGGTCGATGACTACTATGTTCCCCTTTGCCTAAGACAGTCTTTAAAAGATATTACATAAAATTAATCTTGAAAAACCCATTAGTATAGTCTGCTGTTTTGAACTACCACTTATATCTTCAGATTTAAAACCAAATCTTATCTATAGACATCAATAACATGACTAAACTTCTCTTCCAAAAGTCAGTGACATGAACCTCTTCCATGGTTCAACATCTCCCTTCATAAACTAGTTTTTTAGAAAGCCTCAAGAAAACAGATCTAGAGAGGTTTTGGAAAATGATTTAGTCAAAACCAAGAACTTTAATTGTTCAAGAGTCCCTGACATTTCAAAATGATTGAATCAGTTGTATTGCTAAAAAAATCAATTTAAATGTGTAATATCTGTGGTATATAGAGATGACTGCTACCTCAACTACTAGCTGAAGAGATTTTGATGATGAACCTTTGGTGATAGAACATATTTGAAACCAGTATCTTTCATTAAGTATTTGCCCACTCATCACTTGAGAAACTTTATTACGAGTTCAAATGAGGTCAAGGCTACACTGGTGGGCTGAAGGTCGGGTTGCGGGTGGTGATGATAAAGAGGAA